>CM060681.1:139899832-140377332 GCA_030686995.1 Artemisia argyi | reverse complement strand
GCAAGAGACGAAGAAGGAGCCTACCGTGGAAGATCCAAAGGTAATGTTATCCATTGATGGTGTCAGCTATTACTGGAGTTACATGGTTGATAAGGAAGAAGCACCTACAGAATCTGCAATGGTGGCAGCTGAACTAGCTCTCCTAGCTTTCTCTGATTCTGAGGTACACTCTAATGATAGTTGCTCTAAATCATGTAAAGCTTTAAGAGAGTGTGATAGACTTAGGGAACTTTTGGAAAAACAAACCACTGAATTAAAGGACTCTAATAATACTTTGTCAAATTATAAAAGAGGTTTGCCAGTCTTAGAAACACAAATAGAGCACCATAGAGCAAATGAGTCTAAGTTCAATGATGACATTGTTGTATTAAAAAGGGACTTAGACTATAAGATTGGAGTTAATGAGGCACTTAGAGAAGAATTAGAAAAGCTTAAAAAGGCTAATGAAAAATGTTAAGATAACTTGTGATACATTAGCTCATCAGTCTAAGTGTATAGATAAATTTTGGAAAGCTCAGGTGGTAAATAAGGCTAAATCAGGTGTAGGTTACAAGTCTGTCCCTCCACCATTAAGAGGTGTTCCATCACCTCTAGGTATAGATTTAGCACATACAGGAATAGAAGAGTTTCAAGATCCAATTAGGACTTATGGCCCTAAATTTGTGAAAGATGCTATTGTTGAAAATGTTAAGGTAGAGACCGATGCCTTTGAGAGTGCCAGTGATTCATCTCTAGTGGATGAAAGTGTTAAGGTTAAGGTTGAAACGAGTGTTCCTGAAGTTGTTAAAGTTGAAAAGGAAGAGCCTAGGAAACAAGCTCATCAAACTAGGCCAACTATTAAATATGCTAAGATGTATAGGAACATGTCACCAGCTCCTAGGGGAAACCAGAGGAACTGGAATAATCTTAAGTCTCAACAGTTTGGTAGTGATTTTGTGATGAATAACAAAGCATGTCATATCTATGGTAGTTTTGATCACCTACATGCTATCTGTAACTACCATAAGGGAAGAAGGGAAGTTTATAGGAACACAAGGGTGAATGAAAACAATTTTCAAAAATATACTCACCCTCATTCACACAGTAATATGATTCCCAGAGCAGTTCAATTAAAATCTGGCATTAAACCTTTAACAACGGCTGGAAAAGTTAACACTGCTTACCCAAAATCACATGTTAAAAGTGCACAACCTATTAAAACTTTTGTTAAATCTGCACAAACAGGTAAAAGGACCTTTTATGAGAAAAAAGTTGTTTACAATCAGAAGTGGGTACCAAAAACTAAAATTTCTAATCCAGCAGTTGCCACTGCTAGGCCAAAAGTTACCACTGCTGGTTCTGTAAACAAGAATAGGGTAAATTTGGGAAATGTTGTGAAGGCCTCAGCACGTTGGGAATGGAAACCTAAAGGAATTAACACCTCTAACAATCCCAATGGTGTATCAATGACCTTTGACAGATACAATTATATTTATACACGAGGCATATCCAAGTCAATTGTGGCTTGGGTCTCCAAAAGGAACAAATTCCTTTGTTTTATGTGCAGGAACATCCAAAGATTAAAGAAGATCAAGGCTATTCAGACAGTGGATGTTCAAGGCACATGACTGGAAACAAGTCCTATATCACAGATTTCAAACCTTATGATGGACAATTTGTCAGCTTTGGAGGTGGAATTGGTGGTAAAGTTTCTGGCAAAGGCACAATTAAAGCTGGAAACTTGGATTTTGAAAATTTGTACTATGTGAAAGAGCTTAAGTATAATTTCTTTAGTGTATCACAGATGTGTGAAAAGAAACACAGAGTTCTTTTTACTGATAATGAATGGTTTGTCCTATCTAAGGATTATAAGTTACCTGATGAAAGTGAGTTTTTACTTAAAATTCCTAGAAAAGCTAATCTATACAGTATTGATATGAAGAACATTGTTGCTAAATATGATGTTACTTGCTTGTTTGCAAAGTCCACATTGGATGAGTCCATGTTGTGGCACAGAAGACTTGGTCATAAAAATTTTAAAACCATTAACAAGATTGTGAAAGATGGTTTAGTCAGAGGATTGCCAGAGAAGAGATTTGAGAATGACCAAACCTGTGCTGCCTGTCTTAAAGGCAAGCAACATAGAGCTTCTTGCAAGACCAAGGACTATAACTCTATTGCTCACCCTCTATATATGTTGCATATGGACTTGTTTGGTCCTACATTTGTGAGCAGCATAAATTTGAAGAAATATTGTCTTGTTGTGACTGATGATTTTAGTAGGTTTACATGGGTTTTCTTTCTTAGTACCAAGGATGAAACAACTGGCATCCTTAAGACCTTTATCACTGAAGTAGAAAACCTAGTTGATAAGAAAATCAAGATTATCAGGTGTGACAATGGGACAGAGTTCAAGAATAGTGTTATGGATGATTGTTGCAGAGAGAAGGGTATTAAAAGAGAATTCAATGTAGCTAGAACTCCTCAGCAGAATGGAGTGGCTGAAAGTAGAAACATAACACTGATAGAGGCTGCTAGAACTATGTTAGCTGATTCCAAGTTACCAGTTACTTTTTGGGCTAAAGCAGTTAACACTGCTTTCTTTGTTCAGAACAGGGTTTTAGTGGTGAAAGCAAAGAATAAGACACCTTATGAGTTATTTAGAGGTAGACCTCCTACCTTGGATTTCATGAGACGATTTGGATGTCATGTCACAATTCTCAATACCATAGATCATCTGGGTAAATTTGATGGAAAATCAGATGAGGGCTTATTTGTTGGTTACTCTATGGCCAGCAAAGCCTTTAGGGTATATAATCTAAGAACAAAGGAGATTGAAGAGAATCTGCATGTGGAGTTTCTTCAAAATAAACCTAACATTGCAGGTGTAGGTCCAGAATGGCTGTTTGATCTTGAGACTCTAATCAATACTATGAATTATGTACCTATTGTTTCAGGTATAGAGATTAATGATTTTGCAGGTTCAGAAGAGTTTGTTGATGAAGATGAACCTACCAAATATTCTGAAGATGATCAAGATCAAATTGTAATGCCACTTTGGGACTTTGTAGATGATGAACCTGCTTCAAAAACTGGAGATCCACAACCTTCCAAGGATGCTGAAATAGAAGGTGATGCAGATGTTGTGAATCTGGATGCTCAGAACAAAGAAATTCCTGAAAGCAGTGCCAATGTAATTCCCACTGCTATACCAGAAGTTTCCACTGCTGAACCAAATGTGGAAAACTCTACTTCTATTACTCAGGAATCACATTCTAATGATGTGGAAATCACAAATATGCCTACTGCATATGATATTCCACATACTCCCAGAGTAACTATTCACAAGGTGCATCCACTTGATAATGTCATTGGAGATTTACAATCTGGTGTGAAGACCAGAAAATAGACAAAGATGGCTGATGTTCATGGATTTATCAGTGAAGTTATGAATCCAAGAATCATGAAGACAAGAATGAATGTCTGTTTTTCTATTTCCTGTCACAAATGCAACCTAAGAATGTGTACAAGGCATTAGAAGACTCAAGCTGGGTTAAGGCAATGCAAGAAGAGTTGCTTCAGTTCAAGATTCAGAAGGTTTGGGTCTTTTATGAATTGCCTGATGGGATGAAGGTTATTGGTACAAAGTGGGTTTTCAGGAACAAGAAAGATGAAAGAGGCATTGTCATCAGGAACAAAGCTAGGCTAGTTGCTCAAGGATACACTCAGGAGGAGGGTATTTATTATGAAGAAGTCTTTGTTCTAGTTGCAAGGATTGAGGCTATCAGACTTTCTCTAGCCTATGCATCCTTTACGAGATTTACTGTCTATTAGATGGATGTCAAGAGTGCTTTTCTTTATGGGCAAATTGATGAGCATGTATATGTTTCACAACCTCTGGGCTTTGAAGATCCTGAACATCCCAATAAAGTTTATAAGGTGATCAAGGCTCTTTATGGTTTACATCAAGCTCCTAGGAAGTGGTATGAAACCCTAGCTACTTATCTTTGTTCATCAAGAAAGACAAAGGTGATATCTTACTTGTTCAAGTTTATGTTGATGATATTATCTTTGGTTCAACTAAGTAAGAGATGTGCAAAGAATTTGAGAAGCTGATGAAGGATGAGTTTCAGATGAGTTCTATGGGATAACTCACTTTCTTTTTGGGACTTCAAGTACAATAAAGAACAGATGGTATTTTTATCAGTCAAGACAAATATGTGACTGAAATACTAAGGAAGTTCCATTTTACTAATGCAAAGCCTTCAAGCACACCTGCTGATAAAGATACTCATTTATTGTTGAAGGATCAAAGTGGAGAAGCAGTTGATGTACATACTTATAGATCCATGATTGGTTCCTTGATGTATCTCACTTCATCAAGACCAGACATCATGTTTGCAGTATGTGCTTGTGCAAGGTTTCAGGTAAAACCAAAGACATCACATTTGACTGCTGTGAAGAAGATTTTCCGATATCTTAAAGAATATCCTAATTTAGGATTATGGTATCCAAGAGTCTCCTATGGAATTGGTCACCTACTCAGATGGTGACTATGCTGGTGCAAGCTTGGATAGAAAATCAACCACAGGTGGATGCCAATTTCTAGGTTGTAGATTGGTGTCATGGTAGTGCAAGAAACAGACAATGGTGGCAACTTCATCAACTGAAGAAGAGTATGTGGCTACTGCAAGTTGCTGTGCTCAGGTCTTATGGCTTCAAAACCAGTTACTGGACTATGGGTACAATTTCATGAACACCATTATCCATATTGACAATAGTAGTACCATTTGTATAATCAAAAATCCTGTGCAACACACTAAAACTAAACATATTAAAATTAGACATCACTTTATAAGAAATTTTTATGAGAAAAAGTCAATGCAAGTTGTCAAAATACATAATGATGACAACTATGCTGATTCATTAACAAAAGGTCTTGATGTGGGAAGGTTTTAGTACTTGGTAACAGGTATTGGAATGCTTAACCCTTAAAACTTGATGTCTAAAAGCTTTTTGTATTGAGGGGAGGCTTTTTGTACTACTACTTGTTGTATAAGTTTGTATATTGCTGTATATTGTATATTTGTTGTCCACTAATACTTTTGCAGAGATTTAAGTCAAACACTTACAAGCAGTGA
Source organism: Artemisia argyi (assembly GCA_030686995.1). Lineage (NCBI taxonomy): Eukaryota > Viridiplantae > Streptophyta > Magnoliopsida > Asterales > Asteraceae > Artemisia > Artemisia argyi. The sequence continues at coordinate 140,372,212 of CM060681.1, read as the reverse complement.
AAAATCAATGAACAGTGAAACTTCATACTTCATACATTCAAAAGAAAAGTTTCATTATACAAGAGTGTTTCATTATAGCAGGACAACAAAAGATAACATCTCAAACCCCTAAATCTACTACTCCATAGCCTCTTTGCCTTTTCCCTTATAGCCAGGCATGGTCTTGTGAACACCTCTGGCTTGGTCCTGCATTGCATTCCACATCTTTGGACAGGGGAGACCTATCACTTGTTTGGCTGGCTTCTAGCATGGCAGGGTCTTTTCAGGAATTGATATCTTAAATATTTATGTTTCTACCTTCTCAAAAGCCTTCTCAAGTTCTTTTGGCAGAGTCTTTGATAGGGCATGTGGTTTTTCAACTTTCTTCTTATGTTTCTTGGTTGAAGAAGTTAAGGCACAAGGTGGAAAATAGTTAGTCCATCCTGAGGATTCTGACTCATCAGATGATGAATCAGATGCGATATCTACTATGTCTGGGTTAGAGCTCATTGTGTTGCAGATGGAGGTTCTTTGATGATTAATTGAGGGGGGTTTGAAAGTTGTTTGATGTGTGGGATTTATGAGTCGAGTTGTTTTTATAGGTTAAAGTCAACCCTAGGTTTCTACCTAAAAGAGTAATTGCTATCAACTCTTTAGTTGGTGGTTGAAATTAAGTTTGCAAGATATTTACTATATCGGTTGACCATACCAAGATATTTTTAGAAACAGTAAATTTGGTTTCTAGGTTATTTCCTCTTAACTTTGGTTTGCATATTCTTGGTTTTGGACTAATTTTTGCAGGTGTATAAGCATAGTTGTGGTGAGAGTTGATCTTATGGAGTGTGTAACTAAGGCACACAACAAATGGTAATTGATTCACCATGTTTAATCCACATAAGAATGAACTAGTCCAGAGTAAACGAGTTCTGGTAAAGACTCATCAAATCCGTTTATGGTTGATAGTTTACCAAAAACTATATGGTTATCAACTCACCGTATTCTTTCTGATTAAGAGTTGGCTAGTTCATAGTAAACGGCTCATGGTAAAGACATATCAAATCCGTTGATAGCTGGTAGTTTGCTAAAAACTATGATAAGAGCAGTACACATTACATCTATTTTTCCACTGCTCTTAGATATTTTGTGAAAAAGTTTCCACTGCTAGTTCACAGTTTCCACTGTTAGTGTAATTTTCCACTATTGAACTAGCCATTGCAACTGTTGTGTCAGTAACTAATTTTTCAACTAGCCGTTGAGTAAAATCTTTTAACCGTATTTCTAGGGATATATTCAAGAGAATTATCTTTTATTTGTTTAAATTATTCTTTTCCAAAGATAACTACTTTCTTAAGATGATCTCTCTGTTGTGTATTGTTCTCAAACCCTAGCAGTATATTATTCACATCTCAATTGGCTTGTTGCACTTTCAATTAAAACTCATAAGATCATATATTTGTCATTATAAACCATGGCTTCTTTAGAGTTTGTTAAAGAACACAACCAGGTTGCATTCTTGGAGAAAACAGAGGTCAAGGATGGACCTGTTTTTCATGAGATTGTGGATTTTCTCAATGCTACTCATATAAGGTATGCTTTAACTTTAAACCCCACAATCTGTGTCTCTCAAATCAAAAAAGTTTTGGCAGATTGTCACTGTCACAACTATTGAAGATGGAGACACACATGTACCTGTTGATGCTTTAAGCGCAACAGTGGATAGGGTAACCATTACTGTTACTGAATCATCCTTAAGAAGACTTCTTCAATTGGATGATTTAGGAGGTATCATTACTTTACCCAATCCAGAAATTCTTCAAAACATCTCTAATATGGGGTATGATACATCCAATGGCAAATGTACTTTTAGAAAAGGATGTTTCTCCCCACAATGGAGGTTTTTCATACATACTCTTTTACATTGCTTAAGTCCTAACAAAACTTCTTATGAACAATTCAGCACTACCATGGCTTATCCTTTGGTGTATTTGGCAACAAACATGACTTTTAATTTTTCAAAGTTTTTATTCAACAACATGGTTAGCAATGTAAAGAGTAATTACAAATTTTTGATGTACCCAAGGTTTATTCAAACTGTTTTAAATGAATATGAGTTGCAACCTCATAAAAGGATTTACAATACTCCTTGCCTTAAACAAAAAGTTTTTCAAAATATGACTAAGGCAACAAAAGGGTATAATGGGGTAGTTCATGCTCTTTTTCCAAAAATACTTGATTTTATTGCTCAGGTTCGGGGTGAAGGTGTAGCAATCCCAGTTGCACCCCAACACACACCCACTATCACTGTTCCATTTGTATCCTATACCCCCAGTTACTCACGCATATGAGAGGAGGCAAAGACAGCCAACTCCTCCCATCACAACACTACATGTATCTGAACCTTTTGGTGAAGGTGCAAGCAGTGGTGGTTTAGGAGTACTTCCTAGTCCAACTAGGGAGGAAACTGAGCCAATGTCCCATGATGTACCTCTCCCAGCAGGTAACACAGCTGGAAGTGTTGAGGGCAGTGGTAACTTACATGAATTGATGGACAGATGTACCACATTAGTGGCAAAGGTTCAATCCCTGGAATATGAGCTCAAGTAAACTAAGCAGCAATACAACATTGATCTTTCCAAGATTCTGAAGCATATGCAGACTATGCAAGAAGAGATCAACTCACTTAAGAAAAAGAGGGCTGCTCACCTTGTAGTTTCTTCTCCATCTTCAGCTCATTATGGAGATTCTGATGTATCAAGTGATGATATGGGTGATTCTCCCAAACAGGGGAGGAAAACAGATGCTAGAACTGAGGGGAGGAAACTGGATTTTGAACAAGGGATTGATGATTTTGTAGGATTTGATCCGCCAATGAATGAAGGTTTTGAAGGTTTTGATCAACCACTGGATGCACATGTTTCAGATGATCAAGAAACAGAGGTATTGGAACAACAACAACAAACAGAAGAAATGGCTCAAGATGTTCCAACAGAAATTATTGATTTGGATTATCAGATTATACCAGAAGACTTTTTGGATACAGCATCAAGTCAACCAAAGGTACAAGTGGAAGGAACTCCTGCATCAATTCCACAAGCAGTTGAAACTTTAGAGGGTACTGCTACTGCTTTCATACATGAAGAAGAAGAAGAAGCAACTGATGCAGAATTTGAAAGAAGAAGAAAAGAAAAGGGTAAAGTTCCTGCTATTGAAGATTCAGCTGAGAAACCTAGAGTGATTAAACCAAGGACTCAAGCTCAGATTGATATGGATGCTGAATTGGCTAGGAAATATGAAGAAGAGGATGTAGAAAGGTTTATGGAACAATAAAGAATCCAAAAGGAGTTCATAGAACCTGAAGAGATAGTTCCCATTCCAAACATTTCTAGTTCCTATCAGCCAACTGAAGAAGAGATTGAACAAATGATTGATACAGATCCAGTTGTCAAGAGGAAAGCTATTGAACTTATTGCTGATGAAGGTCTTACAGCTGAATAAAGGTCAGCTCAACTAGCTGATTTTATCAACATGAAGAATGATCAAGCTCTCAATGCTATGATTAATTCAATCAAGAAGAATCAGAAGAAACGAAGACAACCAACCAAGATTCAAGTCATTGCTGGAATGAAGAAGTATTTATGTCATGTAGCCGGATGGAAAATGTCTCGGCTCAAAGGAAAATCATATGAAGAGATTGAAAGATTGTATTATAGGGCTTTCAGAAGAGATGAAGACTTTATACCAATGGATTCAGAAGAAGAAGCCAGAAGATACAAAAGATCAGGTGTAACCATTGAATCCAAAGCTACTAAGAAGTCTAAGACTCAGAAATTGATGCGTGGAATTGCGCCCTCGCAAAAGGTTTTACCTCTCAAGGGATCTTGAGAAGCTTGCAATCCCCACCAGTCAGTGTACCTGTTCGTTGTAGTATAGTATAGTGACAAGTACCGGGGGATTGATCGTTCAACTCTTAGAATAGTGTTCGCTAGGGTTGAAATTATACTAAACTAGGTCTAAGGGTGAGGGATGATTCTTTTTATATTTTTATATTTTAAATGAAAGCAAGTAAAATCTCGGGTTTTGAAGGAGTGGGCGGAATTAGTTGCTAGTCAACTAACCCAATTAACTAAAGATGCAATTAAAATAAAATAAAATAAACTTAAACTAAATTGTGGTGTAAACAATAATGAAAGAAAGTGTGTTTACTTAGATTTCATTACTCCCTAGATATCTTTTACCGGTTGATTAGCTTGTTACAATTGCATGGATGACGGCTTATATTCCTTAATACTAGTCGTAGGGCTGTGTACGATCTTCCCTAACTCTATAGGCTTCAACCTCAATCCTATGTCGAGCCGACTAAAAGCTCCTAACATGGTATCCCTGGAAGTTACCTATGCCTTAAATATAACCAAATATCGTAGTACACCTCCGATCATGTTTCTTAAGACGTTTAAGCAAGTTACCAATTGGAATTCTGCCAGTTTTCTTAAGCCTAACATTGAATTCATTCATCCACAACAATTATAAACAAACCATCAACCAATAATTAACATCTAGGTTTCATTACATCTAAGCAAACACGAAAGAAACCTAGCCTAACATATTAAAGAGAAGACAAGCGTAAGATATAATCAAACAACACATAGACATATTGAATGATTTAATGAAGTACTTATCTTCAATTGAACATGGAGGAAACAAAGGGTTGAAACCCTTCAAAAAGCTGGAAAATTCGTCTAGGGTTTTATTCCCTCAAAGTTGCACACAATGAATGAAAACTAGAAAACTATATATAGAGTTTACAATCTAATGGCGTCAAGAGTTAAGTCTAACGCCGTCAACTCGCCGCCAAATTAAACTCGTATTGCCTAGATCCACTTCTGACACCGTCACTCTATATGGGTTCTGGGCCGTCACTCTTTACAATTACTCTTGATGGCCTTGGAATATTTGTTCATGACGCCGTCAGACCCCCTTCACAAAACATTCTGGCGCGTCACGTGTATTTGATTTATCCACCCTTTTGTCAAATCATGACGCCGTCACTAATACCTTGTGACGCTGTCAAAGGCAATTTCCAGCATGCTTTTGAGACTGTCGTTTTCAGCACTTTTTCGCTCCAAAAACGTCCAAAATGCTTCCTTTTGTAAAATTTCTCTCAAAAGTACCTAAAATGAAAAAAGAAACGATTTAGGGCAATATTTGATCAAATAATCTCGACTTTGGCCTTAAATGACCCCCCAAAAGCGGTACACTTTTTGCTTCATCAAATACCCTTACACTTGAGATTTGTTTGTCCTCAAGCAAATGCGCTTTTATTTTAATCAAAATACAAGTTAGGGGTCATTTAACACTAAGATAAAAGTAATTACAACAAATAATCGTTCCACTTCAACCAAAAACAAGCACGGAAATTAAATACTAGCACCTCACAAATAGTGTTTAGATACTCACATCTCTCGGGTATAGTAAAGTATATATCACAATAAGGAAATGGAAAACATCTCTCACTACCTGTCATAGCAAATAGATTACCATAGGCTTGGGAAAGGATCAAACCTCCACCACTTGGCGTAAGCACCTAGGATAAACTATCAAAGAGGTCTTTTAAAAGGTTATAACGTTAGGTGTAGGGATAGGATAAACACGGTTTTGTTGGATGAAGGCAATATTTACTGGCGGCGAGTTAATCATCTTGGTTAATTACATGTACAATATGGCGTTGCTAAGCCAAGACTCGACTCGACTTAAGCTAATAAAGAAAAAATAACAAAAACTTAAAATAAACATAAAGGAAACGGGATGGTAGTCCGTATGTTTTTCTCTCTTTCTTTGTCAATTTTTTTTCTTTTTCTTGATTTTTCGATTTTTTTTTTCTTTTTTTTTTTTTTTTTTTTTTTTTTTTGTGTGTATACATTCTTGCCCTACCATCCAAAATAATACATCATAGGGAATTTGCATTCCCCTTACACTTGAACTTTTACATACTTTACAATAAACTATTGTAATGACTCGAATCAAGATAATCAAAACACTTGGAGTAATTTTTAAGATTAACGCACATATGGGGGTAATAAATGATGTTCTTCCCCATTACTCCATAACATTAGTACTTTACCCATGAGTCCCAATCGTCCCAAAACAATATGTACAAGATATGACTCGACTTAGCAACCATGTAATCAATTAGACAATTAACTAAGGGTTTAAACAAATAACAATAATGCTCTAAAGATGAGTGCATACACGGAAGACTAAGGCGATTTGGTTGCACATTTGGGGTGGGTTGTAAACAAATTCTTCCTTTAGGTAAAATGCTTAAAGTTAGAAATGAAAAAAGATAGGCTCGGAGGGGTGTACTAGGGGTATCGTGTACTAAAAATGAGTAGAACGCAAAGGTGTGGGAGAATTAATTTACTTTACTAGTCAAGTAGTTATGACTTTATTGGTCAATTAGTTATGATACGGGTTTAACACAAGGGTGATCCTAATACCTCTTATCATGTAGTAAATCCTACTACACGAATGTAGTCTCACTAGCGGTCTCGGGATGCATCACTAACGCAAGTTCTAGAATCTAAGTACTACTGGTACACTCATAAGCACTAATAATGAATGATTTTCCTAACAAATCTAAAGGCGAACCTCACATATTTGGGTGGAAATTTTTTTTGAGTGGTACGGTTTTTGTGCTAGTCATACAACTCCTATCCATGAGACGCTCATTAAGGCTAAAGCTTCACACCTAAATGTTGCAAAAAATTTAAATTTGGTGCTAAAATTGCACTAACAAGTATTTCTCTTAGTTTTATTACACACCTACTATTGAACAAACAAACTCAAGCGTAATTGTATCCTCTAAAGTATCATCATTTACCCTCCCCTTACACTTAGGCTGAACATTGTCCCCAATGTTCAATAAAAAGGATGTAAAAGTAATGAAGGTAAAAGAATGAAAACAAATACTCCCCTGATTCGTTCGGTGTGGATAAATCATTAACATGGTTAAATCCTCCTCCAAGAGAATGAACGTTGAAAGCTTCCCTTCCGAAATAATAAATCATCTTCTTGTCCAATATAACCTGTTAAACCCGAGAAAACAATCATGGCAACCTCGCGTAAAATTGGCGGCAATCTATATATATAAGGATATAATGCTTGTGGAATGAATGTTTGCAGATTTCTTGGAATTTATAAAACTAAAGAATTAACAAAAACCTTAAGACTCCGTTAGAAAAACAAAACTTGTAAAATTTCCCGAATTTTACACCTGACGCAGTCAGTGTTCTGACAGAAATCTCATGTTAAGTTTTTGGAAAATTTCTGAAAAAACTTATGCCTTAATTCCTGTAAAATCCTGCAAAACATCATTATTACTCGATACAAGCATTTGATTCAACCAAATACTAATATACATGTTCATTTACTATTGTTGTGGTCCATGTCCAATTTCCGTTCTTAAAAACAAATTTAGGTTCCCCTTACACTTAGCTTTTGCGAAATACCTTTTATGAAGTTAAGACAAACAACAAAGTAAAGCATCTTCTCAATTTAGTATGAAACATGAGCCACAAACAATAAAAATAAACATGCATAAGAAGCAAATAAAATCAAACAAACAAACAATCAAACAAATAAAACATGGGTTGCCTCCCAAGAAGCGCTTTTCTTTATTTACGAGTCTTGTAGCTAGACTCAAAGTCATGGGCTATTACGTTTTCCTTTTCCACTTTTCAATCGATTCTCTTAACCTTTGAACTACTTCTATGTCAACTTTATACTTAGGTCTAAGGGCTAAACAATTCTTATAGTAAAGGCTCCTCTTCTCCCAAACAAAATTCATTCCTTTATTCTTATCTTCTTCGTTAATGTCCTCGATTGCACTAATGTTATCCATATCAAGTTGAGGCACATAACGGAATTACTTCATTTTATTAGGCATTCTATAGGTGATCCAATCGGTCCCATTGGAAAATTGGACCGTTCCCTCTATTTGATCGTGTTTTAACTTGGACTCCTCAACAAATGAATTACCTAGTACCACATGGGATAAGCGACAATCTATAATATTGGCCAAGTCTTCCACGACCATAAAGTCCATGAGGTAAGTGAAGTTTCCAACAAAGACATGTAGACCTTTAATTCTCCCGACAAAGTTACAAACTCCGCCGGGGTATTTGGGATCTTTTCTAGGTCCGAGTCTTGTTGTTACCAACTCATTATAGACACTTGAAGACACAATGTTGAGTGGGGATTCAAAATCGATGTAGGCTTGATCAATGCATTTATACCCTGATGAGTGTGTAAATACTCATCATTTTATACTAATCTGAGCTGCCAAAACATACAAAAACACTCTAATATGCATCAAAATACTTAAAATATCTTAGAGGTGTGTTTTATATGTTTCAAACACAAAATATGCAAAAACAAATGAAAAACGTACAAAGTTTGCATAATTGGCAGTTTCAGTCCCTCAAGTTTCATAAATTTGCAAAACTAGTCCCTGGTGAATCAAAACTTGTACAAATGTCATAAAAGGTCCTTGGGATTCATAAGTTGTAAGAAATAGTCCTTTAGAGTTTAAAATCACATATTTACAACTTTGGTCCCTCAACTTTGAAAAATGTCAAAAATAGTCCCTAAGGTTTTGAAAAATGGAAAATGTGAAAAATAAACCTTATACTATTCTAAAAAGACAAAATTGGTCCTTATGATAACTTTTGAGAAGTTACAAATTAAACCTTTCAAAAATCAGAAAATTACAGGTTTGGTCCCTGGAGTTTGTGGAATTGGCAGATTTGGTCCCTGAGGTTTAAAATAATAAAATTTATACTTGTGGTCCTTGTACTAATGCTAAATTGCAGGTTTGATCCTTATTTGAAGTTTGGAAATAATGCCACAGCCAACCCTTCATCTTTTTCCAAATTACACATTTGGTCCTTGTGTTTTTAAATTTACAAAACCAAATCCGGACCAAAGTTATACATAACCAAAACCAAACTAAACCTAAACAAACCCAACCCACTCTTTATCTGATCCAACAAACTACCCAAGCCCAACACAAAAAGAAGCCCACTCCCAAATAAAAATACCCCCGTCCCCTTGTTTGACTTCGGTCAAACCCTGCAATACCACCCTCACCATACCACTTCCTTCTCATTCTCACCTCTGCAATACCACCATCACCATACCACTTGCACCTCTGTCTCACCCACCATCCCTTATCCCTTCTATTCCACTCCCCAATACACCCATCACATCCCACCCCCCTCCTAGTCTAAACACAGACCCATTTGCTTTAAAAAAAGCATTTCCCGCCAATTTGAGTAAAGGCACAAAAGTGATCCAAGTGGTGTTTTTATTGATGGGATTTGACCTTGGGGGACCCACAAGCCCTCTGGGATGGTATAAGAGAAGGATGAAGCAGAATGGAGAGGGTGTTAGAGTAGTTTAGTTTAGCCTAGTGTCGAATTAATGTAATTTCAATCTTTGCATTGTATTTTCAAATTTAATCAGCTTGTACCAGTTTATTTCATGTAATTCAAACTTAATTTCAGGTTAATTTCAAGTTCTAATCATTAATTTCAGATTTTCATATTTCTAGTAAATTTGACAAATTCACTTTAAACTTGTTAATATTGTTGTTTCTTACTCTATAAGCTCTAAATTAAGTAACTGATAAGTTTTTAAAATTCTCTTAAGCTTTCTATTCAGTTTCTAGTCAATAATCAAAAAATCACAAAAATATCAAATAAATAAGAATAAAAAGAAAAATCAATGCTCATGGAGGATAAAAGCTTGAAGCAAGGTGGTAATGAAGATTTTCTGGGTTGTAGTACCTCAGGGGAGTTCTAAGATAGAATGGTGAGCTTGTTCTTGACTTGGATCACTCAGAGCATTTGTAAGGCTTAATTTCCATATTTCTCTAAGTTTACTTTAAATCAGTTTAATATAGCTTATTATATGTTTGAAAATGCTTATTATTCATTGTTGTTATCTATTAGATCAGTGTTAATGTTTAGATTAATCTTTGGTGTCCTTTGGTTTTAATTTCATCATAATCTGTAAACTAAAGGGGTGTTTGGAACTGCTGAGCTTGGTATGCTCAGTTGGGTTTTTGTTGATAACTTAGACTTCCACAACTTCATTTAGGATATATTAGGTCATTTAGGTCAAAAGATTTGTCACTTGTTAATTAAAAAGTCAAAAATCAGATCTTTGTGCCCTCACAGTTAACTGTGAGGGACTTAGCATCCAAAATCTTGTTTCCTAGTTTATTAATAGTCACCATTACCCATATTAGTTTCATTTTAGCTTGTTAAATCATATTTCATCAGTTGAAGCAAGGTTAAAGTTCATATAAGTCAAACTAGTAAGCTTTCCTAAAAAGTCAATTGTCCTTGTCTCAGATTTTTACCAAACTTGGGAGAATTGTTTGGAATTTAGGATTGGGTTTCAAGCCATGAGCTTTTGAGTATTTGTAGCTTACCATCTCAGCTTTTCAATCCCATAATCACTATATTTTTAGGATTTATCTTGTGGGCCCCACAATCCTCCAAAGAGGACTGCAGGGCAAGGATTGTTCTGCTTCAGCAGATATCCACTCCACCACCACCACTTTGGTGGTGGTTTGTGGCCATCCTAGTGGACCCCAGACCCCTTAGCTAGGTTTTTACATTCCCCCTCCTAGTAGGCTATTAGGTTTGACCATAAGTTTGACCTGAAACTCAGTAGACCCCACCTAGTCTAGCTCATCAAGTTTGTCCCCAAACCTGGTTCAGTTTCATATTGAAATTGCTTATCTGCTCTCTTAAACAGCTTATTTGTTCTTATTGTTAGTTGTTTCTGGCTTATTTGTGTTTGTTAAACTTGTTTGAACCCTTTTTAACCATTGTGGACCCCACCCAAGGCCATTTGACTCAATTGCCCAAACAGTCAACAAAAGTCAACTGTTTAAGACAAGGGGGTGTCACAGCTTATTTATAAGCTATTTTTAAAAGTGTTTTTACAAAAGTTTGTCTTTTTAAGGTATTAAGTAGTTCTGTAAAAGAAAAATCCAAAAAAAATCAAGTTTAAAAAAGTGATAGTTTCTTTTTAATTCAAGTTAATTTTAATTTTCATTTTTATATTTTAATTAAGTACCTAGTGTTTTTATATTTTTATTAAATACCTTATATAGTAAAGTAATTTTGATAATTTTTTCAGATTTTTATTTTGTCATTTAGTGTTAATTAGATTTAATTTTAATTTTCTTTATTATTAATTAATATCAAGTATTAAATAGCTTAATTAGTTTTTATAAGGATAAATCCAGTTTTTATAATTTTCCTAGCTTTAATATAGTATAATAAGTTTTTAGAAAATAAATTTTAAGATTCTACTGTTCATTTTCTATTTTTTTATTTTATTTGTTTAAAATAGACTTAAGTTAATTAATAGGTAAATAATTAGTTGTTTAATCTTAAAACATAATTTTTAGAGTTTTTATAATTTTTTAGGATTCCTGTAATGGTTAAGTAATTTTATAAATTTTATTGTAATTTTCTAAGTTAATTTAGTATTAATATTAATTAAAAGTAGTTTAAATAGTTTAATTAAGATATTTAGTTTTTAATTAATAACTAAACCACAAAAAGACAAAAATATTATTTTTAATTTTTTATACTTTCTTCAAGTTCTAATTTAGGTTTAGAAAATATTTTGGATAATTTTTAGTTTAATTTAAATCATTTGTCATTTTTAGTTTATTTGAATTAGGTTTTAATTTAGATTTTAAATAGTTTAATTAATTAAATAATAGTTTAATAGTATTTTAATCACTTTTATAATTTCTTTTTCATTTTTAATTTCAAGTTTTGAAAAGTGTCAAAAGCACCCTCTGTAGTTTGATAATTACCAAAACCCACTTTTTCAGTCCGATTGCGTAAATCTGAATTGTGAATACGTGTATATATCTGTTATCTGATTTTTGTGAATATTATATCTGTGTACAAATACCATAATAACAGTAGCAAAATCAATTTCATATCATCTGGGCTACTGTCCTCAGTCCCACTCACTCATAAACGATTCCAAAAGCACCATTTCAATCTCGCTGGGACTTTAACGACCCGGGAAAACACTATACTATCACCGGAGTATTGATTCTAGGCTGTCTTTGACTTGTTGACCTTGGTCAATAATAATCTGACGGTTTAGGCTCAATCAAAATTTGGCGCCGCTGCCGGGGAGGTTGTTGCGTGTTTTATAAAATCGTTTTAAGTTTAGTGGTTTTCAAAACCCTCCCTGTAAAAAGTTTTGTAAAAATATAATCATATCAGAAAAACGTTCATTAACACTTCTCCTGAAGTGTTGAAAACACCAAAAAAATTAAAAACAATCAAAAACAAACTGTGAAGTTAAATTACTTCTTGTTCTTTAAGATTACAACCTGAAACAGTTGGTTTAAGGTAAGTTCTGACATTAAATTGCGAACTGAAGAGGAAAACTATTTACTTCCTCCCGCCAGCCTGCGAGTAATCTTAAAGGGACGATTTCGGTTAACGAATCAGTTCCAAAAATATTCCCATGTTTTCTGCACACACACCCATAAGCCTAAATCAGTTTTTCAAATTAATTAATAAACCCATAATAAGTTCCCAAACTTAAGATTAAAACTTGCCTTTATATCCCTGTGAGTGGTGTACCTTTTTCAAAGAAGCCATTCACTTGTGATTTCTGGTTTAAGTTCACTGTGGTTTTGCCTCAAATTTGTTTTGAAAAATTGTTTTTGGTGCATGTGCACTAAACATGTTTCCCGAAAATACCAAAAATATTCACCTTTACCCTCTCACCTTTTTGATTCTTCATCCCTTTACCCTCTATCATTTTGATTCTCACTTCTTCCACTTATCCCGTAATTGATTCTAATGACATCTCTCGATGACGATTTCTTGGAACAAAGGGCCTATAAGAGCAACATTGAAAAACTTATGGCCTTGTCAAAGATATCGAGATGTCGTGTTGATTGCGATGGACCATCGATTCCTATTCCCTCTCCAGTGAGGGAAAGGGATCATGAAACCGGGATGACTAAGGACCCGGTACTCTCCTCTAAGCTCACAATTGCTCCTAATCTTTCACGATACACGGTTATACACAAAAACCAAGAGCTTAGAGCTGTGACTGAAAATAACGGCTTACCTAATCTTCACATTCAAAAACCCGAGACCATAACGGAAGTGGTGGATATTGCTAGCTCTAAGAGCACACCATTTGTCCCACCTCCGGCTTTTGTTCCTTGTGTAGGTTGTGGTGAGCCGCTTTTCGGTTTTCCATGTCGTTGGTGTACATGTGTACAATGTGGTAACGATATTCGTAACGGGAGTTGTTTGTTCTGTGGATCGAGTAATTCATTTGCTTATGATCCTAATCAAAACTCATTCAACAACTCCTCAAATTTTTCAAACTACCCATCACATTCATACGAGCATGAATCATATTATCCAAATCACAATAATGCTTCGTATCAAAATACACCAAACCAGACTCAACAGTTTTACTGTTGTGAGTATTGTGGTGGCCCTCACTACAGCTCTGATTGTCAAATTAGGGATCAGGTTGTCTATGAACAGGTTCCTTGTAACAATCATGAATTTGGTTTTAACCAGCCCTCACAATACACAAACCCTCAACCACCGCCTCAGGACGAGTTAGCTAGAGCTGAATTGATTACTAAAATAATTACGAATCAAACTCAATTCAACAAGAACATTCAAGATAGTATAAACTGTCTTAAGGATTTGATTCTTAGAAAACAAAAGCCTCCTGTTAACTCATTTAATTATGAGGATGAAAGTGATGAGGATGAGCCATTTCAAGAGGTAAGACCTAAGAAAACTTCAGATATCTTGCCAATGGGGGACAAGGAAGTCAAAAGCAATCCTCTTGAGGAGATTGATAACCTTGTTCCAATCCCAAAGGTATCTGAGAAACCTCTTGAAACTGCTTCAGTAGAAATACAGGGAGAAAAGATTATGATTGAATCTCTAGCAGTAGAAATCATGGAACTTGTAGAAACCATGACTGCTAGTCCTTCTCAACTCCCTCAGTCTGCTGTTATCACACCTGAAGTTCACACTCACTCTCTAATCATGGGGGATGAGCATCTTAGCACTGTTCCTAATAAGGAATCGGACGAATTAATAAAGTCTAGTGCTGAGATCCTTGTCCCAATCCCAAGAGAGTCACAGGGAACTTTGGATCATGTGTGTGATCTACCTGCTCACCCTGAAAATCCAAAAGATCATTTTGAGACTTTCTCCGATTTTAATGATGATTGCACATCTTATGGAGAAGTTGAGTATGAGGAGGCACATTTGCCTCATTCGGATGTTGACCCTCTTATTGAGGAGTTCACAAACGAACTTACTCACATCAATCCATTTCCTTTGGGAAATGATGATGGTCTCATTGATTTTGATGCCGATGTGGGAGAAACTGAAAATCTTTTAAACTCTAATCCCAACATCGAGCTTAGTACTTCACATACTGATGAAAATTCTTTATCTTCTGGAGACATCAGTCATGTGGAAGGATTACCTTCTGAGCTAGTTAGCTTAGAAGAAGAGAATGATGAGATTGACACTGAAATCAAAGATGAAGCACTTCGTGCTACATTAGTGAAAGTCAATCTCCTCATTTCTAAAATCGAGGCTTTCAAAGAGAAACCTATTTCATCTCCTATCCCCATAAAGGATAGTGACATTCTCTCCGATGACCCTATACCGGAATTTGAAGCCTTTACTTTTGATCCTATGGGAGAGAATATTAGTGGCATTACCACTTTTCATTCTCATAATTCTCTCCCTGATTATGAATCATTTACCTTCGGTGAGTTCTCCTGTGAACTCACGCACATCAATCCAGAATATGATTCATTCACATTTGATGAGTTCTCCTGTGAACTCACTCATATCATGACTCCTCCGGAGTATGATGACCCGGGGGGAGATGCACTCAATCATGAGAATTTGCAAATTCCCACCCACCCTCCCGGGCTGTTTTCGAGCTTACCCTTTGAAATCCAAAATCAGGCTAATGAGCCTGCCTTCGAGGAAGAAGATCTTATCATGATTGTCATCATGATTTTCTTCCTTTTCTTCACCTATAAGGTGACTTCTCCTGTTCTTCACTCCTTCGGGAGTGAGGACACTATATTTGATCCCGGCATTTTCATGTATTGTTATCTTGAGCCGGGACTACGTCTCATCGGTGTGGAACTTTCACGTGCTTCAAATGTTTATCCAAACATCTTGAATGAAAGTTCTTCCACATCATGCTTCCCCAAGGACTATTGAATTCGGGGTCGAGTCAAGCTAGCGACTCGGTAAACAAAAACAGTAGCATGCTTATAGGGTTTTCACCCTAAGTGTGGGGGAGTCCCCCATGCTATGATTACAAAAGTGAAAAACAAAATTGTGTTTCCACATTTAGCTTGTTATGTTCTCCTTTTACGTTCCAAGAGTCGGCATAATAGCCGGGACTTTGAATATTGAGGACAATATTCATGCTTAGTGTGGGGGGGTATTCGCTATTCTAGCGAATTTCATCATATTTTACTATCTTATACCCCCGTTTTTGACCAAAAATTTTTCAAAAATTTTTCACTTGAGCTCAAAATTTTTTGTGGTAATCAATCCGCCTTGTCTAAACGACAAAAGGGATTGTCTAGTCCAGGAGCAAACGGCTCTTGGTAAAGACATCTCAAATCCGTTGATGGCTGGCAGTTTGCCAAAAATTGTATGGTTCCTCAGCTCCCCCGCATCCTCATAAGCAAATGAGCTGGCTAGCCCGCAAGATTATGGCTTGTGGTAAAGGCCGTGGAAAATCCATAATTGGTAATCAGCTCACCAAGATGTTGACTATTCCATCAAGAGTTGGCTAGTCCAGAAGCAAACGGCTTTTGGTAAAGACTAATCAAATCCGTTGACAGCTGGTGGTTTGCTCAAAATCACACGGTTATCAGGTGTGCCACAGTTCTTACACCTGGCTACTCCAGAAGTGATGGATTTTGGTAAAGAGTTTAAAATCCATTAATTTTTCTCAAAAGATTGCTAGGGACTAGCAATAGTTTAGTGTGGGGGATTGATGAGTGTGTAAATACTCATCATTTTATACTAATCTGAGCTGCCAAAACATACAAAAACACTCTAATATGCATCAAAATACTTAAAATATCTTAGAGGTGTGTTTTATATGTTTCAAACACAAAATATGCAAAAACAAATGAAAAACGTACAAAGTTTGCATAATTGGCAGTTTCAGTCCCTCAAGTTTCATAAATTTGCAAAACTAGTCCCTGGTGAATCAAAACTTGTACAAATGTCATAAAAGGTCCTTGGGATTCATAAGTTGTAAGAAATAGTCCTTTAGAGTTTAAAATAACATATTTACAACTTTGGTCCCTCAACTTTGAAAAATGTCAAAAATAGTCCCTAAGGTTTTGAAAAATGGAAAATGTGAAAAATAAACCTTATACTATTCTAAAAAGACAAAATTGGTCCTTATGATAACTTTTGAGAAGTTACAAATTAAACCCTTCAAAAATCAGAAAATTACAGGTTTGGTCCCTGGAGTTTGTGGAATTGGCAGATTTGGTCCCTGAGGTTTAAAATAATAAAATTTATACTTGTGGTCCTTGTACTAATGCTAAATTGCAGGTTTGATCCTTATTTGAAGTTTGGAAATAATGCCACAGCCAACCCTTCATCTTTTTCCAAATTACACATTTGGTCCTTGTGTTTTTAAATTTACAAAACCAAATCCGGACCAAAGTTATACATAACCAAAACCAAACTAAACCTAAACAAACCCAACCCACTCTTTATCTGATCCAACAAACTACCCAAGCCCAACACAAAAAGAAGCCCACTCCTAAATAAAAATACCCCCGTCCCCTTGTTTGACTTCGGTCAAACCCTGCAATACCACCCTCACCATACCACTTCCTTCTCATTCTCACCTCTGCAATACCACCATCACCATACCACTTGCACCTCTGTCTCACCCACCATCCCTTATCCCTTCTATTCCACTCCCCAATACACCCATCACATCCCACCCCTCCTAGTCTAAACACAGACCCATTTGCTTTAAAAAAAGCATTTCCCGCCAATTTGAGTAAAGGCACAAAAGTGATCCAAGTGGTGTTTTTATTGATGGGATTTGACCTTGGGGGACCCACAAGCCCTCTGGGATGGTATAAGAGAAGGATGAAGCAGAATGGAGAGGGTGTTAGAGTAGTTTAGTTTAGCCTAGTGTCGAATTAATGTAATTTCAATCTTTGCATTGTATTTTCAAATTTAATCAGCTTGTACCAGTTTATTTCATGTAATTCAAACTTAATTTCAGGTTAATTTCAAGTTCTAATCATTAATTTCAGATTTTCATATTTCTAGTGAATTTGACAAATTCACTTTAAACTTGTTAATATTGTTGTTTCTTACTCTATAAGCTCTAAATTAAGTAACTGATAAGTTTTTAAAATTCTCTTAAGCTTTCTATTCAGTTTCTAGTCAATAATCAAAAAATCACAAAAATATCAAATAAATAAGAATAAAAAGAAAAATCAATGCTCATGGAGGATAAAAGCTTGAAGCAAGGTGGTAATGAAGATTTTCTGGGTTGTAGTACCTCAGGGGAGGTCTAGGATAGAATGGTGAGCTTGTTCTTGACTTGGATCACTCAGAGCATTTGTAAGGCTTAATTTCCATATTTCTCTAAGTTTACTTTAAATCAGTTTAATATAGCTTATTATATGTTTGAAAATGCTTATTATTCATTGTTGTTATCTATTAGATCAGTGTTAATGTTTAGATTAATCTTTGGTGTCCTTTGGTTTTAATTTCATCATAATCTGTAAACTAAAGGGGTGTTTGGAACTGCTGAGCTTGGTATGCTCAGTTGGGTTTTTGTTGATAACTTAGACTTCCACAACTTCATTTAGGATATATTAGGTCATTTAGGTCAAAAGATTTGTCACTTGTTAATTAAAAAGTCAAAAATCAGATCTTTGTGCCCTCACAGTTAACTGTGAGGGACTTAGCATCCAAAATCTTGTTTCCTAGTATATTAATAGTCACCATTACCCATATTAGTTTCATTTTAGCTTGTTAAATCATATTTCATCAGTTGAAGCAAGGTTAAAGTTCATATAAGTCAAACTAGTAAGCTTTCCTAAAAAGTCAATTGTCCTTGTCTCAGATTTTTACCAAACTTGGGAGAAGTGTTTGGAATTTAGGATTGGGTTTCAAGCCATGAGCTTTTGAGTATTTGTAGCTTACCATCTCAGCTTTTCAATCCCATAATCACTATATTTTTAGGATTTATCTTGTGGGCCCCACAATCCTCCAAAGAGGACTGCAGGGCAAGGATTGTTCTGCTTCAGCAGATATCCACTCCACCACCACCACTTTGGTGGTGGTTTGTGGCCATCCTAGTGGACCCCAGACCCCTTAGCTAGGTTTTTACATTCCCCCTCCTAGTAGGCTATTAGGTTTGACCATAAGTTTGACCTGAAACTCAGTGGACCCCACCTAGTCTAGCTCATCAAGTTTGTCCCCAAACCTGGTTCAGTTTCATATTGAAATTGCTTATCTGCTCTCTTAAACAGCTTATTTGTTCTTATTGTTAGTTGTTTCTGGCTTATTTGTGTTTGTTAAACTTGTTTGAACCCTTTTTAACCATTGTGGACCCCACCCAAGGCCATTTGACTCAATTGCCCAAACAGTCAACAAAAGTCAACTGTTTAAGACAAGGGGGTGTCACAGCTTATTTATAAGCTATTTTTAAAAGTGTTTTTACAAAAGTTTGTCTTTTTAAGGTATTAAGTAGTTCTGTAAAAGAAAAATCCAAAAAAAATCAAGTTTAAAAAAGTGATAGTTTCTATTTAATTCAAGTTAATTTTAATTTTCATTTTTATATTTTAATTAAGTACCTAGTGTTTTTATATTTTTATTAAATACCTTATATAGTAAAGTAATTTTGATAATTTTTTCAGATTTTTATTTTGTCATTTAGTGTTAATTAGATTTAATTTTAATTTTCTTTATTATTAATTAATATCAAGTATTAAATAGCTTAATTAGTTTTTATAAGGATAAATCTAGTTTTTATAATTTTCCTAGCTTTAATATAGTATAATAAGTTTTTAGAAAATAAATTTTAAGATTCTACTGTTCATTTTCTATTTTTTTATTTTATTTGTTTAAAATAGACTTAAGTTAATTAATAGGTAAATAATTAGTTGTTTTATCTTAAAACATAATTTTTAGAGTTTTTATAATTTTTTAGGATTCCTGTAATGGTTAAGTAATTTTATAAATTTTATTGTAATTTTCTAAGTTAATTTATATTAATATTAATTAAAAGTAGTTTAAATAGTTTAATTAAGATATTTAGTTTTTAATTAATAACTAAACTACAAAAAGACAAATTTTGATTGAGCCTAAACCGTCAGATTATTATTGACCAAGGTCAACAAGTCAAAGACAGCCTAGAATCAATACTTCGGTGATAGTATAGTGTTTTCCCGGGTCGTTAAAGTCCCAGCGAGATTGAAATGGTGCTTTTGGAATCGTTTATGAGTGAGTGGGACTGAGGATAGTAGCCCAGATGATATGGAATTGATTTTGCTACTGTTATTATGGTATTTGTACACAGATATAATATTCACAAAAATCAGATAACAGATATATACACGTATTCACAATTCAGATTTACGCAATCGGACTGAAAAAGTGAGTTTTGGTAATTATCAAACTACAGAGGGTGCTTTTGACACTTTTCAAAACTTGAAATTAAAAATGAAAAAGAAATTATAAAAGTGATTAAAATACTATTAAACTATTATTTAATTAATTAAACTATTTAAAATCTAAATTAAAACCTAATTCAAATAAACTAAAAATGACAAATGATTTAAATTAAACTAAAAATTATCCAAAATATTTTCTAAACCTAAATTAGAACTTGAAGAAAGTATAAAAAATTAAAAATAATATTTTTGTCTTTTTGTGGTTTAGTTATACCCAATCATACATGGTATCTTCACATTCTTAGGGTCACCTCTTTTAATCTTAGGATCAATCTTAACAAAGGGAGGCCTGGGGTTATCGATGAGATTGTTATAATAAGCGATTTCCTCCTTAGTGGGATATAAATTGAAATAATCATCATCTAACTCTTCTACTTTCTTAACATCTTCTACAATTGCCAAGTTATTGGGTTCAAGTTCCTTATCTAAGTCCATGGCTATTGCTAAGTTATTAAGTGCATAGTCAAGCTCAATATCAACCAATCTATTGAGTTCTCTCAGTTCCCTAATCTCATTCTCAATCTGTTCATGCAACAAAGCAACCTCGATAGGTGAAAGGGGTGGATTCGCGTTTTCCATAGTGGCCAACGGAATAATTAATGATGATTATACGAACAAACAAACAAAGAAAAGATAGACTAAAGAAAACCTATAAAAATAAAATAAAAATCTTACTAGAAAGGAATCTAGCAAGTAGACCTACTAAAAAGAAATTTTAACCTAGACAATAACTATTCCCTGGGCTGCGCTGCCAAAAACTTGATGCATGGAATTGCGCCCTCGCAAACGGTTTTACCACTCAAGGGATCTTGAGAAGCTTGCAATCCCCACCAGGCAGTGTACCTGTTCGTTGTAGTATAGTATAATGACAAGTACCGGGGGATTGATCGTTCAACTCTTGGAATAGTGTTCGCTAGGGTTAAAATTCTACTAAACTAGGTCTAAGGGTGAGGGATGATTCTTTTTGTATTTTTTTTTAAAATGAAATCAAGTAAAATCTCGGGTTTTGAAGGAGTGGACGGAATTAGTTGCTAGTCAACTAACCCAATTAACTAAAGATGCAATTAAAATAAAATAAAATAAACTTAAACAAAATTGTGGTGTAAACAATAATGAGAGAAAGTTTGTTTACTTAGATTTCATTACTCCCTAGATATCTTTTACCGGTTGATTAGCTTGTTACAATTGCATGGATGACGGGTTATATTCCTTAATACTTGTCATAGGGCTGTGTACGATCTTCCCTAACTCTATAGGCTTCAACCTCAATCCTATGTCGAGCCGAATAAAAGCTCCTAACATGGTATCCCTGGAAGTTATCTATGCATTAAATATAACCAAATATCATAGTACACCTCCGATCATGTTTCTTAAGACGTTTAAGCAAGTTACTAATTGGAAGTCTGCCAGTTTTCTTAAGCTTAACATCGAATTCATTCATCCAGAACAATTATAAACAAACCATTAACCAATAATTAACATCTAGGTTTCATTACATCTAAGCAAAGACGAAAGAAACCTAGCCTAGCATGTTAAAGAGAAGACAAGCATAAGATATAATAAAACAACACATAGACATATTGAATGATTTAATGAAGTACTTATCTTCAAGTGAACATGGAGGAAACAAAGGGTTGAAACCCTTCAAAAAGCTGGAAAATTCGTCTAGGGTTTTATTCCCTCAAAGTTGCACACAAATGAAAACTAGAAAACTATATATAGATTTTACAATCTGACGACGCCAAGAGTTAAGTCTGACATCGTAAAATCGCCACCAAATTAAACTCATATTGCCTAGATCCACTTCTGACGCCGTCACTCTATATGGGTTCTGGGCTGTCACTCTTTACAATTACTCTTGATGGCCTTGGAATATTTGTTCATGACGCCGTCTGACCCCTTTCACAAAACATTGTAGCACGTCACATGTATTTGATTTATCCACCCTTTTGTCAACTCATGACGCCGTCACTAATACCTTGTGACGCCGTCAAAGACAATTTCCAGCATGCTTTTGAGACTTTGTCGTTTTCTGCACTTTTTCGCTCAAAAAACGTCAAAAATGCTTCCTTTTGTAAAATTCCTCTCAAAAGTACTTAAAATGACAAAAGGAATGATTTAGGGTAATATTTGATCAAATGATCTCGACTTTAGCCTTAAATGACCCCCCAAAAGAGGTACGCGTTTCGCTTCTTCAGGAGTCATCTCAAGCAAAAGCAGATGATGTCAAGTTGACAGAAGAGCAATTCTCAGGGATGATTTATATTGAACCAGAAGTATTGGATATAGAACCTCTATAATCAAAGCACCCTGTTGTTGGATGGGAGATTTATTCTGATGATTTCGTGGATGCTTGGAAGATTACTAGAATTGGAGGTGTTACAAGTATCCGCAGAGATTTTGAAGACCTTGTCAGATCTTGTAACAGGGAAGACTTGGATACTTTGTAGAAGATAGTCCAAGATCAGTTCAAGAAAGATGAACTTATTGAGGTCAAAGCTAACGAGTTATGGGTTCAATTCAAAAGACTATATGAACCTGATTCAAGTAATAGATATTGGAGATTTGAAGCTGACAATTTAACTACCTTATGGAAATTTTATGACTCAAGTGCAGTACATCATGTGTCTACACAAGCTGGTGTTGATGTGTTTATGTTAGCTGACAAAGAATATCCCTTGAGAGCCGGAATTCTTACTGTCATGATATCTGTGAAGCTAAGATGTTGGGAAAGGAATGAAATTATAGAAGATTTGCTGCAAAGGATCTATGATCAGAGTGTCAGAGCTGATAAAGAGTTAAGGAAAAGAAGATAGGTGTTTAGAAGAATCCCCCATCATCAATGAAGAAGGTTGACTCCAAGAAACTTAGTGATTTGCTCAGCAATCATAAGTTTAGGGGAGGATTGTTGGGAATCATACTAACAGTTACCACTATTAAGCTTGGAAGAAAGACACTGCTGCAGAATGCACTAGCAGTGGAAACTCATTACCACTACTAGTACATATTATTACCACTGCTTACAGGATAATTGAGGAAACCCTGTATTAGATAAGTATAGCAAAGATCTTGTGTATATTCTATTTTGTTAGTCTTATACTTATCTTGTAAAGGACTCCTTGTGTCCTACAAAAGGAGGTCTTAGGGTTAGGTTGATACACGTATCAATAGCAAGAGCTTCAAGGTGTAATCCTAGTGATAACTAAGATCATTCGTACTATTATCAATAATATTGAAGCTTAAAGTTTGGTTAATCCCTGTGTTCATATTGTTTCATTCATATACGACTCATACACATCACTTATATATATATATATATATATATATATATATATATATATATATATATATATATATATATATATATATATATATATATATATATATCTTCTAAATACTTTGTCGTAAATTCCGCGTGCTACAAAGTAAACACTCAAAGTATCTATCTAACACAAGGTGTGTGTTTAGATCCTCATCAATTATAATGATTGGTGAAAGAATTAGAGTTTTAAACATGTGAATTAATGAGTTAGGGTTTGATAGATTTTTAGGGCTGTAGTAAAACGAAGTAATTTAATAAATGGTAATGAGTTAATACATGAATCTTAAGTCTAAATTGTAGTTCAGAGAACCTACTTCCAAAATGTCTAGCCACGATCGATTTCGAGGTCGGGAAGTTAGTCTAATGATTTTTGCGAGTAAAGGTGTCAAAGCTGTTAAACCGAGACAGATTTAGGTTAAAAGTAAAGAGGTTAAACGTGGGTTTGAAAGTGTAATTAGGGGTATCCCTTCTGGGGAGGTTGAGTTCTATCTGCCCTTTCACTTCCACGCAAAGGGTAGACGTTATTAAGTTGTGCAAGTATGTTTGTTAGGTCAAAACATTTTGGTGTGCGTGCAGATTCGGATCTGGATAATTTTTGTGTTTGATTTTCTTAAGGGTACTTGTGTGTGTTTTTAGTGCATGGATTTCTGAGAGTAGCTAGTATGCTCTTGAAAGACAATAGTGAATTTTTTGTGTGAGTTTTGGAGTTTATTTTGTCGTGATTTTATGTGGGTAGAAGTACCCCCAAAATATGCATTTTCTTATAAAATGTATACAAGGGATTTAGTGAATGTAAGTGGTTGGTAGCATTTAGTATGGAATCTAGGTGACCCATGTTGGTTTATATAACCTTTAGACATCCATCATATGTGTGTTACATGGACTTTAGCTTTTGGCTTGGTCGCGTGTAATGTGGTTCTATTTTATTTGTTTAGATTTGTGATTGTTGTTTAGGAAGCTGCAAAGATTCAGGTGAGTTCATAGTCCCATTTTTTTCTATGTTTTAAACTTGGGATGGGAATGATGCTTGTGTTGAAATAAATTTTAAGTTGCTGTGAATTATGTGGTTTAATAAGTGCATGGACTATTAAGTGGTTATTGTATGTATGTTGCATGTTATGGTATTTCTGTGTGGTTATTCTATGTGGTCCAATTGGAGGGTAGCTATGTCCCCATTGTTCATCTGTGAGATCCAATTGGAGGGTAGTAACTCTACCCACTATTTTTCTGTGTGGTCCGATCGGAGGGTAATGATTACCCATTAATGTGAACTTGGATCGTGGGCACGTTCCATCCCAATTGATGTTTGATATAGTATTTGGATCATGGGCACGTTCGGTCCCGTTTGTTGGTTAGTTGGTTATGATTACATTTTAGTTTGTATGATACTTTACTGTCCTGCTATGTTTTATAATCACAGTGACCCGATTTGAATGAGAAAAATTCTGTGTCTTAAACCTATGAACCTCACCAACTTTACGTTAACATTTTTAAGCATTATTTTCAAGTGAGCATCATATGGATAAGATAGAAGGAAATGGACTAGTCGAGACTTTAGTTGCATTGGAAGTGGTTTATCTTTTACGTTTGGATTATAATTTGTTTTTGGATTTTGGATTTGATACTCAGATTGTCGTTTGATCAGTACTTTATGTCTTAATAAAGATACCTTTGGAGTTTAGTTTTTGTTACTTTCTTTTGGGTATTGTCACGACACTTTGTGTCTGTACTTTTCTCTATTTATTTGCATGTAGAAATTCTATATATAGACACCATGTGTTGTGATGATACCAATGATGTTGCACTCGTGTTTCCGCCTTGGCGAGGTATGACTGAATGGTATCAGAGCCTTAGTTATAGAGAAGTAGGTGGTTGAACCAAGACTATAACTTAAGAGTCCCTTATATACATGCATTTAGGGTCTATGTATAAGTATGGTAACTTATATGATTATTTTCCCTAAATTCATGATTTGTTCCTGTCGATTTTTAGATGTCTATTTTGTCCCCTATAATTAGTATTGTATATGTTGATGTTGGGAATAAAATGCACAAAGTAAAGAGTCTGCCAGAAGAGCCTGCTAGTTGATAGTTAAGCCTGCCTCTTCAGTTTTGCTGATGTTAAAGATATACTAACAGTACCTTCTAGGTAAGAAGGTACTGCTAGTTAAAGAAGGTCCTGCCAGTTTTCACGACAAGTTGTTATATTTTATTTAGAGATATTTAGTTGTATTATTAGTCTTTGTACAAAGTTATACGTTAAGTAGAAGTAGTACAGAAGTCTCAGTAGATATAAGGAGTGTTTTACCTTGAAAGGTGTAATATTAGGATAAGATAAATCTCTAATATATTATATTAAGCAACTTGACCACTTGTAATAAGGGCTCCTTATACTATAAAAGGAACCCTTAAGACACCTTCTTACACATATTTTTTTTATGCATAACTTCCATCTTTAAACCCTTTCACGTATCAAAGATTCAAGGTTACACTTGTAATCCTGGTGATAGTTTAGATCACCCGTATTATTTCATCAATAATATTGAATCATTTTGTGTTATTCATATTGTGTTCATTCTCATTTACTTATTCACCACCTTTGTTCCTTTAGTGTGTTTTAGTAAATTCCGCGTGCTAAATCACATTCATTCATAAATATCCCAATCACATTACTAAGATTAACATCCCAAGTGTTTGAACGAATCCTTCCCACAAGTGGTATCAGAGCTAGGCTGATATTTACGACATAAAAGAACAAAGAAAAAATGGATGTTGAGCACATTCAAACCAATGTGGCTGCAAAACTTCCATTACTCAAACATAATGAGTTTGAGATGTGGAGACTGAGGGTTGAACAATACTTCCAAGTGCAAGACTATGCACTTTAGGAGATTATTGAAGAAGGAAACTCATTTAAACCAGTAACCACCACCTCCACAGTAAATGATGCACTTGTCACAACTGTGCAAGTAAACCCAATAACCGCTGAAGAAAGAATTCAAAAGAGAAATGATCTTAAAGCCAGGAGTATGCTTCTCATGTCTATTCCAAATGACCAGCTTTTAATCTTTAACAAATACAAGTGTGCTAAAACCCTTTTTCAAGCTATTGTGGCTAGATTTGGTGGTAATGATGCCACCAAGAAAACCCAGAAAACACTTTTAAAACAACAGTTTGAAAACTTTTCAGCCACACCAAATGAGTCTTTGGACAACATGTTAAATAGACTACAAAAGCTTTCTAGTCAGTTAGCCATTCATGAAGTGATAATATCTCAAGAAGACTTAAACTCCAAATTCCTTAGAAGTCTACCCTCTGAATGGGCCATGCATGTCATTGTCTGGAAAAACAAATCAGATATTGATTCCATGAGTCTCAATGATCTTTACAGCAACTTCAAAATAGTAGAGCATGAACTAAAGAAGTCTACTAGTTCAAGCTCAGGAAATATGGCATTTATGTCATCTCATGGTACTTCCAAGAAAGTTGATGAAGAAAAAGATGGTGGAGAAGAAGGTACTGCCAACACAAATTTTGGTACTGCCAGTACTTCCAGCAGTACTAAAACCATTTTAGATGAAACAATTGGTTGTGCTTTCCTAACATCACAACACAATGGTTCCACATTGACCTTTGAAGATCTTCAAGAGATCAGTGATGATGATCTTGAAGAAATGGACATAAAGTGGCAGCTTTCACTTCTTAGCATGAGGGCTAAGAAATATTTGATGAGGACTGGAAAGAAGATTGTCATCAATGGCAATGAACCTGCTGGGTATGACAAGTCTAAAGTGGAGTGCTACAACTGTCACATGAAGGGTCACTACTCAAGAGAATGTAGAAGACCAAAGAAGCAGGGTGATAAGGGAAGAGGTTTTGAGAACAAGAACAGGGGAAACAATGAGAACAAGAGCATGGAAGTGGACATCACCGAAACAAAAGCTATGGTAGCTATTGATGGGCTGGGTTTTGATTGGAGCTTTATGGGTGAAGAAGAGTCATCCTCAAATGAAATAGCTTTAATGGCTCTCTCCAATCCTGTGGTACAAATTACTAAATGTTCTGCTACTTGTGAAGTTTTTAAAGAACTAGAAATCTTAAGAAAACTTTATGATGAACTGAAAGTAGAAGAAAGAAAAACTCATCAAGACCTAGTAAATCATAAGTGTGGTATGTCCAAACTTGAAAAACAGATAATTCACTTTAGAGAAAATGAACTCACCTTTTCTGACACAAAAGCTATTCTTAATAGGGACATACTTCTTAAAGATGCTGAAATAAACCTGTTAAGAACTGAGTTTGCTAAAGTGAAACAAGCAAAAGATAATAATCAACTAACTGTTACAACATTAGAAAATGCTTATGCATGTACTAAAAGTATAGTTGAGAATCAAATGAACAAGAAAATCAAATCTGGGATTGGATACAACACATGTCCACCTCCTTACAGAGGAATTCCCTGTCCCCCAGGTTTAGATCTTGCTGAATCAGGTTTACATGAACTCACAAATAAACCACTAGAAAAAGTAAAACCTGTAGAAAATAGTGAACCTTTTGAGAGTACAAGTGATACTTCACTCTCCAAAGAAAAGGCGCTCACTGATAAGAGCTCAGATGTTACAACTATTGAAGGTTGTACATCTGATGAGAATGGAAAAGAGACTGTTTCTAAGAAAGGAAACAAAGTAGGACCAATCAATCCTAAAAGTGTAGAAAGTATCACAAAGACTAAAGTTGTTCTAAAAACAGTTGAGTGTTGTGCTAAATGTAATAGCAAACCTAGAGGTAGTCAAAGAAATTGGAACAATCTTAAGTCACATCAACTTGGTGATAACTTTGTTTTGTACAATAAGGCATGCTATTACTGTGGTAGTTTTAATCATACTCATGCTTATTGTAACAATTGGGTTTCTGGGAGTACATCAAAGTCTAAAACAAATAAAACAAACCCCAGAAAAGGTTTTATGAAATATAACACACCAAAAGTCAATCATACTGTTAGACCAAATGAGCCTGTTTACCCAAAATTCACTACTAATGGTGCAAGTAATACTTTCAAACATACACCAAGAGTTGTGAAAAGTCTCACTGAAAGGGATTATGTGGTTAAAACACAAAATTGGAGACCAAAACCAAAAAGTCCTGCTAGACCAAATGGTACTGCCAAAAATGGTACTGTCAGACCAAAAACCACAAAATATTTTAAAAATGAGAATGCTGTTAAGTCCTCAGCATGTTGGATTTGGAAACCACTCCAATCAAATGGTGCATCAACAGTCCTAAAAAGGTTTGATTACATTGATGCACGAGGCAAACCCAAGTCAGTCATGGCTTGGGTACCTCAAGGAAACTAATATGTGTATACATGTGCAGGAACATTCAAATGATATTACAGATCAAGGATATGTAGATAGTGGATGTTCAAGGCACATGACAGGCAACATGTCTTACCTCACAGACTTCAAATCATTTGATGGAGGATATGTTACCTTTGGGGGAGGAATCAAAGGAAAGATTACTGGTAAAGGTACAATTAAAACCGGTAAATTAGATTTTGAAAATGTGTACTTTGTAAAAGAACTACAGTTTAATCTCTTAAGTGTCTCACAAATGTGTGACACAAAGAACAAAGTTCTTTTTACTGACACTGAATGCATTGTACTTTCTCCTGATTTTAAAATTCCTGATGAAAATCAGATTCTTCTTAAAATCCCTAGAAAGAACAATATGTACATTGTTGATTTAAAGAACATTGTTCCTAAAGAGAGTTTAACCTGTCTAGTAGCAAAAGCCTCATTGGATGAATCTATGCTTTGGCATTGAAGACTTGGTCATGTAAACTTTAAAACAATCAATACAATTGCAAAATATGATTTGGTTAGCGGTTTACCCAAAAAGATTTTTCAAAATGACCAAACCTGTGTTGATTGTCTAAAAGGCAAACAACATAGAGCTTCTTGTAAGCCCAAGACCCATAACTCAATTTCTCAAGATTTATACATGCTTCATATAGACCTCTTTGGTCCTACTTCTGTGAATAGCTTGAATGGTAAAAGATATTGTCTTGTAGTTACTGATGATTACAGCAGATTCTCTTGGGTTTTCTTTTTAAAAACTAAGGATGAAACAAGTGAGATCCTTAAGTCCTACATTACAGGGACAGAAAACCAAATAGATAAGAAAGTAAAAGTAATTAGATGTGACAAGGGGACATAATTCAAGAATAGAGTTATGGATGAATTTTGCAAAGAAAAAGGAATAAAAAGAGAATATAGTGTAGCTAGAACCCCACAGCAAAATGGAGTAGCAGAAAGGAAAAATAGAACACTTATAGAGGCTGCTAGAACAATGCTAGTAGATTCTAAGTTGCCTGTTTCATTTTGGGCTGAAGCAGTAGGTACTGCTTGTTATGTACAGAATAGGGTTCTTGTTATTAAACCTCATAGAAAGACTCCTTATGAACTTTTGTTTGGTAGAACACCATCTCTAAGTTTTATGAGACCTTTTGGATGTCATGTCACTATTCTCAATACCAAAGATCATCTAGGAAAGTTTGAAGGAGAAGCTGATGAAGGCTACATGATAGGGTATTCTTTGCAAAGTAAGGCCTATAGGGTGTATAATAAATGCACTAGGCTAGTGGAAGAAAACCTGCACATAGAATTCCAAGAGAAACTACCAAATGTTGCAGGCACTAGACCAGATTGGTGTTTTGACATTGATAAGCTTTCAGAATCTATGAATTATGTGCCTGTCACAGGTACAAATACTAATGATAATGCAGGTTTTGAAGACAATGATGAAACAACTGAGGATCAAGATTACATCTTGATGCCAATTTGGACAGGATTGGATTCATCTTCAAGTCATGGAGAGCCTTCAAATACTACAAATGAAGGTGTTGAAGATGATCATGGAACTCAAGATCAAGGGAATCAACAAAATTCTGAAAATGAAAATGGTACTGCCAATTCACAAGATGGTACTGCCAGTTCAACAGATGGTACTGCCAATTCACAAATTGGTCCTGCTGAACCATTAAATGTTCTATCAGATGATTCCTTACCAGAAGATGTAGGGATTGGAAACCTTCCAATTTCCTATGATGTTCCTACAACACACAACACTAGAATTCTCAAAGATCACTCCATTGATAATGTGATTGACAGCATTGATTCTGGTGTTAAAACAAGAACTCTAGTCTTATCTTCAGACAAAGATGGGTTTGTCCTAGCTGTGTATGAAGAAAAGAACCATGAAGTTGCCCACATATGCCTGTTTTCATGCTTTCTCTCTCAAGTAGAACCCAAAAACATTACAAAAGCCTTAGATGATTCAAGCTGGGTTGAAGCAATGCAAGAAGAGCTACTTCAATTCAAACTGCAGAAGGTTTGGGTATTGGTTGATTTGCCCAAAGGTTACAGGGCAATTGGAACCAAATGGGTTTTCAGAAATAAGAAAGATGAAAGGGGAATAGTGATGAAAAAAACAAAGCCAGATTGGTGGCCCAAGGGTATACTCAAGAAGAAGGAGTGGATTATGAAGAAGTTTTTGCTCCAGTTGCAAGAATTGAAGCAATTAGGCTATTATTGGCCTATGCTTCTTTCATAGGCTTCACTGTCTACCAAATGGATGTCAAAAGTGCCTTTTTATATGGTACTATTGAAGAAGAGGTGTATGTTTCTTAACCTCCAGGATTCATTGATGCAGAATATCCAGACAAGGTGTACAAGGTTACCAAAGCTCTTTATCGTCTACACCAAGCTCCTAGAGCATGGTATGAAACATTGGCTTTCTATTTATTGGAAAATGGATTTCAAAGAGGCAAGATTGATCCAACTTTGTTCATCAAAAGAACCAAGAAAGACATCTTGCTGGTGCAGATTTATGTTGATGACATTATCTTTGGATCCACAAATCAGGAATTCTGTGTAGAGTTTGAAAAACTTATGCATAGTAAGTTTGAAATGAGTTCCATAGGGGAACTTACTTTCTTTCTAGGTCTCCAAGTGAAACAATCAAATGAAGGCATATTTATCAGCTAAGATAAGTATGTAGCTGAGATCCTAAGGAAATTTGGGTTTGCAGATTCAAAAGTTGCAAGTACACCAATGGATCCAGAAAAGGGGTTACACAAAGATGCTGAGGGTGAAGATGTTGATGTGCACAACTACAGATCAATGATTGGGTCACTAATGTACCTTACATCATCAAGACCAGATATCATGTTCTCAGTATGTGTATGTGCAAGGTTTCAAGTAAATCCAAAAGTTTCTCATCTCACAGCAGTCAAAAGGATCTTCAGATACCTTAAGGGACAGCCTAAGTTGGGTCTATGGTATCCAAGGGAATCATCTTTTGATTTGGTAGCTTACTCAGATAGTGACTATGCTGGTGCAACCCTAGACAGAAAATCCACAACTGGTGGATGTCAATTTCTTGGCTGCAGACTCATATCATGGCAATGCAAGAAGCAAACAATGGTGGCCAACTCTACAACTGAAGCAGAATATGTTGCAAGTGCAAGTTGTTGTGGCCAAGTTCTTTGGATCCAGAATCAATTGCTTGACTATGGGTACAATTTTCTTAACACCATTATTTACATTGACAACAGCAATACTATTTGTATCATTAAAAATCCAGTTCAACATTCAAAAACAAAACACATTAAAATCAGACACCATTTCATAAGAGATTGCAATGAGAAAAGCTTAATACAAGTTGTCAAAATTGATTCTTAAAATAATTTTGCAGACCTTCTCACCAAAGCTTTTGATTTAGGTAGGTTTAAATACCTGGTAGCAGGTATTGGTATGATAAATCTTTGAAAAACATGTGTTTTGTATATAAATAAACAAGTTCTGGCCTCTAAAACATGGTACTGCTAGTTAGTCATAAGGTACTGTCAGTAAAAAAATTGGTACTGTTAGTTCAAAGTTTGCTCTGTTTTTGCTCATCTTGATGTTTAAATGTTAACAATGCTATAAAACAAGTGCTTTGCACTATGTTCTTTTGGTTTACAACTAACCATTACAGGTTACTCAAGATTGCTAACAAAATCAGGATGTGGAAATGGTAATCAGTTCACCAAGTTTTTCAAAAACATAAGAGCTGGCTAGTCCAAAGCAAACGGCTCTTGGTAAAGACTTATCAAATCCGTTGATAGCTGATAGTTTGCTAAAAACTATAAGGTAATCAGTTCACCCAGTTTTTAAAAAAACTTAAAGAGCTGACTAGTCCAAAGCAAACGGCTCTTGGTAAACACTTATCAAATCCGTTGATAGCTGATAGTTTGCTAAAAACTATAAGGGATGTTTTCTAAAAATTCAAAGAGACTGCCAAGTTTTATTTCAAAAACAAGGTACTGGTAGTTCAAATTTTAGTACTGGTAGAGTAAAATGGTACTGCTACATAACCGTTGAGTCTGTCAGGTTAAAAATATAGCCGTTGTTTTTAAAGGGTATTTTTGTGAATTTCTCATGCTTACCTCGAATTAAGGATATAGTTATTATAATAAAAGATCTTTTTGACCGCCTCTTCAATTACTTATCCATATCTTTTATAGTCGGTCAAAAGTCATTTTTCTCATAATCAATCCTTATCATAATTCACACTCACCTTTCATCTTCTACCAGTACAACAATAAAATCCCACCATCAAAATCAAAATTTTCATCAAACCTTTCACCATGGCTCGTCTAAGTTTTGTCAAACGTCACAACCAATTAGCATTTTTGGAAAAGTCTGATGACAATGAAACTTTTCATCAAGCAGTGGATTTTCTAAACAATTCTTATGTCAGGTTTGCTTTACTCGTGAATCCCACTATTTTTGAATCTCAAATTTCACAATTTTGGCAAACTGCTAAAGTTAACACTCTTAGGGATGGGATTCAAGAGTTAATGGTCAAAGTGGATGGTAGAACCTTGACTTTTACCGAATCATCCATTAGAATACATCTTCATTTGGATGATTCAGATGGCATTAGTCAACTACCTGATACTAAAATCTTTGAAAATTTGACAAAAATGGGGTATAATGTAACTTCTACAAAGCTTACATTTCTTAAAAAGCATTTTACCCCTTAATGGAGATTTTTTATTCATACCATCCTTCATTGTTTAAGCCAAAAGAAAACCTCGTGGGAGCAATTTAGTGGTAACATGGCTGCAACTCTCATTTGCCTGGCAACAAACAAGAAATTCAACTTTTCAAAATATATTTTTGAAGGATTGGTTAAAAATGTGGAAAGTGAAACAAAGTTTTTGATGTACCCAAGGTTCATTCAGTGCCTCATCAACAAATCCAAACATTTGTTACTTCCCCCAAACAAACCATTTAAAACTCCCAAACTTACACACTAGGTGTTTTCAAACATGAAAATTGGTTTTCAAGGAGAAGAAGTACCACTTTTTGAGGAAATATTACCACAACATTCTGAAGAACCATCCACATCATCTGATCATTCATCACCACATCCATCACCAGTACCATCACTCACACCAACAATACCATCAGTCACCCCACCATCACAAGTTCCATTACCATCTCACCAACCAACACAAACACCATCTGCAACATCACCATCATTATCACACCATAACTCACCACCACAATCTCCTCCACAACAAAGTGTAGATGCTCAGACTATCAGGGAATTAAAGGAGCAAGTGCAGCACTTGCAAACTACTCTTGAAAGTCAAAACAAACATTTTACAGAGATCAACACCAGGTTAGTTAAGAGGGTTGAGAAATTAGAGTTGAAGGTGAAATTGTTGAAGGGTAAAAGAACATCTCAGTTGGTTGTTTCTAGTTCCTCAAGTTCAGATGCAGAGAGTTTGGGTCTCTCTTCCAAAAAGGGGAGGATGGGTAGTTCTAAAAATGAAGAAGAGATTCAATTTCAGTTTCATGAATGAACTCAAGTGTTTGATGAAGAGCCTGCTATTCAAGAAACAGAGCCTGCTACTCAAGAAAAAGAGCCTGTTAGCCTGAAAGATACTACTGAAACAGAACAAGATACTGCTGAAGCAGAGCAAGAGCCTGCTGGGATTCAGAGGCTATTATCTATGAATTTAAAAGGTTCTGATCAAGTGTCTTACAAAAGAAAAAGGGGATCACAGCCTCAGGGGAGGTTTCTTGTTTCTGATGAACAATCTGCTGCTCCAAGTCCAGTATCATCACCAAAAGACAAGGGCAAGAAAATTGTGGTTGAAGATGTACCAAAGCCTAAAAAGTTGAAGAAGAAAGAGCAAGCACAATTGGCTGTAGATGAAGAGTTGTCCAAACAGCTTCATGAAGAAGAAGTTATAGGGGCTAAAGAAGAATCAAGAATGCTGCAAGAAAAGTTTGATGCTCAGCTGCAATACATCATTTCCATTGATCCAATTGTAAGAGGTGAAGCTTATACCCTGGTGTGTGATGAATCTCTTAGCTCAGATGAAATGACAATCAAGCTCAATGATTTCATCACCAAGAAATACAATCAAGAGGCATTGGATGATGTCTATCAGCAGATTCAGAAGAATCAGAAGAAAGGATTTAAAATGCCACATTCTGAAGCAGATCAGAAGAAGTTCTTCAAGATATATCTGAAAAGAGAGGTGAACATGAAAGATCATCAACTCAAAGGTAAATCTTTTGATGAATTGAAGCTTCTATACTTAGAGGCTTACAGAAGAAACAAAACCAGTTTTCTCATGGATACTCAAGAAAGGCCTTCCAAAGGAAGAAAAGATGATCAGAAGGAACAAAAAGAGAAAGCAGAATTGCCTCCTATTCAATCAAGAGAAATGGTTGTCCATGTTCCACAAGTTGTTTTTGCTGAACCTTTACATGCAAGGCATCCAGTCATAGATTGGGAAATCTTCAATGACAAGTTTGGCAAAGCATGGAAGATAACAAGAGTTGGAAATAAGGTTGAGATTTTCAAGAACTTTGAAAATCTACTTAGAGCATGTAACAGAATGGATTTAGATGAATTATGGGTATTAGTTCAAGAGAAGTTGAAAACCAAGTATAAGCCAGATGCAAAGGAGCAAGAGCTATGGGTTGAGTTCAGCAGATTGTATGATCCAAATATTACTGATACTCATTGGAAATTTCCTTACTATGATTTATCTGTTACATGGGAATACTTCAGCATGAGTCATATTCATCATCTTTCCACTCAAAGTGGAATAGAGCTCTTTATGCTAGGTGAGCAGGAGTATCCTTTAAGCTATGAAGTATTATCAATCTTGATCTCCAATAAGCTTTTGTGTGAAGAAGAAACTGATGCAGTCAAAAGATTGAAGGAAAGAATATTGGATCAGTATGAAAGCCTAAGGAGAAATAGATAAAGTTTTTGGAAGAGTTCCCTCAAATCCTCAAGGTATAAATTTTATTCACAAGAAACCTGGTTATTTTAAATGGGAATAACAAGTTTAGGCTAGGATTGTTGGGAATAAAATGCACAAAGTAAAGAGTCTGCCAGAAGAGCCTGCTAGTTGATAGTTAAGCTTGCCTCTTCAGTTTTGCTGATGTTAAAGATATACTAACAGTACCTTCTAGGTAAGAAGGTACTGCTAGTTAAAGAAGGTCCTGCCAGTTTTCACGACAAGTTGTTATATTTTATTTAGAGATATTTAGTTGTATTATTAGTCTTTGTACAAAGTTATACGTTAAGTAGAAGTAGTACAGAAGTCTCAGTAGATATAATGGAGTGTTTTACCTTGAAAGGTGTAATATTAGGATAAGATAAACCTCTAATATATTATATTAAGCAACTTGACCACTTGTAATAAGGGCTCCTTATACTATAAAATGAACCCTTAAGACACCTTCTTAGACATATCTTTTCCATAGTTTTCCATGCATAACTTCCATCTTTAAACCCTTTCACGTATCAAAGATTCAAGGTTACACTTGTAATCCTAGTGATAGTTTAGATCACCCGTATTATTTCATCAATAATATTGAATCATTTTGTGTTATTCATATTGTGTTCATTCTCATTTACTTATTCACCACCTTTGTTCCTTTAGTGTGTTTTAGTAAATTCCGCATGCTAAATCACATTCATTCATAAATATCCCAAACACATTATTAAGATTAACATCCCAAGTGTTTGAACGAATCCTTCCTATAGTCGATTTTAGTATGTCACCTCCGTATCGTAAGTAGTTTTGTTGGGCTATCATTTTTGCTACCGGTTGCAAGAGAAGTGGTAGGATGAAGCGGACTAACCGTAAAATCTGAGTTTCCGCTAGCATGTATCCATGTTCGGATAAGGAGAGGATGTTTATGAAAAACGTTAGTGAAGAAGAAGTGGAGAGGTTTGTAACCACGGTGACTGCTGGAGATGGAGCCGTTACCTAGTACTCTAGAAAGTGTCCTCACTTCTCAGATGAAGGAGAGGTGGTTCAGTCTAAACCTCATGATTTATATGCACTTGTAGGTCATGCGAAATTGGAAGAAAGAAACAAGAATGGTTTTGGCACATTTCTGACTACCTCAACGTGTAGGAAACAGGAATGGGTGGTTGAGTAAAGATGAAGGGGAGCTAGGATGGAATGATGTGGATTCGATCTGGAGTCCGCAACAAGTTGTAAGTTTCACCGATCGAGTGGGGAGGCAAGTGCGAGAGTGAAGCTTGAGCCATTGTGCGACGTCTTTTGTTTTGTGTCATGTTTTGGAATTCTTATATTGTTTTTTGCCGTCTCAAGCCATGTTGGAACACGATTACTCTTGAATATTGGATCGGTTTTTATCCAAGTGATTTTGATTATAGTGTTTAAGTGATCGTTGGAAATGTTC
Source organism: Artemisia argyi (assembly GCA_030686995.1). Lineage (NCBI taxonomy): Eukaryota > Viridiplantae > Streptophyta > Magnoliopsida > Asterales > Asteraceae > Artemisia > Artemisia argyi. The sequence continues at coordinate 140,335,261 of CM060681.1, read as the reverse complement.
CATGTGAGATGATTATTTGCATGAAGTGTGGTCATAGGAGGGAGTACACTTGTGAAATGGGGCATAGATAATTATGGTGGCCTACATAATTATACATGCGTCACAACACAAGTGGACTTGCAAGTATGATAGCATGGAGTGTGTTGTGTATTAGGTGTTATGTGGTATATGTGCGTTATCATTGAGATGTGTGGTTTTGGAAGTAAGTATGCGTGTGGAATAGGCTTTATAACTATGGTCCTGAACATAAGTATAAGGGTATCACACATGTAGACTTGTGACCATGATTACATTGATTGATGTTTGTTGTTATATGTTGTGGTAGATGTTATATGATATCATGTTGGTGATGGCAGTATGGTTAGAGAAATTTCCTCTTAATCATTTGGACAATCGTTATATGTTGGAGTGTGTAGGTGGTAAGATTCCATTCTACGTATCATATGCTTATACCTCGATTATCTGTTGGTACTAATGTAGTGATATTTAAGTTGGTTCATTTGCTAGACACTTTGTTCGCATACCTAATTCTTTGATTAGCATCCCTGTTCATACCATGTTGGTACGAATGCCCTATCCTTCCTATTCGACGTCATGATAGGTGTTGGTCATTCGGATTCATTTCTGTTGGATACTTCTTCGTTTCTTTGGTTATTCCTTGCATTCATTCCTCGAATGAATATTATATTATTCTTCGAGTACTGTTGGTTCGTGGCAAGTCGGTGCGGATATATAATCCCTCATTTACACACCAATTGGATTTCGTGACATGTTTTGCGACCTGTTAGTATTGATTTTTTCTATGATCTTAATTTGATTGTTGTACGAATGAGTCTTTATGTTCTTCGCTTGGTTTGCAATGTATTTGCATGATTGTTCACTGGTATGAGTTCGTTTGAATGATTATTTTGATTATGTGATTCTTTTATGTCTTTCGCATTTGATTAAAAGGTCGTGTTAGAGTTCTTATGGTATTTTACAACTCGTTTTGGGTATTTCAAGGTCATTTGTTGGAAACTATTATTTTTATGTTGAAAATAAAGTGTAAAATACATACATATATATATATATATATATATATATATATATATATATATATATATATATATATATATATATATATATATATATATATGAAGACATTTAGGAAGATTGTTTAGTAAGTTTACAAAGATATTATTCTAAAAATTGTCTCCTAAAAATATTGGTTATAATGATGTTATAAATTCAAGGTGTTATCAGTTTATTGTTAAAACTATTTATAACATAACCTTTGAGAATAAAATGTCCTACAATTCTGCTATGAAAGTCTATTTATTTTATTATCTTAATAAGCATGAATTAAATATCTTAAACAAGTAAGGTGAGATACTATATTTCTATAATTAACTCTTGATATCATAAAAACTATGTCTAATATGGAATTTAAGAAAATTATATACTTAAAGTGACTTAACATATTTGAAATGATTTTCTTACATAAAATGATTTGTATATTTCACAAAAATAAAAATAAAAAAATGTATAAGTTTAAGGTATGTCCTGTGAAAACGATATTCATTTTTGGGTAAGGTCGAGTACTGGAATAAGAATTATATATGGCTCTCATTTACCAAACTTGATATGTATTTGGTTCTTCAAGTGTTTCTTTCGTTGTGGTACGCTTGTGGATTTTCTATGGGTACATGTATTCTGTCTTTTCTTTGTATGGGTTTTCATGAACATTTGATCCGTGTCTACTTTTATTGGTGAAGTTCCTCATTGTGTTTTCTAGTTTTGATTCGATATTCGTTTACTACACTAATCGATAATTCGTAACCCTTTGAGTTCGTTTGATATACGTTTTGGTTCGACCGGTTACATGGTTCGCGTCGTTTCCTTAGGATAGATTGTCGATTTGGTTATGATTGTGTTTGGTGAAGAAGAAGAGGATGTTTGCCAAGTTTTCCAAGAGAGAGGTTCAGCTTCAAGATGTACGTTCTTCAGGCATGTGGTCAACAATAGTGAATTTTCATAGACACTAGTAAGATAAAAGTAGTGAAGAGTGGAATGTACCTAAGACACCATCTAAGATACGGTTGTCCTTAGGATTTGCAGGTACTATTGACGATTCATTTCGAACTTTTCAAAGATTGCATAGGCATCGCAAAACTGGAAGATCCATAAGAAGAACTATGTGATACACGACTTAGAGTTGGGAGTAGGATTTGGAGACAATACTCGTATGGAGCAAAGAGTGTCATCTACACAGATCATAAGAATCTTTAGCATATATTTGACAAGAAGTTAATATATGTCGAAGAGAAGTTGGGTGTGGAATTTCTCAGCGACTACGATTGTCAGTTTCGCTACCGTCAGGGAAGAGCGAACATCGTGGCAAGAGCGTTGAGCAGGAATGAACGAGTGAAATCTAGATGTCAGCGAGCAATGATTATGAGAATTCAGTCTGGAGTAGAAGGATGATGCAACAACCAGAAATATCTGAAGATTTTGATATAGGGAAGTTAGCAAAACTTTACATTCGATGAGTTGGTAGAGAGACGTGGAGTGTCGCGGCAATCATCTCAGATCATGATAAAATACTTACTCGTGATAGTGGTAAACGTTTTATAGAGTCTTGAGAACGCGTTTGTAGATAAGCACGGCTTATCATCCTTAAATGAATGGACTAAGTGAGCGTACAAAATAGACGTTGGATGTTTCTTTTTGTTCAAGATTGTTGTGCTGCTATTTGCACCCTTGCATGGGTAAGCAGATCGTTTATAGTTGGATTTAGATCGTGGAAGTTAGATGCTAGGTATTCATAAATGTTTTAATTAATGTTTGTGCTATGTGTAACTATTATATGTGTGTGCTACTTGCGGTTACCATTTGGATTTTCATTTGGATCGTGGGTAACGTGCCTACCTGTGAGGAATCGTTTAGATCATTTGTGTTATTGATCAGAGAAATGTATCTACTTCTGTTTATCGTATTGATCGGAGTAGTGTATCTACTTCCGTGTATCATATTGGTCGGGGTAGTGTATCTACTTCCATGTATCGTTGGATTGTCGGTAAAGTTGTTTATCGTGTGTATTCAAGTATTTAATTGGTTCACATTTTCTGGTACTTTCTCCGTGACTTGTATGGCGTAGTAGAATTCCCCATAGTCATAAGAAGTGCTAGTAGTATTATGGCGTGGTATTATCCCACTTAAATATCTACAAATTTTCTTTTGCTGATGTTACTGGTGACTCGAGTAGTTAAATCTCGAGACGAGATTTCTCTAAGGGGGGGGGGGATGTAACAATCGTGGTTTTAGCAGGTTAGTCAAACTGATAGTGTTGACCCGATTAATTTTTGTTTGGTGGCTTAGGTGTTTTTTATGTGTTTTATGTATGGGTTTGGTATTCGATCGTTTGTGGGTGAGCATCGTTATGTGTTTGTTGTGGTGTTGGATTCAGTGAAGTTCATTTCGTTTACTTTTTGTGTCGTGGGAATGACTTCGAGGTTTCTAGCGTTTTCGTGATAATCGCGTAATTTTAGTTCGGTCAAGTGAAGGAGCGTTAATGAGTTACGTGGTGTTCGGTTTTATGGGTTATAATAATAATTAGTGTAAAATTCTATTTTTAGAAACTTTGTTTTAAAAATGATGATTATTTGAGTTGTCGTAAAATAAAGGATTATCGTGTAAGATGTTAGGTTTCAGTATAGTCTTTTATAAAATAACAAAACACAAGGTTTTAAGTGTAATAATTAATATTAATAAAAAAATAAAAAATATATATATGTGGAAATAAAAGTCGATCCATATGGAGTTTTAGGGGGAAAAGGAAACAAATTTTAGTCCAATTATAATTCCTAATTAAAAGAGTTATCTAGAATAATCTTAGGGTAGTACAAATACAAAACCAAAACACCCTCACCCCTTCTTTTTGGATGTACGGTCGACCCAAGGGAGAAAGAGAAAAAGTTAGGGTTTCTTTATTTTGAAGAAAACAAGCTCAAGGTATGCCTAATGATCCCTATATCGTTTAATTATTGTACTGATTCATTTAACAAAGATATGGTGATTAGGGTTTACTCTATAATCTATAATTTAATGATTTAAAACATGTTGGGATCATTAATTAGTAATGTTATGATGATTGTTGAAAGAATTAGGGTTTAAAACATGTGAATTAATGAGTTAGAGTTTGACATATTTTTAGGGCTGTAGTAAAACGAAGTTATTTAACAGATGGTAATGAGTTAATATATGAATCTTAATTCAAAATTGTAGTTAAGAGAACCTACTTTCCAAAAAGTCTGGCCACGATCAATTTCGAGGTCAGGAAGTCAGTCTAATGATTTTTGCGAGTAAAGGTGTCAAAGCTGTTAAACCGGGACAAATTTAGGTTAAAAGTGAAGAGGTCAAACGTGAGTTTGAAAGTGTAATTAGGGAAGCCCTTATGGAGAAGTTTAGATCTGTGTGCCCTTTGACTTTCACGCGAAGGGTAGACGTTATAAGTTATGCAAGTATGTTTGTTAGGTCAAAACATTTTGGTGTGCGTACAGATCAGAATCTGGATAGTTTTCGTGTTTGATTTTCTTAAGGGTACTTGTGTATGTTTTTAGTGCATGGCCTTCTCGGAGTAGCTTGTATGCTTATGAAAGACCATGGTGAATTTTTGGTGTGAGTTGTGGAGTTTATTTTGTCGTGTTTTTATGTGGGTAGAAGTCCCCCAAAAATCTGCGTTTTTTATAAAATGTATACAAGGGATTTAGTGAATGTAAGTGGTTGGTAGCATTTAGTATGGAGTCTAGATAACCCATGGTGGTTTATATAACCTTTAGACATCCATCATATGTCTGTCACATGGACTTTAGCTTTTAGCTTGGTCGCGTGTAATGTGGTTCTATTTTGTTTGTTTAAATTTGTGATTGTTGTTTTGGAAGCTGCAAAGACTCAAGTGAGTTTTATAGTCCCATTTTTTTCTATATTTTAAACTTGGGACGAGAATGATGCTTGTGTTGAAATAAGTTTTAAGTTACTGTGAATTATGTGGTTTAAGAAGTGCATGGACTTGTAAGTGGTTATTGTATGTATGTTGCATTTTATGCTATTTCTGTGTGGTTATTTAGTCTGGTCCAATTGGAGGGTAGCTATGCTCTCATTGTTCGTCTGTGCGATCCAATTGGAGGGTAGTAATTCTACCCACTATTTTTCTGTGTGGTCCAATCGGAGGGTAATGATTACCCATTAATGTGAAATTGGATCGTGGGCATGTTCCGTCCCAATTGATATTTGATATAGTATTTGGATCGTGGGCACGTTCCGTTCCGTTTGTTGGTTAGTTTGTTATGATTACATGCTAGTTTGTATGATAACTATTTTTACTGTCCTGCTATGTTTTATAATCATAGTGACCTGATTTGAATGAGAGAAATTTTGTGTCTTAAACCTATGAACCTCACCAACTTTACGTTGACGTTTTTAAGCATTATTTTCAGGTGAGCGTCATAAGGATAAGATAGAAGGAAGTGACTAGTCGAGATTTCAGTTGCATTAGAAGTGGTTTATCTTTTATGTTTGGATTATAATTTGTTTTTGGATTTTGGATATGATACTCTGATTGTTGTTTGATCAGTACTTTATGTTTTAATAGAGATACCTTTGGAGTTTCGTTTTTGTAATTTTCTTTTGGGTATTGTCACGACACTTTGTGTCTGTACTTTGCTCTATTTATTTGCATGTAGAAATTCTTTATATAGACACCATGTGTTATGATAATATCCATGATGTTGCACTCGCGTTTTGGCCTTGGCGAGGTGTGACACAACGTTAATAATCTATAATTTCATTGTGAATTTTGTTTAGAAATTTACGAAAGCGAGTAGGTTGAAAACTAGTCCATTGCAACATTATGATCTATGTGATTACTTATTTGGAAAGTGTGCCGCATCCGGTTCTATTCGTCGACCTGTTGCTGAACGAAGACCTTCTTCTCAAAATTCTCGTGTCAAATTAGTTGAAGTTGAGAATGGTTCTGTTCGTTGACCCGTTGTTGAAGGAATGTCTTCTTCTCCAAATTCTGGTGTCAAAATTGTTGAAGTTGAGGATGACGTGAATAGTTTGAATGAAGATGGTGGTTCTTGGGCAGCAAGCGAGCATAGAAACCTTGATGCGGGCTATGACTCTGGTTTTGAAGGTGGTTCTTCTAAAGAACCAAATGTTGCAGGAGGCAAAAAAAGAAAAGGAGTAAAAAGGATTCGGAGTTGTGTGAGTTGGAAGAAAATATGAAGAATGCAATTGCTAAAATTGTTGTTCAAGAAAACCAAGGTCCAACTATGGAGGAGTGCATGAGGAGTTGAAGATCCAATTTATTTGGCAGCACTTGGGGTATTTTGTCAGTCAAAGAGTCAGAACCAAATATCTTAAAGAAATGGATTCATATGATGGCACGCCAAATTGGTTTTTTGAAGTAGTATTGTTGAACTATTAGGAGTTTGTCGTTTTTTTTTTAATCTTGAACTATTAGGATTTTGTCGTATTTGGTACTTTGTTATGTTAAACTATTAGGAGTTTGTCGTATTTGGTACTTTGTTATGTTGAACTATTAGGAGTTTCTCGTATTTGGTACTTAGTTATGTTGAACTATTAGAAGTTTATCATATTTGGCACTATTTTGAACTATTTGGTGTTAGTTTTGTTTGGTACTTTACGATATTAAACTGTTTGATTTATTATTATTTGGTTTTGATGTTAAATTATTTGGTGTTTGTTTTTATTTGGTTATAATCCTAAACCCATTTGGTATGTATTGTTTGTATAGGTTAAATGGATGTTGCCTATAAACCTGCATTCATCTATATTGTTTATTTTTATTTTAAGTATTTTCGGCGAAGTGTAAGGAAACTTAAGCGGGATAATACTTCTACAATGTCCGGGCATCAATATACTCAGGAGCTTTTACATGGAAATAATTTACAATGTACGGAGTTGATACGGATGTCTCGTGACTCGTTTGTTCGACTATGCAACCAATTTAAAGAAAATAATTGGTTAAGAGATAGCAAACATATATCGTGTTGGGAATAGACTTTATTATTTCAAGTGTCGGTCATTTAGTTTTGTTATAGGTTGCATTATTTAGTTAATATGTTAGTGATTTTATATGTTTTATAAAGTTTTATGCTAAGTTTATAGATTTGGAAAAAGTCTAAGGGCTAAGTTTGTAATATTAGCATAGTATGGTGAAGCCCTAATCCTCACCTATAAATAGACTTGTAACACCTCATTAGAGGTTGTTGGTTCTCTTAATATTATCATTTGTCTTTCATTTCATTTATAAGGGTTCCTTTCACTCTCTCTCTCTCTAGAAATCTTAGTGGTTATGTTGTAAAATGGTGACCTAACAAGTGGTATCATTCGCCAAGGGATAATATAGGTTGATTTAGGTTTGATTTGGTAGAAAAACTAGGTTTAAAAGTGGATTTCTTAAGATTTCGGTTACTGTTCATCGTTAGTCTTGTGAGTTAGGTTTGGTATTTCAGCGAGTTAGATAGCATTCTGTCGAGTTAGGATTTGAATTCTAGCGAGTTAGAAAGCATTCTGTCGAGTTTGGACTTGTATTTCGAGTTAAGATCCATTTTCAGCGAGTTAGTCTTACTTTTGGCGAGTTAGCCTTCACCTTATCGTATATCGAGTAAGGTTCTTTGTGGCTACTACCTAGGGAATACTCTGCCCAAATTAATTCTAGTTACCGAGTTAGACTGTTACCGAGTTAAAGACTCGATTTACTTTATCGAGTTTGGATCTCTAATTGAACATACCGAGTTAGAGTAATTACATACCGAGTTAGACTTATGTGAGTTAACATACCGAGTTACAATATTCAGAAACTTTACCGAGTTAGAAACAATACCGAGTTAGGAGACTAGTTTGTCGAGTTACTGATTTTAAATTATTACCGAGTTAAGCTATCTACTTTCTTATCGAGTTTAAAACTTCCTATCGAGTTAGCCACCTAAGTTACCGAGTTAGCAAGATTTTTCGGGTAAGCATGTGATTGGTCCGAAACGGTCAGATATTATTGACCAAGGTCAACAAGTCAAAGACAACTCAGTTCCAATTCTCCCTGGATAGTATGGTGTGTCCCCGGGTCGTTATGTCCCAGCGAGATTGCAATGGTGTTTTTGGAAAACGTTTATGAGAATGAGTGGCACTGAGGACAATAGCCAAGATGATTGGGAATTGATTTTGCTACTGATATTTGGTGTTTGCACAATTATTAACAATTAACAGATATACAGATATATTCACGAATGCACAAATTAGGATTAGATTACAGACAGAAAAAGTGGGTTTGAACAATTACAAACTACAGGGGGTGCAAGTGAAACTTTTTTAAAACTTAAATTTAAAAGAAAATTAAAAATGAAAATGAAATGATAAAAATGATTATTTTAATATTTAAATATTACTTAATTAATTAAAACTATTTAAAATCTAATTTAAACCTAATTTAAATTAACTAAAAATGACAAAGATTACAAATTAACCTAACAATTTGCAAAACTAATTTCTAAAGCTTAAAAAGAACTTGAAGAAAGTATAAAAATTAAAAATAAATATTTTTGTCTTTTTATGAGTTTTTTATTAATTTAAAACTAATTATCTTAGTTAAACTAATTAAACTATTTTAAATTACTAATAATACCTAAATGACTTAGAAAATTATGAAAAATTTTATAAAACTAATTAACCATCACAGAAATCCTACAAAAATTATAAAAAAAAATTAAAAATTATTTTTAGACTATTTTACTAATTATTTATCTATTAATTTATTTAAACCTAGTTTAACTAATTTAAATAAGAAAATTGGAAAATGAATAGTAGAAATTAAAAATCTATTTTCTAAAAGTCTTAACTAATTTATAAAACCTAGAAAAATTATAAAGACCTACTGTTGTTAATTAAAATTTAAGAAAACTAATTAATTACTAATATTACCTAATTAATTATTTAAACAATTTTTAATTCTAATAATTAGCAAACTGATTAAGAAAAATCTAAGAAAATTATTACAAACACTTAAACGTGAAAGGAAATTAATAAAATTATGAAAATGGTAATGTACTTATTAATAAGCTGAAATGAAAAATGAAAAAGATAGAATCTATTAAATAGAAGATATCACTAATTTTATATTTGGTTTTTGTTGGTTTTTCTTTTTGACAAATGAAAATAAGATAAAAATAAGAACTTTTTGTGAAATGACTTTTTGAATAGCTTAAAAATAAGCTATATACACCCCCAAGTGCTTAACAGATGGCTTTTAAGCTTATTAGGACTTAAGCCATATGTGAAAAAGCTAGGAAAGAGCAAATTAAGCACTCACAAATGATTATTAACAAGAAATAAGCAAAATGGAACAATTAAGCACACTGAATAAGCTTAAATCCTCAAATAAGCACTTATGCTTAATCACAGACCAAATCAGGCCAAACCTAAGGGTTTTGGAACTCTGTGGGGTCCACAGAAGAGATCAGGGGTTCAAAATGAAACTTGAAACCTAAAGAGGGACTGTTAGGCTACACAATAAGCCAATAAGCAGGGCTTATTGCTTATTAATGAACTTTGGGCAAGCCTATGACGTTGGGGGTTCACACTGAGTCCTCAGTGTTGACTCAGATAATGACCAAACTTGATGAGAGTTGCAGCCCTATCAAATAAGCTCACAATGGTGAAATAAGCTCAGAAACTTAAAGCTGAGCTTATGGGGTTTCTAAAGAGCTAAAAAGCTAGGGGTGGGTCCCACTGGGTGAGTCACAAAGTTATTGGGAAATCAACAATATAAGCAGTACTACAGTAGGATTAAAGAAATGAGTTTTTGAAACCTTACAATGTGCAATCCTGCTTAACCAATGAACCAAGAACCTCACAATCAAGCCTATAGGTCTTCCACAAGACCACTAACCCAGGGCCATCCAAGATTTACCCTGCTCCAGTGTTCTTCATCAAAAACCTGTAAATATTGACTTTGTTTGACTTTTTTGTGAATTTGAATTTTTTATAACTAAGCTGCTTTTAAGGGTTTCTAAAAGCTTTATTAAGCTTTCTTGGAGCCTATATAAGCTTAAGAGTCCATGATATAAACATAAACAACAACAGAATTTGATTTAAGATTTTGACCTAAAAATGAAAATTGGAGACAGAAGGAAGTCACTTCCCTCAAACGGAGTGAGAGAAGGGGAAGAGTCAGAAATGATAGGATCAGTAGAAAGAGTGGTACTGCTACTTGCTGAGAAACCAAGGACTTCTTGAGAATACTCCTTAGACGCAACATCGATGATGTCAATTCGGTTAACCGTTTCAGCGTCATAGTTGGAGGAGTATCTTGAAGTCTGATCAAGATTGAATTTGATGGCTTCACCACCAACACGTAGAGTGATTTCTTCCTCGAATACATCGATTAAAGCACGACCTGTTCTTAAGAATCCCCTCCCGAGAATGAGAGGAACTCTTGTGTCAGCATCGAAATCAACAATCACAAAATCTGCCGGAAAATGGAACTTTCCTACTTTTACGAAGATATCTTCGGCAATGCCGAGAGGACGAGATATAGTACGGTCTGCAAGCTCGAGAGTCATGCAGGTAGGAGTGAGAGCAGGAAGAGAGAGTTTTTTCCAGACTGTGTAAGGCATAAGGTTAATGCTTGCACCAAGATCGGCCAAGGCAAAGCATTCAACCATCCCAGGGAAAAGACAAGGAATGAGAAATTTCCCGGGATCTCCAAGCTTTTCGGGAAGCTTTTTCAAGAGCACTGCTGAGCAATGCTCGTTAAGTGGAGTTTTTGCCATCTCACAGAGTTTTTCTTTGTTGCTTATCAGATTTTTTATTGTTGAAGCAAATTTAAGCATGAGAAGAAGAGCATCCGCGAAGCTACTATCGAAGTGTAACTCTTGGAAAATTTGATAAAATTTTTCCATTTGATGATTAGCTCTTTCGCGGTTCTTTTGATCATTCAAACGTGAAGGATATGGAATTGAAGGCTTAGGATCGTTCTTTAGAATTTCATCAGAACTTTCAGGAGGATCAAATACAACTTTCGACTTACGAGTCGGGACCGGGACAACTTGAGGGTGGACGTTGTTGGTACCTCCGCTATTAGTAGGAAATACCGTGTCCGTAGTAACTAAAGGTTCATGTTCCGCTACCTTGGTAGGAGGATAAGAAGAGGTAGAGGGAATCGTGGGTCCATTGTATGATACCCCACTTCGGGTAGTGATCGCTTTGACATCGCCCCTCGGGTTAGCGATCGTGTTGCTCGGTAGTGTACCCGGGCCCGAGGGTCGATCATTTAAAGACTTCTGAAGCTCAGAGATCTTGCTGATCAGTAACCGATTCGTTTCCTCTTGTGCTTTCATGAATTGTTTTAGCACTTCATCGAAGGAAGACGAGGGTGGAACAACGTTTTGATTTCGATTAGGAAGATTTTGAACACGGTTGTTTTGAAAATTCCCTTGGTTTTGATTGTTGTTACCCTGAAAATTATTTCTCTGATTGAAATTACCCTGATTGTAATTCCCTTGATTTTGGTTTCTTTGAAAATTTCCTTGAAAACCTTGATTTTGATTGCCATTTTGAAAATTGTTTTGATTAAAATGACCTTGATTTTGGTTCGGGTTTTGGAAATTTGGGTTTTGACCTTGGTTAAAATCTCTTCGATTCTGATTCGAGTTACGGTTTTGATTTTGGTTAAAACCGGGAGGTCCGAGAAAATTGTTGGAACGATAGCTCAAGAGATTACGGTCCCCTTGTGGTTGGTAAGAATTACCCCCCATGTTGTAGGAACCATGAGCAGCATAAACGTTCTCTTGAGGAAAACCAGCAGTAGCTGGACACTCGAAATAAAGATGTGGTCCCCCACAAGTTTCACAACTTCGGGCCACGGCTTTCACTTGTTGATTTTGAACCTGATTTTGCATAGTTTGGTTCATTCTCAACACAGCCGTAGAGATATCATCCATCTTCTTAGTGAGAGCAATTATTTCAGGAGATGATGATGAAGGAATGATTGATTTACATGACTCATCCCTCTCCGCAGAGGAATCCCAAAAGTTATGGTGGGCAGTCATGTTCTCAATCAAGTCATAGGATTCTTCGGGACGTCTTTTCATAAAGGTCCCACCAGCAGCAGCATTGAGAATATCCCGGTGCCTCAATGTCAGACCATTATAGAAGGTGATGATGGTAACTTGTAACATATTGTGATTAGGGCACCGATCAATAGCTAGCTTATAACGTTCCCAAGCCTCAAAAAGAGACTCATCGGGACGTTGCCGGAAGTTGCTGATATCATTTCGTAACTTGGTAACCATGGCAGGTGGAAAATATTTTGCTAAAAACTTGGTTACCATTTCTTCAAAGGTACGAATAGAATTTTTTGGGAGTCGGTCAAACCATGCAGTGGCATGATGGGTGAGAGAATAGGGGAAGAGATACAGCCGGAGGGCATCATCGGTGACACCATGCTGTTTCATGCTTTGGGTGATGGTAAGGTATTTATCAAGATGCTTGTTAGCATCGTCACCCGGTCATCCGTGAAATTGACACGAATTTTGGACTTGTTGGATCATGTGGTGCTTGAGGCCAAAGTCCGTAGCCTCAATAGTGAGTGGTGCAATAGGTCCGCCCCTCTCTTGCATGGTAGGCTGGCACAACTCCTCCATCGTTCGGAGATCGGGAGCTGGCTCATCCCTGGGAGGGTCAGGGGTGGTGGTGGTGGCCCATCGGCCATTTCAGTTTTTGGTTCTTCAATAACAGTACGTAGCTCGGGTACGTTTTTCTGATTTTTACGCTTTGTTTGTGACCGAGTGCGCATGCACTAAAAACAATTTTTCAAAACAAGATCGAGGCAAAACCACAGGGATATAAAAACAATTTTTCAAAACAAGATCGAGGCAAAACAATTTTTCAATACAAGTAAATGGCTTCTTTAAAAAAGGTACACCACTCACAGGGATATAAAGGCAAATTTTAATCTTTTATTTGGGAACTTATTATGTCCACACCCCCAGTTGGTAGGTGTTCTGCCTTGGTTTGCGGTGGTAAGATTTTATGTATTTATTAACAGAAAAATTGCTTTAGGCTTATGGGTGTGTGTGCAGAAAACTTTGGGAAATATTTTTTTGGAACTGATTCGTTAACCGAAATTGTTCTTTTAAGATTACTCGCAGGCTGGCGGGAGGAAATAAATGGATCCCTCTTCAGTTCGCAATTTAATGTCAGAACTTACCTTATACCAACTGTTTCAGGTTGTAATATTAAAGAAAACGAAGTAATTTAACTTCACAGTTTGTTTTGTTGTTTTTGATTTTTTTGTGTGTTGTTAACACTTTAGGAAAAGTGTTAATGAACTTTTTGATATGATTGACATTTTAACAAAAAGTTTTTACAAATTGTGTGAAATTTGTACAGGGAGGGTTTTGAAAACCACTAAACTTAAAACGATTTAAAAAACCCGCAACAACCTCCTCGGCAGCAGCGCCAAATTTTGATTGGTCCCGAAACGGTCAGATATTATTGACCAAGGTCAACAAGTCAAAGACAGCTCAGTTCCAATTCTCTGTGGATAGTATAGTGTGTCCCTGGGTCGTTATGTCCCAGCGAGATTGCAATGGTGTTTTTGGAAAACGTTTATAAGAATGAGTGGCACTGAGGACAGTAGCCAACATGATCGGGATTTGATTTTGCTACTGATATTTGGTATTTGCACAATTATTAACAATTAACAGATATATTCACAAATGCACAAATTAGGATTAAATTACAGACAGAAAAAGTGGGTTTTGAACAATTACAAACTACAGGGGGTGCAAGTGAAACTTTTTTAAAACTTAAATTTAAAAGAAAATTAAAAATGAAAATGAAATGATAAAAATGATTATTTTAATATTTAAATATTACTTAATTAATTAAAACTATTTAAAATATAATTTAAACCTAATTTAAATTAACTAAAAATGACAAAGATTACAAATTAACCTAACAATTTGCAAAACTAATTTCTAATCCTTAAAAAGAACTTGAAGAAAGTATAAAAATTAAAAATAAATATTTTTGTCTTTTGATGAGTTTTTTATTAATTAAAAACTAATTATCTTAATTAAACTATTTTAAATTACTAATAATACCTAAATGACTTAGAAAATTATGGAAAATTTTATAAAACTAATTAACCATCACAGGAATCCTACAAAATTATAAAAAAAACTTTAAAAAATTATTTTTAGACTATTTTACTAATTATTTATCTATTAATTAATTTAAACCTAGTTTAACTAATTTAAATAAGAAAATTGGAAAATAACAGTAGAAATAAAAAATCTATTTTCTAAAAGTCTTAACTAATTTATAAAACCAAGGAAAATTATAAAAACCTACTGTTGTTAATTAAAATTTAAGAAAACTAATTAATTACTAATATTACCTAATTAATTATTTAAAAATAATAATTCTAATAATTAGCAAACTGATTAAGAAAGATCTAAGAAAATTATTACAAATACTTAAAGGTGACAGGAAATTAATAAAATTATGAAAATGGTAAAGTGCTTATTAATAAGCTGAAATGAAAAATGAAAAAGATAGAAGCTATTAAATAGAAGCTATCACTAATTTTATATTTGGTTTTTATTAGTTTTTCTTTTTGACAAATGAAAATAAGATAAAAATAAGAACTTTTTGTGAAATGACTTTTTGAATAGCTTAAAAATAAGCTATGTGCACCCCCAAGTGCTTAACAGATGGCTTTTAAGCTTATTAGGACTTAAGCCATATGTGAAAAAGCTAGGAAATAGCAAATTAAGCACTCACAGATGATTATTAACAAGAAATAAGCAAAATGGAACAATTAAGCACACTGAATAAGCTTAAATCCTCAAATAAGCACTTATGCTAAATCACAGACCAAATCAGGCTAAACCTAAGGGTTTTGGACCTCTGTGGGGTCCACAGAAGAGATCAGGGGTTCAAAATGAAACTTGAAACCTAAAGAGGGACTGTTAGGCTACACAATAAGCCAATAAGCAGGGCTTATTGCTTATTAATGAACTTTGGGCAAGCCTATGAAGTTGGGGGTTCACACTGAGTCCTCAGTGTTGACTGAGATAATGACCAAACTTGATGAGAGTTGCAGCCCTATCAAATAAGCTCACAATGGTGAAATAAGCTCAGAAACTTAAAGCTGAGCTTATGGGGTTTCTAAAGAGATAAAAAGCTAGGGGTGGGTCCCACTGGGTGAGTCACAAAGTTATTGGGAAACTTGGTCAAAACCTGTGCACAGGGTAATGGCTTGCCCTGCAGGTTGAAATAAGTTAATGCACAAGCTTATGGGAAAATCCTAAAAATAAGCTGACTATGGGCTCTTGTACACTAGGTGATAGACTTTAACTTCTGAAAAGGACAAGGTCTCAAAGTAAGCACAAAAATCACAAAAATTTCTCCAAAATTTGGATTTCTGAAACAATGGCAATTTTTGACTTTTTAAGATTTTGTAAAAGGTTGACTTAATTGAACTTTGATTCTAATTTTCTGATTGAAATTGATTATTTAAGCTAATATAAGACTAATTTAAGCTAAACCACTCATGAGTGAGTGGATTTGGGGCATATGCCACACTTAATCCAACACAGAGGGTAATCTAGGCCTTGTAATGCTTGATTTTGACTTTTTTATGAATAAACCTTGGTTATTATGATTATTCTGAGCTAGTTATATCCTAAGTGACTTGTATGAACAAGAAAAAACAACAATAACAGACCACAACACCTAGGATTACCCTGATCCAAACACACCTTTTAAGTGAATGTTTTGTGATTTTCAAGACTAATGAGTGTTAGGGCTATTCCAACTGATCCAGGACACCTTATTATGATATGTTAAGTCTAAATAAGCATTTAGAAACAGGTAATAACCACAAATGATCAAAAGTACTAATTATGCTATTTTAACTGTCAAATTAAGATTTTTAAGCAACTATGGAAATCAACAAACAAACTACTGATTTTATGCTAGATTATTACTACACTACACTATATAAATATGAATAAGCTGAATAATCAACAATATAAGCAGTGCTACAGTAGGATTAAAGAAATGAGTTTTTGAAACCTTACAATGTGCAATCCTGCTTAACCAATGAACCAAGAACCTCACAATCAAGCCTATAGGTCTTCCACAAGACCACTAACCCAGGGCCATCCAAGATTTACCCTGCTCCAGTGTTCTTCATCAAAAACCTGCAAATATCGACTTTGTTTGACTTTTTTGTGAATTTGAATTTTTTATAACTAAGCTGCTTTTAAGGGTTTCTAAAAGCTTTATTAAGCTTTCTTGGAGCCTATATGAGCTTAAGAGTCCATGATATAAACATAAACAACAACATAATTTGATTTAAGATTTTGACATAAAAATGAAAATTGCATAAATAAGGATTAAGGAAACTTGATTTTATTACTTGAAAAGGTTAAAAGTACAACTGAATTAACTAAAACAATGCTTAAAATCTTTTAATTTAACTAAGATAGCCTATTACAACTTCTACGATTACACTTATACTAAAAATGTGAACTAACACTTCTTTCTTGCTTCTCCTCAATTTATAGCTGATGATTAGGGTTCAGTGGGACCCTCTGAGCAAATCCCATCCAATCTTGGCCCTTGAATTACTTTGAATCATCCCTGGCCTTTGATTTTATTTTTGGCGGAAAATTGGGTATGTGTGTTTGGACTGTTATAGGCAAGGGGTGGTGGCATTAAATGTGGATGGATTATTAGGTGATAGTGGTGATGTGAGTGGTTTGGGCGGTGGAGATGGTGGGAGAGGTGAGGTGATGGCTGCAGGGTCAAGTGGGAGGGAAGGAGAAGGGGTGGTGTTTGGTTTGACTGGGTTGACTCAGGGTCAACGTTTGACCCTGGTATTATAAAAGGGATGGTGGGCTGGTGTTGTTTTGGGCCTAGAATAAAAAAGGGGAATGGGCTTGGGTGTTTGGATTGGGTTTAGTTTTGGAGTAGTAATTATTAAGGGTCCTGTTTGGTTATAACTTATCACAAGGACCATATTTGTAATTATCCGAAAGTTTGGGGTGTATTTTGGCATTCTTCCAAAGTAGTTCACAAGGGTATTTCTTGCCAAATGATGAATAGTACATGGACCTTAGATGATTTTTCCATTTTAAATTTCTCAGGGACCAAATCTGCCAAACTTTGAAACTTCAGGGACCTGTTATGTAATTTCACCAAACTTGCCAATCAAGGACCAATCTTGTCATATATGAGAAGTACAAGGACAAAATTTGTTTTTCTCAAAGTTTTAATATCCCAGGGACCATTTTTGACAATTTTCCAAACTTTAAGGACAAAACTTGACATTTTGTGAAACTTTGCACCAAAGGACTAATTATGTAACTTTTTGATTTAAAAGGACCTTTGGTGACTTTTTCAAGTTTTTAGAACAACTAGGGACTAGATTTGACAACTTTTGAAAAAGTTGAGGGACTGAAACTGCCAATTTTGCAAACTTTGTACGTTTTTCATCTCTTTTTTATTATTTTGCATTTGAAACATATAAAACACATTCCTGGGATATTTTCACTATTTTGATGCAATATTGAGTATTTTTAGATGTTTTGGCAGCTCAGAGAAGGTAAAAATGATGAGTATTTACACACTCATCAGCATGCATTTACCGAGTTACTGTTGTACCGAGTTAGAAGCTAGTTTTTTTTTTTTTTTTTTTTATCAAGTTAGCATGTCAGAAAACCTAGAACAATAACCTTTGTTTATCCTTAAAGCTCCAGATTCACATAATCACTAATCATCTCTTCTTATCAAAGTTTTACGCGAAATTTAAATTTTGGTATAACGGTGAAAATTTTGGCCCAAAATTCAAATTTTTATGCCAAAATTCAATTTTTTTTTCGGTGAAATTTGGCGGCAAAATTTTTGAAACTCAAATTTTTCCTGCTACCTTAGAATAGCATTTCATAGTGCTTCTCAAATTTTTTGGGAGAGAAAATTTTTCAAATTATTTTTGGAGAGAAGATTCGAAATCACTATATCGACCTTGAGTGTGACATTTTGTTTGATTATTTCGATTACGTCGCAACAATCAAGGGGGAGAGAAATGCCATTTACAATGTCTCAATTACCTTCTTCCAACTACTTTCCTCACCAACATTCTCATCAGCAACAGTATCATCAACAACAAAGTCACAGCTCCCTCATTCGTCAAGTTCTGATATTTGGCAATGAATCAAGGCCTCCAATGTTGCTGCCAGGAACGTATATTGATTGGAAACGGAGATTTCTACAATGGCTCACAGATCGTCCTACTGCAGATCTCATGCTTAAATCCATTCAAGATGGTCCATACAAAATGGTATTTCTTGCTGACCCAACAGGATTATCAGACTACAAAATGGTGAAGATTTGAATGCTATTGAACTTGCTCAGTATGATGCTGACCAACAGGCTGTATGGTTCATAACATTGGCACTTCCCAACTCAATTTACATGAATATGGACTTTCAAGCCAGTGCTTATGAAATGTGGAAATATCTTGAAGCTATGCATCATACAGAAGAACTTCATCACATCAGAATGAAGCAAGTTCTTGAATCCTATTTAAGCATGAATCCTCTAAAGAACATTCTCCCTGCTCCACCATCTCCAGCTGTTGACCATGGATCCTTAATTTCCAAATGGTCTCTTCTTCAATCCTCCAAATGCACCTGAGCCTATCTTCATTCCACAGTACCATCCTGCAACACTATATAATCACATGCAATCACTTTTGCAAAATCTCGTGAAGCTTGGAAAAGCATCTACTGATAAAGGCAAATGTATGATGACTTCAACTTATGAATGCTTTAACACAATGGAAGATACTGATGATGAAGAAAATCTTATCGAACCAAGCACGGCATTCTTGGCATATACGGAAAATATTGCATATGTGGAAGCTCAAGATTATGATTCAACTCCACTCTTTGACACTAATGTTGAATACAATGCCACACTTAGTCAAATGGAAGTTGAAGGGGGTAATCTCACTGCTGTTTTGCAAAGTGTCATGAGAGATATTCCATCTGATGATGAATATGCAGATTTGGAATCCAATACAGCAGGTTTGGAAGCCGATACTACAGATGTGATGTTAATGGCGGACATGCAGGAATCTCACATGAATAATATAGGCGCAGTTGTTTATAAGGGGTTCTTACAAACTATGAAAACGGCTTTATCTAATTCCCGAAGAGTTGATAGACAAGGAAGGAATGCCGAAAGGTTTGTTGGGAATGGTGAGAATACTGCAGATGTCGTTAATGTATGCAATGAGGTTAAAGTATTGGAAGCTAATGTGGTTGTCATGGAAAGCGATGGGACAGAATTAGAAGAACAGGATGACAGCAGTAGATTATGGAATGATACAGATGCAGACTGTGCAGAGATCAGACCCTCCTATGACTCAGAGCCCAACTTTGACAAAGAACAGATGGATGAGGAAGATGTCATACCCATCTATGACACAGAACCTAACTTTGACAAAGAGCAAATGGTTGAGGTACAATCTACTGTTGATCATATTATGCCTACAAATGAGAAAGAACAATCTGAGCAACCTAACTTCAGTAATGAAGGAGAGGTTGACCAGAATGTTGTACAATGTCTTGACAAACATTCTGAGTCTGAGTCCTTACCAAATAATCAAATGACTGAAACATCAAAACAAACTCTTGAGTCTGAAAACATTCTTCTCAAAAAGACCATTGCCCAGTTTCATAAAGATTTTTCAAAACTGGAGGCACATTGCATCTCACTGGAACTTAAGTTGCAAAACGAATCTCTAACTTCGGGCAACAATGGTCAATTTTTGAATGAACAAAGCAAACGTGTGGATACATTAGTTAAAGAAAATGAGCTTTTAAAGGGTCAAATTCAAGCAAAGGTGTTTGCACATGCTGCATTGCAAAACAAATTAAGAAGACTGACTGGCCAAAGTGTGGATACTAAGTTTGAAAAACCATCAATCTTGGGGAAACCGACTTCTCAAACAATCAGAAGACGATCAGTTGTTAGACAACCAACTGCATTTAAATTTGAACGACCTAAATCTTTAAAATCTCGGTTTACCTCCCAAATTGTTGAGAACAACAATTTGACAAAACCAGTCATTCCACATTCTTGGCCTAAGGAAAATGCATATGTGTCTGCTAAATCTCAACACGTGATTATACCTGGTTCATCTAGGATTAGTTCAAAAACAGTGTCTAAAACAAGCATTAAAAGTAAAGAGTTTTATGGCAAATATGACATGTACATGAACTATGAAATATAAAAGGCTAGAAAAAAGGCGCTACTTCAAAAGGATGGAATTCTATGTTCAAAACCTCATGTGATGCCTTCCACTGTAGTGCAAAACACTGCTCGTAGTAGCAAACCAAAACCTAGGAGTTCTCAACAAACTAATAGGAATTGGCTAGCATCTAAGAGTAGTTGCGTAAATAATCATGTTGGCTATGCTTTAAAATATCCTCAAAAAGGAAATTCACTTGAAAAGGCTCAATCGACTAAGACAGATAAACCCGTTGAACCAAAAGTCATAAGTCAGAAACCTAAGAAGTGGATCAATATAGGACGTAGGTTTTCTCAACCAAGTGATGCTCCTACTGCATCTAAAAGGAAAACATCTCCGAGATCCAACATTAGGTGGGTACCCACGGGTAGAATTTTCAAACCAATTGGTCTTAGGTGGATTCCTACAGGAAAGATTTTAGACATTTGCACCAAAACTAATGTGATCTCCACAACATCTACCTCTGAGACGAGAATGAAAACCATCGGAATTGTGTGTTCGAGTGTCAAGAAGATAGTTGACACTACATCTTTATGCTTCTAATACCTGGAACCCAGTTACACTTGGGGCTCCATGTTCTTTGTTTTGTCTCTTCTTTCTTTCTCTACAGATTCAACAGGAATGGCTTCGGAACAAATCAGTTTCGGACTCGCGCTTAATGTAATGGCTTCTGAGCACAACAACTTAGGACCCACAATCAACCGTTTAATAGCACTTCAGCAATGGCTTCTGAGCACAACATCTTAGGACCCGCAATCAACCGTTTAATAGCACTTCAGCAATGGCTTCTGAGCAAAATAGCTTAGGACCCGAATCCAACCGTCTTAACTTTCCGGATTCTTCGGTTGAACCATTGTCACTCTCTCACAAAGAATTGGAAACCTTGTTTGCTCCATTGTTCGATGATACGATTGAAAACCGTCCTTATGAGGTCTCACCAATTTCCGCTGCAGACCTTGATCATAATCAAGTACCTGACACACCTCAACAAACAACAACAACTGTTGATAAATACGGTCCTCCAATTGCATCTCCAACAACAGTAGGACTAACCGCTTCCAACTCTAGACAATCAACTAAAGATCCAATCAGTACCACAACCTGCAGATTATGACGGAAATACGTTATTCAATCCATTTGCACCGACTCCAACCGTTTCTGATACAGTAGAGTTGTCTTCTCGCAATTTGGATCCGTCTAATATGCATATGTTCTACCAACATCACCCTTCAACACATTAGTGGAATTAAATGGATTTGGAAAACAAGCTGGACGCAGAAGGCACATTGATTCGCACCACATCTTGTTTAGTTACAAAGGGATATAGTCAATGAAGCAGGATTGTATATCACTGTCATCTACAAAAGCTTAATATGTAGCCGTGTCTGCTTTCTGTGGTCAAGTCATTTGGATGAGAACTTAGCTCATGGACTACGACTATGTATTTGACTAGATCTCAATGTACTGCGACTCAAAGTGTGCTATTGCTATCTCGTGCAACACCATACATCATTCCAAGGCCATACATATTACTCTTTGCTACCATTTCATCAAGGAGCATGTTCAGAAGGGTACAATTGAATTTGAGTTTGTGAGTACTGAATACCAATTGGCGGACTTGTTTACAAAGGCATTACCTCCATCAAGGTACATGTCATCCCATTGAAAGTCAAAATTTCAACATTCGACAAAATGTTTCTTATCAAACATATTTTTGAGAATAAAGGGCAAAATGTGTTTAAAGACTAAACTGGTAAAAGGATTCAATATGGGGAGAAACAAATTTTTCCAAACTCTACACTCTCGTTTTACACCGGTAAAGCAAGTGTGGAGACCAAAGCAAAGTCATTCAAAACCTTTCAAATTTACAAAATCTGGAATGCTTTGGCTTCAATAAAAGAATGTCTCTGATCTGAACATCCCAAATACCGGAAGTTTTCCATTCATCACAAAAACTAATATTCAAAAAGAACCCATGAGGTTCAACTTTAGATGGAAATCTTTTTCAGATTTTAAAACTCAAAAGAGAGACTCCGGGTCTCAAACAACTTTCAACAGTAAAAGAGTTTTAAATTTCAAGCATTATTTGCTGTATAATACTTGATTGTGTTTTCTAAAACCTTGAGCAGAATCATCTCACGTCTTTTCAAAAAGTATTTCTTAAATACGACTCAAAATTCTGCTTAAGAAGACTTTCTCTCGAATAGACTTCATTATTTGAGGGGGAGTATTTTGTTAAAAGAAAACAAATTTTGTATTAAAACTATGGTTTGTGCACACATAACAGTGTACAACCCGCACTTGTAATGAAAGGACCCTGAGGTACGCATCAGTGCCTCAATCCTTATATAAGGAGCGAAGGCTTCTTACTTTTGAGTAGAATTAATCAAACATTTTCTGATTTTCATAATTTTGCTCAAAAGACAAGTATTTCACCTCAATGAATATTCACTTGTTGAGGGGGAGCACTTGAAAAACTCATCGTTTGAAAATCAAAAGTTCTCGTTGATATCTCTCCATAAGACTCAAAAAGCATATTTTAATCAAAAGTTTATCAAAAACAACATCTCATATGCTATTTTTTAGGGGAAGAAAAGTGGAAGTGATTAACTTCAAGCTAGTCTAACTAGTGATGTAAGCTTGTCTTATGCGAGCTAGACTCAGATTCAATGTTGCTTAAAAGTCAAATATCATGCGAGCTAGACTCAGATTCACCCAAGAATTGACGAAACATAAAAGTTAATAATCGAAAAGACTTATCCTCGACGGGTAATAACATCAAGTTAGTTACTAGAGCTAGTTGTCACCTAAAAGCTGACAATGGAACTCTTTAACTAGCCACGTAAGCGTGTCTCGAAAAGTATTTGTCTTAGTAGAAATGTACCATCTCGAGAAACTTTCTGTGGACTTGACCAGGCCGGGTAATAACTTCAAGCTAGTCTAACTAGTGATGTAAGCTTGTCTCGAATCGGTCTTGTTCACTGAAAGTGGATCAATTCAAAAGTGCTTGCTCCTCCCGCATGTGTAAATTTATTTAATACTTATGAGCACATGTAAAGGGGGAGCCCTTCAAAAGTTAACACAAAACTCTCAAAGTGTTAAACAAAATGTTTGATAATCACAAACACTTTGAGAGATTTTCAAAGGTTTCTTGGCTATTGTCGGATAATCATGGTGTTATAAGGTGATTAAGATAGGAAAAACCGTCCTATGATCCGCCAGAGCCGGAGGGATCTACTCAAGGACATCACCAATAGTTAGAATTAGAAGTCCTTAGGTATGATACGAAAAAGGAGAAAAGAATGAAAGGGGAAAGAAGGAGTTGAAGAATTAAAAAGAAAAGTAAAGAAAAGGGTGAAAAGAAATAGCCCTCCATATGTTCAACCTTAGGGCAGACACCGGGTTCAATTCGTATGCTACTGGTTGTTGCTAAGGCGACACCGGTATTGAAGATAAAGTCGTCATGGACCCAGTGACGCAATGCACTAAACCTTCTTAACCACTCAAGTTCTCTTAAAAGGGCTTGTTTCATTCTCATGGGGAACCAGTGTAATCTATCGACTTATCTCTTAGAGATGGTTGATATTGAAGCAGGAGACCCCTCCCAAGTCTCCGCATAGGAAACCTAAGTGTGCACTTATCGAGTCTAGAGCCATGAGATACATCAAAGATCTCTTAGGAACACTTAGTATTTCTACAACTGGTGTTCTACATCAATGGACACCAGCTGTAAATTATAGAGTCCTTCGCATATCATAGCAATCTGCCGAGAACGTTTATGAGAGAATTACAAATGTATTTCTCAATGATTGAACAGAAATTCCTGCCAGGGTCAACATCAAACAGCCCTGACAGCAGATCACTTCGGTAACCCCACAAGGGTTACGCTTAGTGTTCGCGGTGGTTCTTTAGCGGTCTACAGTCGTGGAGTGATCCCCAGCGACTCACCCAGTCATTAAGCTACTTAGTAGGTCTCGTAAGCTCCTTCAAGAATATCTGATATGGGAACGGCCTTGATAAGGATTAGAAGGAGTCTTCACACTATGCTGTTGACGAGCTCTAATTCCTTATATGTAAGTACCGGTTGATTATTGCTAACTGTTTACCTGCAGGTACATCACCTCCATGATGGTAGATTCCAGCATGCTCATACATACATCTTGAAGCAAATGAAAGCTCCCCCAAAGATCTTAGCACCACAAAGTTCAAAGAAAGATTCTACGCCAAAAAGAAGAATCTACAAAGTATAAAGGCTAAAGATCAAAGTGTATGCAAAGGAACTTCGTGCTTTCGAAAGTTTAAGTCCTAAGATGTATGAGCATGTTGGAATGGCGGACAACCACCACGGACACTGAAGTGACGATCGGCAGATAACTTCAAAACATGATCACCATCACATCAACAAAGAACGAAGTACAAAGAACGATGAAAGATTTTGCTAACTAGTTTTGAGGACGTCAACTACAAAGTCAAAGTATAGAAGATGACGACGTCGAGCAACCTTTGATGACCAACACTTAGGGGGAGATTGTTGGGAATAGACTTTATTATTTCAAGTGTCGGTCATTGAGTTTTGTTATAGGTTGCATTATTTAGTTAATACGTTAGTGATTTTATATGTTTTATAAAGTTTTATGCTAAGTTTATAGGTTTGGAAAAAGTCTAAGGGCTAAGTTTGTAATATTAGCATAGTATGGTGAAGCCCTAATCCTCACCTATAAATAGACTTGTAACACCTCATTAGAGGTTGTTGGTTCTCTTAATATTATCATTTGTCGTTCATTTCATTTATAAGGGTTCCTTCCACTCTCTCTCTCTCTACTTACTTTCTCTCTCTAGAAATCTTAGTGGTTATGTTGTAAAATGGTGACCTAACATATCGGTTGAGGAGAAGATGTTTATCTTCCCTATGATACTCGGTCACAACAAATGATTTTCTGTTATGAACCGTATGTTTCAACACTCGAAGGAAACGATTCATAAGTGCTTTCATGAAGTATTAGCTCAAATGTATTTGCTGAAGAAGTTATAAGACCAACAACATTCAATCCAAATCTAAACATTCCAGGAAACAATAGAAGGGAGCATCTAATGTTTAAGGTAACTGTCAAATTTATAACTAGTGTGTCTCTTGGTTTGATTGTATTTTAACAATTTGTAATTCTAAATTAGGGAGCCATTGGTGCACTTGATGGAACCCTCATACATGTTGTTGTTCCATCTCATAAACAGAATGTGTATAGAGCAAGAGGAAGAGGTGATTGTTATCAAAATGTTTTGGCAATTTGCGATTTCAACATTATCTTTACCTACATTGTTGTTGGATGGGAAGGTACGGTACATGACGCGAGAATACTGAATGAAGCTTTAGTAGATCCAATATTTGAGTTTCTGATTCCCCCTGCAGG
The DNA here is from genome assembly GCA_030686995.1 of Artemisia argyi. NCBI lineage: Eukaryota > Viridiplantae > Streptophyta > Magnoliopsida > Asterales > Asteraceae > Artemisia > Artemisia argyi. The sequence continues at coordinate 140,309,464 of CM060681.1, read as the reverse complement.
TATTTAAGTTTGGAATTGTAGTATATATGAAAACTTAGATATCAAAATATCCAAAAATTAATATGTTTGTTTTTTCAGATAAATATTATCTATGTGATGCTGCTTATAAGCACACGCGTGGGTTCATGGCTCCATACCGCAATGTCAGGTATTGGTTAGGAGACTTTCGTCAGAACATGCAATTAGCAGTAAAGAAAAATTCAATCACGCTCATGCAAAACTGCAAAACGTAATTGAGCAGGCATTTGGAGTCTTAAAAGCGCGTTTTTACAATCTTGAAGAGTATGCCCAAATTTCCTTGGTAATACAAAGAGATAGTAATATTTCATGTTTTGCTATTCATAATTTTATTCGAAAAGAGGGGTCTAAACGATGATTTGTTCTCTCAATACGATCAAAGTGACGGTGACGTACATGATAATGAAAATGTACATGATGATAATGACGGTGATGTTGAAGTTGTTCAACCAATTGGGAGTGACGCAGATCAACAATACATGATTGACTTACGAGATCAAATCGCGGTACAAATTATGCAAAGCTAGGTTTTAAATATTTGGTATTGGTTAAGTTACTTAGTTGTTGTTTCATTGCGCCAAGCTTATGTTTTATTTTAATTAAGACGATTTATGTAATAGTTTTTATTAGGGATAATGTCAAAAATGCCCAAGTTGCCCAATTGATTTGGTTTTTTGCCATTCACTCAGAAAGTTCCGAAACTACCACTTGGCAATCGAGCAACTGTTGTGTTTCAAACCATAGGACGCCAAGTGTCACAAGTTGACCAAAAAATGGAGGCGCTGCCAAAAATTTCCTCCACTCGTTGGTTAAAAAAGGTTACCCGATTGCCCAATGGGTAATTTCAGAACTTTCTGAGCGAATGGCAAAAAAATAAATCAATTTGGCAACTTGAGTATTTTTAGGATTATCCCTTTTTATTATGTTAAATTTTGGATATGTATTAAGATAATTTATTTAATGATTTATAATTGTGTTAAATTTATGATAAAAAAATTTTGTTTCAAGTTTACACTATCTACTTATTAATCATATTGCAATAGTTTAATATATACCTAAAAAGAAGAAAATTAAAACATTCAGACAATTAAAAAAAAAAAAAAAAAAAAACTTTTTCAATTAGATTTAGATATTATAGCCACATCTTACTAGTAAGATGTGGTAGTGAGATTCAGATGCGAAACATCTTAATGAAACAAAAAACACTTTAGCTAACTTTAATGATAATTACTCTTTAATTTCAAATAACTTTTCAAATTATCATGATCTAAAGGCTTTAGTTGCCCTTTTATTAAGACTGTAAGTTTTCAAATCAAATAATGTAGTATTTTAGTTCATTAAGAATAAAAATGCCATTATTCTAATCAACAATTCCTCTTAAATTTATACTCATATTTTATTTTTTTTAACGGCAAATTATATTAGAAGAGAGCAAGTAGCAAGGACCTAGAGCAAATTATATATTTGGCAAATTATATACTCGTATCTTATTGTATATGTACGATATATTTGGCGACGAAGAACGATATGTTAGACAAAATTTAGATATGGAAAACACTTTCACAAATTAATTTACACATGTTATGTCAAACCTTCGGCTGACATAATTTCAGAATGACATTCTAGCTAATTAAGAATTGAGTTAATGAACAACATATTATTCATGCAACATAATATTTTTAAGTCATAAAGTTTATGCAATACTGTTGGATATTGCAATTTTTAAGTACTATTTATAACCATGTACCTTCATCTAGTTATTGTTGGAAAATTTAGTGCACTTGTGGGATTTGTTCACACCTGGTAATGGGCTTGGAGGTACGGAGTGTACACCCATCAGGTCCCTGAACACCCTGACTCTTATAGTGGTTAAGTGTTATTCAGTATCTGATGAAGTTCAGTGAGTTCACTCCTTGAGGGAGTGATACTCTGGACTGAATGGTATTCATCAGGATGATGAGTTTAACTCTCATCATGGAGTTATCATGTCCTCAGGGACTAGCTCATCAGTGAGTATAATGAACTCACTGGACTGATTTCAAACTTGATTAGTAACTGTTTTGACCTATTCAAGTGGCAGTTATAACTGCATTAATGACCACGTTTAATTGGTCATGTAACCACTAATTCCTATAATTATGGAGGCAAATTAAGTGGGATTAATGGGCCGTTAATCACTCTTAATTCCATTGACTAGGGTTGAGTAACATTACCTATAAATAGGTAAATCAATCATGCATGATGGATACACAGAAAACACACAACACTTAAACACAAAGGGTTATTGATTTGTGCCTAAATCATTAACAACATTTGGTCTTATCCCAAGTAGATATTCGTGATACCCAGGCATTAGGGTCGAATAGTTTACTTTGGAAAGTGATAACACGATTTCAAGTGATATCCGGTAACCTTAATTGGTACGTAGCTAGGTCTTTGATTATCTCCACCCTGTTCTGGGCGAATACCAACCAACAATCAAAGTAAACTATTTTGTGATAATCAATGGCTGCTGCTATGAGGCATATGGCTGCTAACTTTTCCAAATTGGATAAGTTTGAAGGTGTTGATTTCAGAAGATGGCAAAAGAAGATGCACTTCTTGCTTTCAAGCATGAATGTGGTGTATGTTCTTAGTACTGCCATTCTTGAAGATCATGGGGATGATGCTACTGTGGAGCAGATAAGGAAAAGGAGCAAATGGGAGAATGATGACTATGTATGCAGAGGTTTAATCCTAAATGGTATGTCTGATTCTATCTTTGACATTTATCAGAACGTTGAATCTTCCAAAGAACTTTGGGATTCCTTGGATGCCAAATATATGGCTGAGGATGCTTCAAGTAAGAAGTTTATTGTGAGTAATTTCACAAATTACAAAATGACTGATTCAAGACCAGTCATGGAACAATACAATGAACTTCTTGGAATACTTGGAAGGTTTACACAACATAAAATGAACATGGATGAGGCTATTTTAGTCTCTTGTATCATTGACAAACTCCCTCCTTCTTGGAAAGATTTCAAGCATGCCTTGAAACATAAGAAGGAGGAACTGACACTTGTTCAGTTGGGTAGTCATCTGCGTATTAAGGATTCCCTCAGGGCGCAGGATAATGACAAGCCAAAAAGTAGCAATGCTACTAGTGCATCTGTTGTCAATATGGTGGAACATAACAATTCCACCAGGTACAATGACAACAAAGGCAAACGCAAACATCATGATAACACAAGGGTTGATTCTAACAAGAAGGCTACACCTACTTGTTGGAAATGTGGCAAATCTGGTCACATTAAAAGGGATTGCAAAGGTGTTAAGGTTGGTGGTAAAACCAATGGTTCAGGCACTAGTGGTTCAGGGAGTGGTGGTTCAGCCAACTCACTGAAAGGTCAGAATATGTTTAATGAATCTCTTCAGGTTTATTATGTTACATATGTATCTGAATCTAACTATGTGCAGGATGATGATGTTGCGTGGTGGGTTGACTCTGGAGCAACTGTTCATGTGTGCAAAGATAGATGCTGGTTCAAGACTTATGAGTCACTGAATGATGGATCTATTCTTCACATGGGAAATGAGTCAACAGCCTTGGTGCATGGTCGTGGTTGTGTAGATCTTAGTTTTAGTTCTGGAAAGATTGTAACTTTGTTTAATGTTATTCATGTTCCTGATATAAGGAAGAACTTGGTTTCAAGTAGTGTTTTGAATAATCATGGATATAAACAAGTTATCGAATCTGATAAATTTATTTTGTCCAAACATGGTGTGTTTATTGGTTTTGGCTATTTGTGTAATCAAATGTTCAGGCTTAATGTTGTCACTGACAATGCTAATTCAGTCTTTATGTCAACCTCTAAACTGAATGACTCTACCCTGTGGCATGCTAGACTTGGCCATGTACATTTTAAAAGGATGCAAGATATGTCTAAGGATGGGTTAATCCCAACATTTGACATGGACACTGAAAAGTGTAAAACTTGCATGTTGACCAAAATTACTAAGAAACCTTTTCAGGGTGTAAAACGTGAGACTGAGCTCTTGGAGCTTATACACAGTGACCTGTGTGATTTGCATGCCACTCCCTCTTTGGGGAACAAGAAGTACTTTGTGACATTTATTGATGATGCTTCTAGGTTTTGTTATGTCTTTCTATTACATACCAAGGATGAAGCATTAGATAAATTCAAAGTGTTTAAAACTGAAGTTGAGTTGCAACTTGGGTCCTTGATCAAAAGATTCAGGACTGATAGGGGAGGTGAGTACAAGGATACTCTGTATTTTCAGTCTGTTGGTATAATCCATGAAACGACTGCTCCCTATACTCCTCAACAAAATGGTATCTCTGAAAGGAAAAACAGGGTACTGAAGGAGATGGTTAATTCCATGTTGTACTACTCAGGACTGAGTCAAGGGTTCTGGGGTGAAGCTATGTTAACAGCTTGCTATTTATTAAATAGGGTTCCAAATAAAAGGAACAAGGTTACCCCTTATGAACTCTGGACTAAAAAGAAACCCAACCTGAATTATCTCAGGGTCTGGGGTTGTAGGGCTGTTGTAAGACTCCCTGATCCAAAATTAAAAACTTTGGGTGAAAGAGGCATTGATTGCATCTTTGTTAGATATGCTGAGCATTCCAAGGCATACAGGTTCTATGTTATTGAACCTAATGAATATGTTTCAATTAATTCAATAATTGAATCAAGGGATGCATTATTTGATGAGAATAGATTCTCATCAGTCCCTAGACCAAGTCACAGGATTCCAAATGGAACTGATGACAATGGTGTATCAGAGGTCCCTGATGATTTATCATCTCAGGCCCCTGATGAGGTTGTGGTTCAACAACCTGAACCTGAGCTCAAAAAGAGCAAAAGGGTCAGGACTCCAAAGTCATTTGGACCTGAGTTTCAATTATACTTAATTGAAGGCACAAGGAGTGAGGTCTCTGACCAATACTCCTATTGCTTCATTGTCGAGGATGATCCCAAAACATTTGAAGAAGCAATGAAGTCCCAGGATGTTGCTTTCTGGAAAGAAGCAATAAATGATGAGATTGACTCCATCATGGGCAACAACACTTGGGTGTTGGTTGATCTACCACCAGGTTGCAAACCTCTTGGTTGCAAATGGATTTTCAAAAGGAAAATGAAGGTAGATGGAACTATTGAAAAGTTCAAGGCTAGACTAGTCATTCAGGGCTTTAAACAAAAGTCAGGGATAGACTACTTTGATACTTATGCCCCTGTGGCACGTATCAGTACCATCAGGCTGCTGATTGCTTTGGCATTAATTCACAATCTGATTATTCATCAGATGGATGTGAAGACAGCTTTCTTGAATGGTGAATTGGATGAGGAGGTTTATATGAACCAACCTCAGGGCTTCATCTTGCCTGGCAATGAAAACAAGGTGTGTAAACTGATTAAGTCTTTATATGGACTGAAACAGGCACCTAAGCAATGGCATCAAAAGTTTGATGAAGTGGTTTTGTCTAATGGTTATGTTCTTAACCAGGCTGACAAATGTGTATATAGCAAATTTGATGATTCTGGTAAAGGAGTCATCATTTGCCTATATGTTGATGACATGTTGATTTTTGGCACTGACCAAAATCAAGTTGACCTGACAAAGGAATTTTTGTCATCAAGGTTCTCCATGAAGGACATGGGGGAGGCTGATGTTATCCTTGGTATAAAGATTAAACATGAAAGCAATGGTATATCAATTTCTCAGTCTCATTACATTGAGAAGGTACTGAAGAAATTTAATTGCTTTGATTGTACTCCAGTGAGTACTCCCATGGATACCACTGAGAAGCTTATGCTTAATACTGGCAAAGCTGTATCTCAACTTGAGTATTCCAGGGTGATTGGCTGCCTGATGTATGCCATGACTTGTACAAGGCCTGACATTGGTTTTGTTGTGGGTAAACTGAGCAGGTATACTAGTAATCCTAGTGCTCAGCACTGGCAAGCAATTCAGATGGTACTGAAGTATTTGAAGAGAACTATGGATTATAGTCTCTCTTATACTGGTTATCCTTTAGTGTTGGAAGGTTACACTGATGCAAGTTGGATCAGTAACACTGAAGACAATTCGTCTACCAGTGGCTGGGTATTCCTACTTGGTGGAGGTGCAATTTCTTGGGCATCCAAGAAGCAAACTTGTATCACCAATTCAACAATGGAATCTGAATTTGTGGCTCTAGCAGCTACTGGTAAAGAAGCTGAATGGTTGAGAAACTTGCTTCTTGAGATTCCATTGTGGCCTAAACCTATAGCACCTATTTCTATCCGGTGTGATAGTGCTGCTACATTGGCAAAGGCTTATAGCCAGATGTACAATGGGAAGTCTAGACACTTAGGTGTCAGGCATAGCATGATTCGTGAGCTTATCATGAATGGGGTGATTTCTATAGAGTTTGTAAGATCTCAACAGAACTTAGCTGATCACTTGACGAATGGTCTAGCTAGAGACTTGGTTATAAAGTCTGCTAAAGGGATGGGTTTAAAGTCCAACTTAGTCACTGAATGCCAGGACACCCAACTCCCTCCTGAGGAAACTTGGGAGCTGAGTTCAATGTGGAAAGCTGAACATTCAGTGTACTGAAGCACATGTTTTACAAACATCCCAAGGTTTGTGCTTGGAACCTGCTGAAAGGAGGATGAAGTCTATACTTCTTAATGGTTAATTTTGTTTCAAAAAGTGCTTGGCAGGAGCATGAATAAAGAGGAACCACCTATGTGAATGTTGAAGTTTTGCCGCTTCAGGAAGCTATGGACTTTTAGCTTTTACAACATTTATTAATTGGATATGGACACATGGCTTGTATAGTGTCAGGAGTGTTTAAGTATTGGAAAACTTGTGTGTATTTTATCTTCAGGTATTCAAATGGGTTGAAGGGTTCAATTCTTAGAACACCCTGATTCTCGAATATTTGAACGTGTAATTTACTAAGATGGAAATTCAATCCTCAGGATATTTTCGTTTATGCACTTGTTTTGTATTATGGTTATTTTCATGCAAAGGTAGTGAACTGAATTTGGGGAGGATTGTTGGAAAATTTAGTGCACTTGTGGGATTTGTTCACACCTGGTAATGGGCTTGGAGGTACGGAGTGTACACCCATCAGGTCCCTGAACACCCTGACTCTTATAGTGGTTAAGTGTTATTCAGTATCTGATGAAGTTTAGTGAGTTCACTCCTTGAGAGAGTGATACTCTGGACTGAATGGTATTCATCAGGATGATGAGTTTAACTCTCATCATGGAGTTATCATGTCCTCAGGGACTAGCTCATCAGTGAGTATAATGAACTCACTGGACTGATTTCAAACTTGATTAGTAACTGTTTTGACCTATTCAAGTGGCAGTTATAACTGCATTAATGACCACGTTTAATTGGTCATGTAACCACTAATTCCTATAATTATGGAGGCAAATTAAGTGGGATTAATGGGTCGTTAATCACTCTTAATTCCATTGACTAGGGTTGAGTAACATTACCTATAAATAGGTAAATCAATCATGCATGATGGATACACAGAAAACACACAACACTTAAACACAAAGGGTTATTGATTTGTGCCTAAATCATTAACAACATTTGGTCTTATCCCAAATAGATATTCGTGATACTCAGGCATTAGGGTCGAATAGTTTACTTTGGAAAGTGATAACACGATTTCAAGTGATATCCGGTAACCTTAATTGGTACGTAGCTAGGTCTTTGATTATCTCCACCCTGTTCTGGGCGAATACCAACCAACAGTTATAGTATATAATGAACGTTTATGTTACAAATTAGTTGTATGAGCGTTAAAAGTATATAACATATTGAAACACTAGTTAAATTATAGAAATGCAATTCCCCCTAAATTATACAAATATAAAAAGAAACAACAGAATAAATTGTGATATACATAACTATTAAATACCATCAACTCTCTATCAACTATTCACTTGTCAAACTCATTAAATAAATCATCAATGTGGAATTACCATAATAAGAAAATAAAATATAGTTTACAAAAAATTGTTGTGATAACATGTGCCAATTGATCAGATATTATGATGCATTAGAACTTTTTGTGATTAAAAAAAGTGTTGTGGTAAAAGCAATGTTATAAATGGCGTGAGGCGTGGCGTGGCGGCAAGGCCACGCCTCAAGCCTTACGTGCCATGGCGTTTTTTGCGGCGTGACTAAGGCGATGAAAAAATATTTATATATTTATCATTTATGTTATAATATCATATTTTATATGTATATCGAGTTTACAAAATGTGAGTTTACAAAAGGTGAGCTTACAAAAAGTGATATGTATAAGAAATAAAGTGAAAATTTGAACCATGTTTAGAAATTACTAGGCCCAAAATTTAAGCCAACATCATCCCCTTCTAAAAATGGCGCCACGCCATACGATAAGGCGCGCCTTGGCACGCCTTTTCGCGCCTTATTCCACGCCTTTTCACACGACGCCTAGACTTCACGCCTTAGTCCATTTCGTAGCGCCGAGACCACGACTCGCGCCTTGGCGACGCCTTTTAGAACACTGGGTAAAAGTGTTGTGTATTAGAACTTTTTGCTTAGCAAAGTGCATTGCGATCTTTCCTTAAAAAACCCAAAAAATAAAACACGAAGTGGGAACTAGTATGGCGCCATTCTATATGGGAGAATGACAAAATAATTAAAAAATAATAATAAAAAGAAATCCAAGTTATGTTTATATTCGAATCAAAAATTTTGATTTTTCTTAATGAAATATATCAAAATTTTATATATTTAAAACTGAGACACATTGAAAAATTTCTTTCTAAACTTAAAACTTCTAGCTGTTAAATCGCCACATGAACATATTTGTTCGTCTATACAGTGAGAATCATATCAAGTTGATGAGACCTATGAAAAAAAGACTAAAGGATCCACACAAGAATATATATTTCAATACTTTTATGTGGATCCTCGAATAATTTCCTGCATTTTTAGTATACTTAATTTATGCCCTTAAGGCATAAGTTAGAAAAAATCCCATATAGCTAAAGTAAGTATGTTTTAATAAGGTATATTATAATATTCAATGATTTCATATTTGGAAATAATTTTAAGTAAATTACACTTAAACAAAACTCATAGTATTCTTGTTAGCAAATCTTAAAAAGAACAAATTATTTTGTACGTTAACTTGATATGATATGATTATCACTATAGAATTTCATTTTATTGTTAAGGCTCAATAGAAATTCAATTTGAGCTCTAATTTTTAACTTGATTCTCATTATATGACTAAAAGTTTAAATTCTTACAAATATTTAAATTGTCTAAAATAAAATAATTTTTATATTTACTTGATATAAAACTCGAAATGCTATGTTTACTTAACGTACAAGTGAATAATGCATGTGTAATAATTTTGATACATGTTTGAATAATAATAATAATAATAATAATAATAATAATAATAATAATAATAATAATATTTAATTGGCTTCAAGGTAAAGATGCATGTTTGGATGTGACCGGTATCTCTCCATTTGCTGGTACTGGTGTGACTTCATGGGCTCCCGAGGTAGCCTTGCATAATGTTGTGGAGAAGAAAAAGAGAAATTATGCGTACAAATATGAGGATAATGGATACAAGTTTGTACCTTTTGCTTTTTCTACCTTCGAGGAGTTTGACACGGAGGCTTTGGACATACTTTCTCGTATTAACTCTATTGCCAATAGCCACTCAAATAATGCTAAGAGTGGTATTTTTATTTTTCATAGAATAAGTTTTTGTATACAGAAAGGGGTGGGAGCCCAACTTATGTCTCATCCAACTTTATGTAAATTTTCTATGAATCAATAATAAATTTTATTAAATAATAATAATAATAATAATAATAATAATAATAATAATAATAATAATAATAATAAAAGTTTGTCAGAGGTGGAAATAAGTAATTAGTTTAAGTGCATATAAAAGGGAACTCTGAGTTCATGAAATAAAAAACACTTATTAGACAAACTAATAAAAAACGACACCTGTTGTTGAGGAAAAAAAAACTATAATGACTCAGTTGAAAATTGGATTTAACTTTGACATTTGTCCATAAATAATTAATGGTAACTTTTAAATCTTTTTCTTATCTTGGTAATTAATGTTTATACTAATTTACTAATACTCATTATTATTTTTAAAGGTTTGCTAACTGCCTTTAGAATTGTCATTAATATTATACTTTACACTTATATATTTTCTATTTATAACTACTTAAAACTTAAAAGTTTGACTAAGTAAATTATTTTTATCCATATTTCCAAAAACAATAATTTGTATCTATATTATGCATGAAACATTTAAAACAAATTTCACAACTACAATTGTTTGATTTTTTAAATTTCTGTTGCTTTGAACGAGATCTCACCAAGTACTTCTACAAGTATTAAAAATAAATAAATAAATAAAAGTTACTTCTAATGGAAGACGGTTTAGAAAAAAATAAAATAATAATAATAATATTCATAAAATTCGTTAAACTTATACTCTAACACAGAATAGAAAAAGGAAAAGCAAAAAATAAAAAATAAAAAATAAAATAAAAAGAAAAAGAAAAAGAAAAAGAGGAAAGTTACTTCTTTTGGAAGACGGTTTAGAAAATAATAAAAAAGTAAAATTCATTAGACTTATACTTTAACACGGATTCCCAAAATATCTAGAAAGACTTGTACCTATAAAACGTGGTGTATCTTCATAAACTTAACATAAAACACAGAACATACTTTTCTGTTGCTTTCATACAAAAAACACACACAAAAACATCACGACAACCCAACACAAGAAGAAGCATACCAAACGTTTTCTCATCAAATAATCGTGCTTTTTCTGCAAATCGTTTATCAAGCATAAATTTAAGGTACCCATCTTTTGATTTTTTAAAATTTGTTATGTTTTTTTTCTTTCTAAAATCTTGATTTGATATTGATTTTTGGTTTTCTTTTTGTTTTTTTGTTTTTTTTGTTTTTTGTTTTTTTTTTTTTTTTGTGTGTTTGCAGTAATGATGGTGGATAATTGGAGAAGAAAGGGTAATCAAGAATTTGGAAGAACAAGGTCTAGTTATCATAAAAGAAAGCCACCTGCTGGTATGATTTTAACCTTTGTTAAAAAAAAAAATTTTTGGAATTATTCTATGTCGGTTTTGATTATCTTGTTTGCATGCATCTAGTTTTCCAAGATTGAGGTAAACCACATGTATACGCAAGAAGTTACCGATGTCCTAAAAAGTTATTGGAGAATGGGCTAATCTGGTTATTGTAAACAGGGCAAATAATAAAATCTGTAATTACCATGTATGATTAGGAGATATGAACAAAAAATAAATTAGTTACTAAACTAGCCTTGAAGCACAGGTTGGGACATAAAAATAAATTTGTTTTGTTACCTGTTTTGTGTTGGTTATAGGATATTCCTTCTTAAAAACATACTAGTAATTAACAAATATAGACTTTTGAAAAGGTGTATGAATATGTGAAAAACCAAATGCCTTAGGTTAATTGTGAAGTATGTCGTATTGTTGACTTTCAGGGAGAAAATCTTTTTTTTTTTTTTTTTTTTTTTTTTTCATGTTGTTGTATGTTAATTTTTAATTGTAGTCTGCCATCCTTGTTACGTTTTCTAGGGTTGTTTTTTTCTTTGATCGTCGTTGTTCATCTTTAAAAATTCCTATCCTCCTATGGTTTCTATATGCTTATCAGCTTATGCATGCCCCAAACCCCTTTTAGATACGCCTCTCTAGTTATCTGTTAGAATGGTGCATTTATATGAGGTTCTACTAGAGAATAATATTAAGCTTAAAGTGTTAACACGCAGGAACACATATGCAAAAGCGTTGCCACGCAAGAAGGCGTAGCAAGCACGATAATAGATGACATAAGTTTGTCGACTATAATTGATGGTGGTAGATAGTGGCTCGTTAATGATTCTTTTCTTTTTACCCCATATTTTTACAAAATCTCAAATAGGTCATGTCAATTTCACAAATACAGAGGAAATTTTAGAAAGATGTCGTATCCTATTGATAATGATTAATGAGTTAATGAATTCCTTCCTAATTAGCCTTTTTTTTTTTTTTTTTTTTTTTTTTTTTCTTCACGTATGTCCATCGAGACTCTGCAACAGCAAACCGTCATTTGTCGTGATATTTACTGATAAACATCTGAACTTGCTTTCTTTTTAACCTTCATTTACATATGTGTTTAATAATTAATGCCCAAAGTATTTTTACGCTTTGCATCGAGGTTTTTTGTTACAAAGATGTTCTTATATTAAATATGTTCTTATATCGTTATTTTTTGACATTTCAGGTGGGAATTCGAATGGGCAACATAACATTTCATCGTGGGAAAAAAGATTTGTGACTTCAGCGATCCCATGGAAGCAATTTCTAGAAGCAAAAAAGTACGCTTATCTCTATAACAGCATATTGAATTGGGATGACTCTGCAGCAGAAGAAGCATTCAAAACTGCAAAGGATGCATTCTACGCAAATCTTCAGGGTATTCCTTGTGACGTTAAATCTCATGATCCAGATATTTACAATAATAAAATAGATTGGAACAGTCAAGAGAATAATGATCTAATTCGTGACTTTGAGTCTCAACCTGTGGATCAAGATATTGATAGCAGCCATGAACCGGTTGTAATTTTTGGGGATGCGCTTCCAGACCCATATAAAAATTACGCCCCCTATGGTTGGGGAGATGCTGATGACAAGGTGAAAGGATCTTGGGGAGAAGCTGATGACAAGGTGAAAGGATCTTGGGGAGTTGGTGAGGACATGAATAAAGGTGACGGCAATGGGATTAAATGGGAGGAATATATAAAAGATGGGAAGATTATTCGCGACGATACAGATGCTGGTTGTAAGAATAATGATTGGTGGGACCGGAACAATGATAAAGCCGGAGATCAAGGATGGAAAGACACTCATAATAAAGCTGGAGATCAAGGATGGAACTATAATGTTAATAAAACAGGATATCAAGGATGGAGCGAAACTAATAATAAAGCAGTAGATGGAGGATGGAATTGTAATGATGATAAAGCAGTAGATCAAGGATGGAACTATAATGTTAATAAAGCAGGATATCAAGGATGGAGCGAAACTGATAACAAAGCAGTAGATGGAGGATGGAATTGTAATGATAATAAAGCAGGAGATCAAGGCTGGAATAATTATGGGTATGATTACAATAATTATTACCCTTCCTATGGAAATAATAACAAAAGTTATTATCGGTCTTATGGAAATGGGAATAATGAGGGGTACGAAACTTGTAACTTTATTGGGCACAACAGTCCGAGAAGTACTTGGAAGAATAATGGTAATAGAAGTAAGTCAAGCGGACAAGGCTATGGACGTCAACGTGCTCACGGGTCAACTATGCAAGCTCATGGAGGTCAACGTATTTATGTGAACCATTAAGTCCCCAGTTCACCAGATGGAGAGTGCTGCAAAAGGAATCTTATAACGTGTTGGCTTAAGTCGCTTTCTGCACTATTTTGTTACCTTTTGAGGTGGGTTTTGTGAATAGAACAAGCCCACATAGGAAATTTTGCGTATGAATGTTTATGAATGCTTTAATAGCAATTTATAGGTTATCTTCTAGTAAAGATTTTTCTTTTGATGATAATTAAGGCGGTTTTTAGTTTGTAATCAGAAATCAGTATGTCTATGGGTTCACAATTTTAATGAAAGATTCTGGAAACCACACATTTTTTCGTCATGTCATAAACGAGGGAGGTGAGTTATTTTATGAACTAAGTTTTTGTTACAAACTATTCATCTAGTTTGATCTAATTGTGGTAATTAACCTAAGATTTAACAAGACAACCTAAGTCCATGTTTTTTTTTCTTGTTTTTTTTGTCTTTCTTATTTATTCTTTTTTTTTTCATTTTTCTTTTCTTTCTTTTTTTTCTTTTTTTTTTCTTTTTTTTCTATTTCACGTTTTTTTCTTTAATTCTTTTTTTTTTTTTTTTTTTTTTTTTTTTTTTGCGTTTTTTTACGTTTTTTTCGTTTTTCATACATATTCGTCGGCTTTTTACGTTTTCGTCAGTTTTCTTACGTTTTCGTTCGTTTTCATACATTTTTGTCCGTTTTCATACGTTTTCGTCTGTTTTCTTACGTTTTCACCCGTTTTCATACGTTTCGTCCATTTTTATACGTTTTTGTTCGTTTTCTTACGTTTTCATCTGTTTTCGAATTTTTTTTCATACGTTTTCGTCTGTTTTCGCCCGTTTTCATACATTTTTGTTCGTTTTCTTACGTTTTCATCTGTTTTTGAATTTTTTTCATACGTTTTCGCCCGTTTTCATACGTTTTCGTCCGTTTTCATATATATTCGTCCGTTTTCTTACGTTTTTGTCCATTTTTATACGTTTTCGTCCGTTTTCATATGTTTTCATCCGTTTTCATACGTTTTCGTCCATTTTTATACGTTTTCATATCGTTTCATCTGTTTTCATTCATTTTTGTCCGTTTTCATACGTTTTCGTCCGTTTTCATTCATTTTCGTTCATTTTTAAATGTTTTCAAACGTTTTCATACCTTACTAAATACCACAAGTGATATACTGTGATTATCAGAATATCACTTGTGATATTCAAAATATCGTGAGTGATATTGAATATCACTCGCGATATTCTGAATATCACAAGTGATTTTTAACATTCTGTAACATGAAAATCACAAGTGATATTCAGAATATCGCAAGTGATATTCAAAATATTGCAAGTGATATCTGAATATCGCAAGTGATATTCTGAATATCACAAGTGATTTTCAACAAATGTTCTGTGACATGAAAATCGCAAGTGATATTCAGAATATCGCAAGTGATATTCTGAATATCAAAAGTGATATTCTGAATATAAATCACAAGTGATATTCAGAATATTACAAGTGATTTCACGCTTTTTTTAATTCACGTTTTTTTCAAAAGTGATATTTTGAATATCACTCTGAATATCACAAGTGGTATTCTGAATATCACAAGTTATTTTCAATAATTGTTCTGTAACATGAAATTCATAAGTGATATTCAGAAAATCACAAGTGATATTCTAAATATTACAAGTGATATTCCGAATATTACAAGTGATATTCCGAATATCACAAGTGATTTTCAACTAATATTTTGTAACATGAAAATCACAAGTGATATTCTAAATATCACACGTGATTTTCAACTAACGTTTTGTAACATGAATATCACTTGTAATTTTTTGAATATCACTTGTGATATTCAGATTATCACTTGTGATTTTCATGTTACAAAACATTAGTTGAAAATCACTTGTGATATTCAGAAAATCACAAGTGATATTCAGAAAATCACAAGTGATATTCTGAATATCACAAGTGATATTCCGAATATCACAAGTGATGTTCAACTAATGTTTTGTAACATGAAAATCACAAGTGATATTCTGAATATCAAAAGTGATATTCAGAAAATTACAAGTGTTATTCAGAATATTATAAGTGATTTCACATTTTTTTAATTCACGTTATTTTCACTTTCTTACGTTTTCTTCTGTTTTTGTTCGTTTTCATACGTTTTCTTTCCTTTTCATACGTTTCTGAATATCACAATTGATATTATTAATATCACAAGTGATATTTTGAATATCAAAGAAAATCCCTTGTTTTATTAAGAATATCAATTGTGATATTCAGAAACGTATGAAAACGGACGAAAACATATGAAAACGAACGAATACGTAAAGCGTAAAAACACGCCTGGAAAGGGACAAAAACGTATGAAAAGTTGATGAAAACGGACGAAAACGTATAAAAACTGCTGAAAAGTATGAAAACAGACGAAAGCGTCTGAAAACAGACAAAAATACATAAAAACGGACGAAAATGTTTATAAACGTATGAAAACAGATAAAAATGGATGAAAGCATATAAAAACAGACGAAAACGTCTGAAAACAGAAGATAATGTAAAAAATTGATGAAAACGTTTGAAAGCAGATAAAAACGTCTGAAAACGTATAAATACTGCCGAAACGTATGAAAATAGACGAAAACGTTTGAAAACAGACAAAAATGTACAAAAATGGATGAAAATAGACAAAAACGTCTGAGTATCACCGAATATCACTTGTGATATTCAGAAACGTATGAAAAGGTCTAAAATTGGCCAAAAATTTTGAAAAACGGACAAAAACCTATGAAAATGAACGAAAATGTAAGAAAACAGACGAATGTGTAGAAAAAAGGAAGAAAACGTCTAAAAACGGACGAAAACATAAAAAAATGGAAGAAAACGTATGAAATCAGACGAAAACAAATGTAAACATATGAAACCGGACGAAAACGTATAAAAATGGATGAAATCGTGTAAAAACGGATGAAAACGGACGAAAACGTATATAAACGTATGAAAACGGACAAAAACGTATAAAAACGGACGAAAACGTCTGAAAACGGACAAAAACGTATAAAAACGGATGAAAACGTATGAAAATGGACAAAAACGTTTGAAAACATATAAAAATTGTCGAAAACGGATAAAAACGTCTGAAAACAGACGAAAACGTATAATAACGAACAAAAACGTCTGAAATAGACGAAAACGTAAAAAAACGGACGAAAATATATAAAAACGGTAAAAAACGTCTGAAAACGGACAAAAACGTCTGAAAACGTATATAATCATGTGAAAACAGAAAAAACGGACGAAAACGTAATTAAGTGAGAAAAAATCGGGAATTTATTTAAAAAAGAAAAGCTTGACTTATTTATAAAAAAAAAACGTGAATTAGAAGAAAAATAAATAAATAAATAAATAAAAAGGAAAAATAGATAACATTAATTGGAAAAAAAAAAAGCCAAAAAAAAGAAAGAAAAAAAGAAAGAAAGAAAGAAATAAAGAAAGAAAGTGAATAATAAAAAAGACAAAAAAAAGGAAAAAAAAAAAAAAAAAAAAAAAAAAAACATGGACTTAGGTTTTCATGTTTAATCTTAGGTTAATCCTCACAATTAGATCAAACTAAATGGATGGTGGGGATTTGTCCCTTAGTATGTACAAAAAAACTAGTCCGTAAATGAACTTTTCTCATAAACGAGGGTTGTTCTCTGTGAATTTGTGTTGTAAAACTAACTCTTCCCTTATTCACATACGCGTTTTGATAATGTCGTGTTCTGATAAGACTTAAGCTTCTAACCGTTTGATAGAAACCATGAAATTTACCAATATGCGCCACTTCCTAAACGACTATTTCGATAACTAAGAAATTATTTACGCCGAAAAACATAGTTGTGTTGTGTAACTTAACCATCTCTACTCATGTTATTACTCATAAATCATCTATTATACTATCTTTCTTTCAAAATTTTGTTAACTTTTTAATAGAACTAAAAACATATATAGTTGTGCTGTAAGTTAATGATCTCTACTCATATTATTGCTATTAAATTTTCTATTATACCATCTTTGTTTCAAAGTTTTGTTAACTTTCTAAGATATATTATGTTTATCGTTAAATCTATCATTGTTCCCCAACTAAAAGAGATAAAAGGTCAATATTTAAACCTTTAACTTCTTGGCCAAAAGCGAGGATAAATAAGCTAGCATATTTTGCTAATGGTGTAGCCTTAAATATGCATATAAGAATCTTTAAAGAGCATAAGAAATTAGTTAATTAATTTTTATGACCATATTGAAGTTAGAAGTGATGTTAAAATATATATATATATATATATATATATATATATATATATATATATATATATATATATATATATATATATATATATATATATATATATATATATATACTTCTAAGCATAACTTTTTGTTCAAGTTTGGATAAGGATAACTTTTTGTTCAAGTTTAGCAAATAAATTACACTTCTTACATTGCTATTTATAATACGCATATTTTAAACCATGAAAATTACCTTATTTAACTGAGAATTTTAATTTAAAGCATAAAACCAATCTAAAAGCATATGTTTAACTGGTGGGATGAAGCAACTAAAAGCAAATGAGAATCTTAGAATGTGATTGATTCTTTTGACTTCCATTGTTATGGCTATTCGCAAGCCTGCTAGTAGCACTTCGTACTATGACTCGTTGTTTGAGGCGTTGAAATTGAACTTCAGGGCATATGTGAAGTCGTGCCCTGATGGGCTTATAAGCACTAACCCTGCCCTTGAATCTTGTTTACATGACGCTTCGTCAGTGTACAAAGTCCAGGTTTCGTCATCGTGGCCTGTTGGTGTCGGCTTTGTTTTTTATTGCTTGCCTGGTATTGTTGGAGGTGGTGTATCGACTTCGGCTAAGAAGTCTGACATTATCTGCCCTTTGATTGAGTGCTTGGATCCAAAGGTGATCTCGTGTTCACTTAGCTCGATCGCCCATTTTGACATTTTGCTTATGTACTCGTGGTTCAATAGAGCCTGTTTCAGGGCTTTGTCTGTCAGGACGTGTATCGGATGTGCATGGAAATACCTTTCGCCTAGATGATAATAGTAGGGTGAACACCAATTTTTCCAATAGAGGATAGTTGACTTGTGCGTCTTGTAGAATTTTGTTGAAGAAGTAGATTGGCTTTTGGACCTTGTCCCGTTCTGCTAAGAGTACTGACCCGATTGCCTTCTGGGATACTTCCAGGTACATAGTGAGAGTCTTACCTGGTATTGAAGCCGTCAGGGTGGGTAGTTCGTTTAGAAACACCTTGAGGTCTTGAAATGCTATGTCAACTTCTTCCGTCCACTCGTATACCTTTTTCTTATTCCATTCGATTAGCACTATAAATAATGACAACTGCTTTTCTGATGCTCGTGAGAGAAACTAGCTGAGAGCTGCGAGTTTCCCAGTTAAGCTTTGTAGTTCTCTTAGGTTCTTGGGGCGAGCCATGTCGAGTAGTACCTAAATCTTTTTTGGGTTAGCACTGATTCCCGTGACGTTGATTATGTGGCCCAAGAACTGACCCTCTTCTACTCCGAATGAGCATTTGGCTGGATTTAGCTTCATGTTGATGCGTCGGAGATTTTGGAAAGTTTCGATGATGTCACGCAATAGGGCATCTTCTGTCTTGCTTTTGATAACCATGTCGTCAACGTATGCCTCAAGGTTGACACCTATCTGAGACTTGAATTCTCAATCTACAAATGCTTGGTAGGTGACACCTGTGTTTTTGAGACCGAAAGGCATTTTGGTGTAGTAGTAGAGGCCCTAATTGGTGTAGAATGTTGTTTTGTCTATGTCAGATTCCTTCATTAAAATTTGGTGGTATCCCTTGTATGCATCAAGGAAGCACTTGTATTTGAAATCGACTAACGAGTCTACCTTCCAATCAATAGGAGGTAATGGGTAGTTATCTTTTGGACACGCCTTGTTCAAGCTTGTAAAGTCTACACACATGCGCCATGTGCCGTTGACTCTCTATATGTCCCCTAAGGGGTTTTGGTTCCTTGTAGGCATTGTTTTCTACACGAGGTTGTGTACCGGGGTAGGTAGGTTTGGGTGAACCGGTTAAATGCCCTAGGTGTAAGGTGGTGATGAGGACAGTAGGAGTACGGATACTCTAAATATATTGAGTTTAATTGTGTTTGTGTCGTTACTTCCAAATAAGGGTGAGCAAACGGACCGGATAGACCGGACCGACCGACAAAACCGACCGGACCGGACCGGACCGGACCGACCACATTCGGTCCGGTCCTCGGTCTAGGCTTTTTGGCTAATTCGGTCCTCGGTCCGGTCCGGTCCGGTCCGGACCGACCAAAAAGCCGAAAAAACTTGCCAAAATATGCCTAATTGGACCGGACCGACCGAAGACCGGACCGAACCGGACCGACCACATTCGGTCCGGTCTCGGTCTATGGTTTTTCCGTTTCTCGGTCCTCGGTCCGGTCGGTCCGGTCCGGTCCGGTTTTTGACCATGCTCACCCTTACTTCCAAGTAATCCTATTACTAAACATAAATAACCCTGCTTCTAAAACATACTGAGGTTACGTGTTTGTGTCTTGAGTTTTGAAGTAACCCTACTCGGTTTTATTTGTGTCGTCATTTTTATTTTAGTTTCCTTATTTTGTTTGTTCTAGAATAATTAAGTTATCTTGTTCTACAAGTTTTAGTACCCTATAAATATAGGGTTTAGGTTTCATTGTAATGCATCTTTTGATCATTGATTATTAATAAACTTTGTGTTTTAAGAGTTATTCTCTTCTTTGGGTTTTATTCCCGCAAGGTACGCCTTGGTTATCACCCTCGGATTATGGTTTATCTAAATACGCTTCTGCGCGTCCTGCGTCAGTTGACATCAAAGCTTCTCAGTATCCTGGTGGTAATTAGTGTAGAAGGTTCTACTTCATTTAATGTCTAGAGCTTGTTAGTATCCTAGATGATGAATGCCGTAGAAGATTCAAAAACCCATACTATTGGTGGGGTATGGTCTGGAGAGTACATGAATCATGGTTTTACCAAATCCATGAAAGAACTTGACAGGTGTTACACTATGCTAGAAGAACTACATTCCGTGATCGTAGGTAGGGCATTAATCTAAAAGAATCATGAGGGTGGCAATTATGGAGGTTCAAAAAATTCGTACAGTCATAGGTGGATCTATTAACAACCATAAGAGCAACCAATCCCCGTTCAACAATGGAAGAGTTGAAGAATGGGAGAGAAAGAAGGATGATCGGGTGTATAAAACTAATATTGTGGATTTGAGAATTCTAATCAATAATTTGGTATGTTCTTTAATTATTGATGGTTGTGGTATTAATAATTTGGTTTCAAGAAAATTGGTAGATTTCTTAAAAATACCAATGGAGATTTGTCCAATTGAAGGTTAACAAGTTTGTTGGGTTCCGGTAACTATTGGGAAAATTTATAAAAGGGAGATACTTTGTATTATGGATGATTTTGATCAATGTGAAATTTTGTTGGGAAAACCTTAGGTACAAGAGGTTAAGGGCATATATGATTTCAAAAAAATCTTTATCTTTTCTCATGGGAAGGAAAAAGGATTGTTATGGTTCCACCCAAAGTCAAACCAAAATTATCAAAGCCCGAGGTTAAGGAAGAAGAAAAGATGGTGAAAGTTGAAGTTGTTGAAAAGCATTGTCGAGAAAACGCATGACCTTTAAATTTGCGATAAACATGTTAACAAAATTTCAACTTTAGTGTTGGAAACAACAAATAAAGTTGGTACCTTGAAAACTTGTGAAGAAGAAGATATGGGTTTAGCGATGATGAAGATTTTGAGATAAGCATGGATTCCGATGGCATCAAAGATTCAAAGGTTTGTGATTTTGACTATGGGATAAATTTAAATATGATTATCACAAATCCAATGAAGTTTTCAATGGTAATTTTAATGCAATTGAAGACTTGGGTGATCATATATAAGGACTTAAGGAGTTCATAACTGGATGTTCTAAGTCATATGTGGGTCAATGAGACTGTGGCAGATGTGTCAAAAAAGATGAAAGTACTTGAGTTAATATGAAGCAAAAATCTACTGAAGACAAGGTTCGGTGTGAGAAGGTGTTCGAGGTAATTGAAGCCCTTGACAGTGAGAACTTGAGGGCGAGTTCTTCTAAAGTAAGGGGGAATGATGAGGACAGTAGGAGTAAGGGTACTCTAAACATATTGCGGTTACTTGTGTTTGTATCGTTACTTCCAAGTAATCCTACTACTAAACATAAATAACCCTGCTTCTAAAACATACTGAGGTTAATTGTTTGTGTCGTGAGTTTTGAAGTAACCTTACTAGGTTTTATTTGTGTCGTCATTTTTATTTTAGTTTCCTTATTTTGTTTGTTCTAGAATAATTAGGTTATCTTGTTTTACAAGTTTTAATACCCTATGAATATAGGGTTTAGGTTTCATTGTAGTGCATCTTTTGATCATTGATTATTAATAAATTTTGTGTTTTAAGACTTATTCTCTTGTTTGGGTTTTATTCCCGCAAGGTGCGCCTTGGTTATCACCCTCGGATTAGGGTTTAACTAAATATGTTTTTGCGCATCTTGCGTCAGGTGGGTTGCCTGTTGTGGTCTAGGAGTAAACTAGGAGGGGATGTTAGGTAGTCCTGTTGTATGCCATACCTGAGTTTTTTTCCAATAAGTGCGTGTATCATGACCTGAGTTGTACGGTTGTCGGACCCTTTTCCTGACATCTTTCAGCATCCCTAACTACCCCTTGGACCCCGTGTGTTTGTTGTTTTTGAGATTGTGTGAGCGACCTGAGAGAGTGATATCGCCCGTATAACCTTGTTGGCTTTTTAGAGAAGGATGACGCGTGCAAGGCTAGAAGGTCCTCTGAAGCATGTATCTTCTTCATAAGTTTCTTTATCTTGTTTCCATGTGGCTGGTGAGTCTCCCTTTCGGCTCTTTGTTGGCTTTTCTTTATGCAAGAAAGGTTTTCCACTCGGATAGCTACGAGGTGGTTTTTGGTTGTTTCCGAAATTTTAGGGTGTCGGTCATCAACCATGGTTAGCCGAGAAAAGAGTGGTTTTGAGGATTTTTTTTTTTTTTTTTTTTTTTTTTTTTTTTTTTTTTTGAGTGAGAAACGAGTGAAAATAGGTACAAATTTTTGTAAAAATTGTGGCTATTTTGTATCGTGTTCCCATGGATGGCGCCATGTTTACGTACGAGGTATGTAAATCGGTTTAGAGATGGGATGAGAATGGTTTTGTTGTTTGGTTTCCCGTATTGAACGGTAAAGACCCGATGAGATTGATGTAGATCAAGAAGCTCGTGTAACACTTAAACAAGACCATACTTCACTGCTGTGAGGCAGTATTTGCCCAAGCGTATGAGAACTTGTGTGATGTTGTGTTTTGCTCTCCTTTTATAGAAAGGCTTTGTAGGGTTTAGAGGTAACCCTTTGGGAGCGATCGACGGCCGTCAGGATGCCAAGTGTTGATCATCCGAGAGCAGACAAGGATGACAGATGTCATTCGTCCTTTAGCTCGTAGTGGTGTTTGTTGTGCGTCTCCACTGTGCAGTGTCAGATGGTACATCTTAACCGGTAGTGACAATTGGAGAGCAGTAGATTAGCCCCAAATCACATTAAAATATAGTATCAGGGTACCTGTGCGATGCGATAGCAGATACTCTGTGGTTAGAACAAATTTTGAAATAACTTTGTAAAAAAAACTATCTTTTTTTACGGATTATTTTAGTGGAAAATATTAAAACATGTCTTGGTTGGTTTCGGTGGAAATTTTTCAAAATAAAGTTTATTAAATTAAAATTTTATGAACAACTTTAAAAGTGTTAGGTGTAAAATCAAATGTCATTAAACATACATGCAAATTTTTAATACTAGACGAGTAATCATGTATAATAACAGGATTTTATAGCGGTAGATAGTTGTAGTAATAAAAAAAGTTTATGAGTTATAAACGAAAAATAATAAAAGTTTAAGAATTTGAAGATTAAATACGATTTAAACTGAATGAAAATAATATGTGTAAAAAATGAAAATAATAACAAAAGTTTATAGTTTCCATATATAGTTCTTATTATTATTATTATTATTATTATTATTATTATTATTATTATTATTATTATTATTATTATTATTATTATTATTATTATTATTATTATTATTATTATTATTATTTTAATTTTTAAGAATATAAGTCTTTCCTTTATATATAGTATAGACTAGCTTAAAGATCCATTGATACACGGGGTTTTTAAAGAAATACGAAAATGAGATAATAAGAAAACAACAAACGTAAACATGTTCGATTAATATATGAAAGAAAAAAATGAGATAATACGTGAATTATTCGATAATCAATTGAGTTTGTAACAATTAAAATAATAATGTCAATGTGTTGTCGTCTCCAAATTTGACGGTCTTAAATAACAAATGATGTATGTGAGCGCTAATCAAATTAATATCAAATGTCCATCTAGTGAACACCTAATAGTCCATAGAAAATGTAAGTAAAAGTAGGTTATGATTCATAATCTATTATAACTTTAAGGATTAATTTCATATATCACCCTATTTTCATTAATGTTATTAATTTAGTATATACTCAAATTGCAAGTATTGAATACATAATGCACAATATTTTTTAATGCATGTTTGGGTATATATGAAATTTTCAACTAAAAGTATGGTAAAAAAAAAAAACATGTGATATGTATATATTGTACATTCCTCTTAAACCTTATTCATATACCTTGAAGTACTTCTTTGTAGACGACATTTATAGTAGTCTTAGAGATATTATCATTCTGATCATAAATGGCAAACTTCAAACCTCTTTTACTTTAGCTCTAGGAACAGAAGTGTATAGTTGTCCATGTGTGAAAAAGGAAGTGGTGGGTAACTGAATGGGATTTAATTTTATAAATATGTAGATTTCAATTGTAACCTGTATTACACGGGTCAAATCAAAAGTTGTAACTGAATGATAACAGGTTTCGCGTTGTCCAAAGTCTATTTGTTAGAGCATACAACCTTTTTAATGCTTAAACTGATAGATTGAAGATATTATCTATATACGCTATGTTTTTAAAAATAATTAACAAATTAGTTAGTCATAAAAAAAGCTAAGATATAACGACTAAAAAAGTGTTTGTTGAAAAAACTTGACTACTTCGTAAAAGATAACTATGACCATTATGGAAGTTGCTTACTCCTCATATTTTTTCTTAATATATTAGTTCATAAAAGATAACTATGACGAATTATAGCTCACATCTGTTCAAAGTTTATAAGAAGTGTGGGATTGCTTCTTTGAAACGCCTTATTTCATATGCTCAACAGGTAACAAAATAACTATTTTCCAGTGCTTATTTACTATGTACCGACACAAACTACCAATTTTAGGTGCTTATTTACTCTCTCATATTGATAGATAAGCAGTGTTATAACCACATCGTTCATCTGGGGTGACCATAAAAGATTAGATACATGTTGAGCAAATGAGATATGAAACAGAGGAAGTGTAAGAACTATTTAATAAACTTTGAGCTACACATCACATTTCTAAATACTACCTACAATCTGAGCATACTCGCACAAAATCTAATATCTTATAATGAAAAATATATGTGGAAATTATTACTACGTTATTAACTTATTTTACAGTTAGTAGCAACGTGTGTTACACATGTTCATAAAAACTTACATTTAAGAATTACAGTATTCTTCCTTTTAGGGGTTGTTCATGTTCTTTTATAGGTTGAATAATATGCCTATGTTCAAATACAACCCTTCCCTTATTTGCAAAGAGATTATATATCATTTACAAAACCCGTAACCTAATGGTCTCAAAGATAAAAGTAGTTGGTAGAAAATCTAATCTCATTTCACCTAAGCAATCTACACAATCTTATCAGCCATGACATTATGGAGAATTCAGTTACAAACAAACTTCTTTTTCTCCTTTTATACCAACAAACTAAATAGGTTTAAGAACATACACTCAAGGCCTCTTGAAGATATGGGAGTTCTTCTACACCATTCCTCTTCAAAGACACATTATGAGTGATTGTAACTTCTTCCAAAAATGAACTATCCCTGTTCAAAAATAAAGAAAAAAATAACTCTAATTGCATCTCTTTTCAAGTAAAAAGCAAAGAACCAAGTAATGATAAATCCTCAATTTAGAATTAGTGGCCAATGTCTATCAATATGTGTTGCGATAGATTACATGCATAATGGCCGAATGTTAATTATATAATGTCTGTTGGCTCGGATTATTTAAAGGGAGCTTAAATAGAATACTCACCATAGTATCCACACTTCCTTTAAAACTAATTATTCTACCAATTACTATTATAATGTATATACTATTGAAACTACAATAGTCATACATCATAACTATCCAATATGAACTTTTATTAGTATTATAATGTATATACTATTGAAAGATTATATTCAAATTAACTTCTATTAGTATGAATATGAGAAATAATTAGCATTGAAACTTAGATTCTCATATACTTTATCAAAGTGAGGCTCACTTCTATTTATTAATTAGCATTGAAACTTAGATTCTCATATAATTTATCGTCATCATCAAATAAGAGTAGCGTAACTAAAAGAAATGCATAACCGCAATGTGAACGACTTCTTAACCAAGTATATAAAAGGATCAAATTTGATAGGAAATTGAAATAAAAACGTCTATTGTCAATCTACGAAGAAGATTTTTTTTCTTGAAGTACCAACATTGTACGCAGTAACATTCTAATCAAATAGTAAAAAGATCTAGCTTAGTTTAATAAGTCAATAAATAAGTTACTTTGATGTACCAATAGCAAAGAATTAAATTACCTTGCAGATGTCTAGATCACATTTCGTTTCTATTATAACCCCCGGTACTTTTCCTAAAACTATTTTACGAGCCAAAACTGTTACTTTTGATTTTCCTTAACTTTTGAACTTGTTTGGGTTTGAAAAACAGTGAATATCTTGTTTAACGTGAGCGTTATTCCTTTATCGAGCCGACACAACCTAGAAAACTCGAATCGTATTGCATTTGCCAAATTATTTGAATTATTTTGAGTTTGAGAAAAACTTTGAAGTTTATACTCGGTTTTATTGGAAAACTGATTTCGTGAACAATGGCGTAAGTTTCGTGACTTATCGAGTCCGTTTGCTATGTCGTTTGAGCCCCGAACCGTTTTTACGGGAAGTATTGATAGTTGGAAAAACTAGTCTCTCCTTTTAGCTTTATTTTCAACCCTCTCTTTACTAATTTTCATTTTTAACCCTAAGCCATTTATATTTAAACCAAAATTTTATTATTTTATCTCATTTTTACACACACACCCCCACCTCACTAATAGTTTCTCTCTCTAACCACCCTTACCGGAACCCTAATCCGGCTACACCACTATTTTCGGTCAAATTCTGGCACCGCCACAATTTTTCCGGCGAGAGAACTTCTTACTCAAATCAATAGATCGGTTCGTTTATAGCATTTCTGGAGCGTTTGAGCTCTTGACTCCCTCCGTAGCACCCTCACGCGCCTCCACCATGCGCTGTCACCACCACCGAGAACTCTACCACTTTCGCTACCACCTTTGCCGACGGTAAACCATACACACGCGGCTCTTCTCCTTCTGTTTTTTGTTAATTATTTTTGAAACCCTAGTTTATAAAATCTTTTATAAACCGAATTTTATTGTTAAATCCCTTATAAAAATCATTTTTATTAAATGTTTTAACCTCAAACTCGTGTGGACTCCTCTTATTCTCGTTTGGCCGCGACTCGGTCTCGACTCACCGAGTCAACTCGTGACTCGGTGAGGGTTTTGATGTATTATTGTTGATTGTTGACGAAGGGAGTATATAATTCTTGGGTTTGATTGATTTTCGAGGGTCCGTTTGGTTCCTTGTGTCTCGACAGCCGGCAGCCACCACCACCGAGACTCGGGTGGTGGTGGGGATGACGTTATTATTATTATTGTTGTTGGTGTTGTGTCTGTGTTGGGATTTGGATCTGTTTGGTGGGAGCCGAGAGCCTAGGGCTCGGTTTGGGTTCAGTTTAGACCCGGATTGATTTTGATGTTGAGTTACGTTATTGTTATTGTAGTTTTAGTTGTATTTTGCTTGGGTTTGGTTACTAGTCTCGGGATTATGTTATCAGTTAAACGGTAAAATAATAAATGAGAATAATAAAAACTATGAAACCTAAAATACATTTGACATAGTTAAGAGGATTTGAATATCAGACTTGGATCCGGGATTATGATGTTATATTATTATATTGTGAGCTTGATTTGGACGTACCGGATTTACGGTATTAGTTCTTTGGATATTATGGACCCTTTGGTACACGAGACGGTATGGTACGTTAGGCCCGTAAAGATCTTAACGTACCTGGAACCCGAACAATATGAAATGGTCGATAAAACTAAAAAACTAATATTCACGCGAATGGTATATTCAAACATATTATATTGTGTTGTATAGTAATAATAAGAGATTTTGACGATATTTAATGATTATTCAAGAGTCGTTGACTCGGGAAAATATTTTATAAACTGGCAAGTCATGCCGAAATTTCGTAAAATTTCTTTATAAACTTTAAATTATTTTACCAAACCCTATTATTTCAAAACCCTTTTCATATTAACGTTACTTTGGGAGAATGGGTAAATCCGAGACTTGTTGTTAGCTTGTGTTATCTATTTAAGTGTATCTTTCATTTCATTTCTTTCTTTCCATTTCTTTCGACGATTTTTCTTCGAGGAGTTCTTTCATCTACTTTCGTCTCTTTCGGGTATTCGTTCGTTTTTGCCAACGTATTCATTATCTAACTTTCTTGTCGTCCACACGAGATTACAAATGTTTACTTCTTTTAACAACATTGAAAACTAAACCTTTTCATAATAACATGGGTATTCGACGAACGTTACTTTATATATTACTTGAGTATTATTTCTGATATGTGTTACCCGTTAGGTTGTGCTGATCCAGTACCGTTGTACTTATATATTCTTGATGCCGTTGTGCCTACACTATTGATGTCATTGTGTTGCTAGTTGATACTAGCTGTGATATCTTGCATTGCTACATACTCAGGTGAGTTCATAGCCCCACTTTTATTTATCTTAAATGCTTTGCAAACTACTTGGGGTGAGATACATGCTTTAAATGTTTTTTGAGCACAAGTATTTTTGGTATGCTTTTCCTGAATGATATACTTTCCTGACGATGTGCTAAGTAGCTGATCTTGCCAGACAAGACCCTTAGATCATGAGCCATTAATCACTTGCGAGTGAGCGCGAATATAGGGATGTAGGCCTATAGGAATTGACCCTCCCACTCCTTTTGCCAGATAAGAAAATTGTGGTGTACTATATTTGATTTTGCTGGGTAATTGGCAAGTACCCGGCCTTGGGGGCACTTTATATTATGAAATTCCGCGGTTATTGTTTATTCCAGTACAGAGTTACTGATGATTGGTTTGGTTAACGTTTAGCGTGTCATGAGCTTAGCATCATCAACCGTATGTATGCACGTGTTGCCTCTACATATTGGGTGTTACCTTGATTACCATGGTATTTGCATTTGTTGCTTATATCGTATGATTAAAACCTTGTGCTCAGCTTTATTATTTAAACCTATGGATTCACTCAACCTTTGTGTTGACTTTAGTATGTTTATCTCAGGTGTTAGATATTGCCGCTGCATATTTTACTTAGAGGAGCTTGGCGAAGGGCATGGCTTGGTCATAGAAGACTCCGAAAACCGTTTAGGACTGTTTTAAATCTATTTTTGAACTGTAGCTTCCGCACTATTTTAATTGATGTAAAATGAATACTTTCAATTACGAAATTTTCTTCTAAAACGGTTTATGCTAAACCGTTCTTGTATCTCTTGCCTTGATAACAATCGAGTAGCACCCCCAGACTTGTAGGCTTCAACTGATCCGGTTTTCGGGGTGTCACAGAATGGTATCAGAGCCAAGGTTATAGAGAACTGGTATTTTTCAAAACCCAGACTATAACCATTTTCCCTATGACCAGAACGTGCCTTCCTCCCAAGCCGATGCCTCGCGTGTGATTACAATTGATGATGATTTTGATGTCATGCTTGATAGCATGTTTAATGAGATATTTAATGAGATACGAGCTATGATATTTAATGATTTGAACTCACCCCACTTTCGCTATTCACTATGAGTATTCTTCATATACTTACGTTGGTAAATTCATTATTGATTTCGAGTTTGGATACTCGTCATGGTTTTCTAAACAGTTTTGAAAGCGAGGGACATGGTACTAGTATAATTAAGCGAAGTATACCGAAATTCATTGATCCTCGGTTGGGAGTAGATTGATCACCTATGATCAACCAGGGATAGTGGGGACGTGACTTGATCACTTACGTCTCACAAATGAATTTTGCGATACCAAGAGTAGTTATAATAGGATTATGTTCCGGGAAGATTTTCGATTTTGAAATTTTAGAAAATGGTGAATTTTTGCATATGAGCACAACACACTGGCATCATGGAACTTCACGAATTGAACGACACTTCGAATCGTTATGTGCTCTCCGACTCTATGGGATTTTTGTTCATCGTCATCTGATTTTGCTCGCACCGGGTCAGGTGAGACCCGGTCGGCCGTCGTTTTGAATTCAAGCTGATTATTTTGTTTAACTAGATCGATGTCGTAATAAACACATTTGAGTTTGTTAGATCATTTGTATTTGGTTTTGGCTTTGTTGATTTTGGATTTCTTGATCCCGTAAATTTTGAGCTGCGTTTGAAAATTGTTTCTTTAATCTTTTAGGGGTATGTTACAACCCTCACTGCCCAAACCTTACACTCTGTTGATGAACCGGGTTAGATCACTAGTCGTTTAAGTGCGATCATTTCATAACACTTGTAAGATGAACCTTTTGATGGAAGTGAACAACGAAAGGATCTATAAATTCTTGGCGAGGTCTAGAGAACATACGATATGTTGATTTGTAACCTAGCAGGAGTTTTAGGAATTTGTGTAGAAATCCAAGCCACTATTTTAGGAAAGGATACCTAACCCTTCACTTATCTCTTGGGAATACCAGACACCCACCTATTACTTCCTTTACAAAACAATAAACTGCGATACGTTATTTAACAAAGTACATATATAAATGATATGATGTTTTGAAAACATTATTTTAGGAAAACTATTTTGGGAACGCTATTTTGACACACTATTCCAAATACTGTTTTGAACGATAAACATTGGTTTCGCTACTTGAAAACGTGTTATATTGATATACTACTTTAAAACTCTTTTAGGGGTATGTTACTTTGGGTACGCTAATTTGACAAACTATTTGGGTTACTATTTTGGACAGTCAATGTTTGTTTCACTATTTAGAAGGCGAATCATATCGGTATACTAATTTGAAAACTGTTTTGGATACACTATCGATACACTATACTTAGAACTATTTGGGAACACTCTTTTGGGAAATCTATTTTGAAAATACATTACCTTGGCATACTATTTTAAATGTTGTATTGGGCAGTCAACTTGGTTTCGCTATTTTAAAGGTTTTTTGATACACTACTATGAGCCCTCTATTTTGGAAATGCAATATTTTGAAGGTATTGTTTTGGAAAACCCTATCTTTGGAATGCCATTTGAATTGAATGTATTGTTTTGAAAACTCTATTTTAGGAATGCTATTTGAAAACTATTTTGAAAACATAAATTCTCTGGTATTGCCCTAGATCATTAGGTCATGCATTGTTGTCCCAAAACCCACGATTTGTGAGAAATTAGGATACCCCACATTATAAGCTGATGAGTTGGATGACACTGTTGGTTGCCTTAGAAAACACTTGGACGATTAAATAGATGCAATAATGGGTTAGTAGTATGAGTTGGAACTTGGAAACTGTAAAACGAGATAATAGTGCTTATGAGGAAGCGTAACCTTAAGTTTGTAAGTAAGAGTTGGTTGTAACGACCATGATAGAGGTTTGCCCTAGAATTTGTGTTTCGAAGCTGATATTGGTTTAGAAATCTGATTGGTCAAGACCTTGAACAGACTATGGGTCATAAACCGTTTATCCCAATAGACCATTAACCGTCCCACACCTTTACGCTTTAACCAGGGATCCACATAGTTTACCCTCTTTGCATGTACTTTGTTACCACTACTTTGGTTAGTTAAAACAAGCGTCTTATGGTATATTAAAACTACTAATTTTACTTACACACTATCTATGTGCTTTCACTTTTCACTATGACTCGCTTTCACTAATCTTCGTTAAACTATTTTCAATACTTGTGCTTTTACCTCATTTTACCTACTCAACTTTTTCTGTATTTAGACTTTACACTTTACCGTGGGCCCATAACCCACCAGTCGTTAGACATAGCACACTCATTAGCATTGTTTATCCTTTTTCACATCCTAAACATGTTTCGCTTTTAAACACGTTTGTTTTAAAAATCACCACCAATGGGGCGTATTAGCCATAAAATAAATAATTTCAAACCCTTATTCCGATAAACTCGTTTTACTTTAGTTATTTACGCACTTAAGGAATATCGTTCTTTCTCAACTTTACGAACCATCGTATTTCAATTACGTCTATACTTTCACTATTTTTAAATATTTAGTAATCAAAGTGCCAAATGCTAGTATGATATTTATACATACAATAACCCATTTATCTTCCCATTATTTCACTTTAAATCTCTTTACCCTAAACGATTATATCCAAGTTTTCCAAGAGCAATTAACCCATTTACTATGTCACTCCATATTTCATTATTATTTTCCACTATGCACACAAATTATTTCCAATTATTTTACCGACCGTTTTGAGGTCAACCCATAAAATGCTTTACTGCTATATTTTGAAAACAAAATTTTGATCCTACCACTATTTTATAAACAATAAATTGGATTCTTAATGTCAATCACGATTTTATATTTTTGTTATAAAATGATTTTGATAAATTAAATTATTTCAATAAGCATAGTGCTTCCAATAAAAATGTTTTATTTTCCTATTAACATATTACAAACTAAATTTGGTTTCTATTTTATAAATGTCGAATTATTTTCCTACTACCCTATAAATTGTTTTACAACTCATTTTACAAACTCATAGACCGATTCGCTACCTTACTACTATTCCATAAACCCACGGGCAATTTTACCGAAATTTTTTGTAGATTACATGACTATTATCCTTCAAATTATTACTACCGTCCTATAAACCATTTCACTTCCCTGCGCACTGATTTAGTCACTATTTGATAAATTCTATTACTATTACATTACAAATTATTTCACCATTTCTTTCCAAAAACTATTTTACTATAACCCGATGAACCACTTTGCTATTGAATCATTAGGTAAACTACAGAATTATTAACACCTCACAAACGACAAATGACTTTCTTACTACCCTATGAACCGTTTTACAAATCGCCGCACAAATTATTGCATAAAATGTTTTTGTTGTCTTGCTAATCTAGCACAAATTTAACTATGATTTTGTTTTCATTTTTGGTCACTTTGTGAGCTGTCCTACAAACTGTTTTATGAACTGTTTTACAAATCATTTCACAAGTCGTCGTTTGAACCGAGTTGCTATTTTGCTGATACAAATCCCAAATTTGACTATGATTTTGTCATTATTTTATAAATAATAAGTCGTTCTCTATTATTTTATAAGTTGTTCTACAAACCATTTTATAAAGTATTTTGCAATCACTATGTGAACCAACTACTTCTACGAAAAGTGTTTTCATACTAAAACCGATAACTTCCCCTTTTGAAAATAAACCAAACCTTAGAAGTGGATCCCGCACCTGTGCCTCATCACTGAAAAAGTAAACCAACTGATTTCCGTGCGATTATAATCTCTGATTAGAGTGTAGACAGCGAACTAGGTTGTCAATGTACCCTCACACTTATGATACCTTGCCTTCTAAGAATTCTAGATGACACAGACTCAATACCCTTTTCTTTTATGTGACTCGACTTCTGCACTAGAATACCAAGAGAACTTAGCCTGTTTGGTGACTATTGATGTTCGATCTCACCTTATAAACAAGAAAGGACTTTTCTCAACATAGTGTTGGATTTGATTTAAGCTTCTCGGGTCGCCAGTGCAACCACTTACATCATGATACCTCTTAGCATTGATTTACACTTTTCAGCCCACTTGTACCACAATTCCTATTAGGATACCTTTTAGTACCGTTTAAGCAAGTTAGAATCTTACGCCCATAAGCTTCGCCTGATACTAAGCATTGAACCCCGCTCAGCATTGGTGATGAGTGTGTAAATACTCATCATTTTTACTTATTCTGAGCTATCAAAACATCTAAAAATACTCAAAAATGCATCATAATGCTGAAAATATCCCAGGAATGTGTTTTATATGCTTCAGATGCAAAATAATCAAAAACAGATGAAAAATGAACAAAGTTTGCATAATTGGCAGTTTCAGTCCCTCATCTTTCAAAAGTTGTCAAAACTAGTCCCTGGTTATTCTAAAAACTTGAAAAGGTCACCAAAGGTCCTTTTAAATCATAAAGTTACATATTTAGTCCTTTGGTACAAAGTTTCACAAAATTGCAAGTTTAGTCCTTCAACTTTGAAAATTGACAAAAATGGTCCCTGGGATATTAAAACTTTGAGAAAAACAAATGTTGTCGTTGTACTTCTCATATATGGCAGGAATAGTCCTTGGTTGCAAAGTTTGGTGAAATTAAAAAACAGGTCCCTAAAGTTTGGAAAGTTGGCACAAATGGTCCCTGGACATTCCAAAATGGAAATTATCAACTAAAGTTTGGAGGGGCAGACCTATTGCACCACTCACTATTGAGGCTACGGACTTTGGCCTCAAGCACCACATGATCCAACAAGTCCAAAATTCGTGTCAATTCCACGGATTACCGGGAGACGATGCTAACAAGCATCTTGATAAATACCTTACCGTCACCCAAAGCATGAAACAGCACGGTGTCACCGATGATGCCCTCCGTCTGTATCTCTTCCCCTATTCTCTCACCCATCATGCCACTTCATGGTTTGACCGACTCCCCAAGAATTCTATTTGTACCTTTGATGAAATGGTAACCAAGTTTTTAGCAAAATATTTTCCACCTTCCATGGTTACCAAGTTACGAAATGATATCAGCAACTTCCGGCAGCGTCCCGATGAGTCTCTATTTGAGGCTTGGGAACGTTACAAGCTCGCAATTGATCGGTGCCCTAACCATAATATGTTACAAGTTACCATCATAGATACCTTCTATAATGGTATAACGTTGAGGAACCGGGATATTCTCAATGCTGCTGCTGGTGGGACCTTCATGAAAAGGCGTCCCGAAAAATGCTATGATCTAATTGAGAACATGACTGCCCACCATAACTTTTGGGATTCCTCTGCGGAGAGGGATGAGTCATGTAAATCAGTTATTCCTTCATCATCATCTCCTGAAATAGTGGCTCTCACTAGAAAGATGGATGATATCTCTACGGCTGTGTTGAGAATGAACCAAACTATGCAAAATCAACAAGTTCAAAATCAACAAATAAAAGCCGTAACCCGAAGTTGTGAAACTTGTGGAGGCCCACATCTGTATTTCGAATGTCCAGCTACTACTGGTTTTCCTCAAGAGAACGTTTATGCTGCTCAAGGTTCCTACAACATGGGGTAATTCTCACCAACCACAAGGGGACCGTAATCTCTTAAGCTATCGTTCCAACAATTTTCTCGGACCTCCCGGTTTTAACCAAAATCAAAACCATAACTCGAATCAAAATCAGAATCGAGGAGATTTTAACCAAGGTCAAAACCCGAACCAAAATCAAGGTCATTATAATCAAAACAATTTTCAAAATGGCAATCAAAATCAAGGTTTTCAAGGAAATTTTCAAAGAAACCAAGGTCAAGGGAATTACAATCAGGGTAATTTCAATCAGAGAAATAATTTTCAGGGTAACAACAACCAAAACCAAGGAAATTTTCAAAACAACCGTGTTCAAAATTTTCCTAACCAAAATCAAAACGGTGTTCAACCCTCGTCTTCCTCCGATGAAGTGTTAAAACAATTCATGAAAGCACAAGAGGAAACAAATCGGTTATTGATCAGCAAGATCTCTGAACTTCAGAAGTCTTTAAATGATCGACCCTCGGGCCCGGGTACACTACCGAGCAACACGATCGCTAACCCGAGGGGCGATGTTAAGGCGATCACTACCCGAAGTGGAGTATCATACAATGGACCCACGGCTCCCTCTACCTCTTTTTATCCTACCAAGGTAGCGGAACGTGAACCTGAGGTTACCTCGGACACGGTACTTCCTACTAATCCCGGTCCCGACTCGCAAGTCAAAAGTTGTATTTGATCCTCCGGAAAGTCCTGATGAAATTCCAAAGAACAATCCCAAGCCTTCAATTCCATATCCTTCACGTTTGAATGATCAAAAGATCCGCGAAAAAGCTAATCATCAGATGGAAAAATTTTACCAAATTTTCCAAGAATTACATTTCGATATTAGCTTCGCGGATGCTCTTCTTCTAAGGCCTAAATTTGCTTCAACAATCAAAAATCTGATAAGCAACAAAGAAAAACTCTGTGAGATGGCTAAAACTCCACTGAACAAGCATTGCTCAGCAGTGCTCTTGAAAAAGCTTCCCGAAAAGCTTGGAGATCCCGGGAAATTTCTCATTCCTTGCATTTTCCCGGGGATGGTTGAATGCTTTGCCTTGGCCGATCTTGGTGCAAGCATTAACCTTATGCCTCACTCAGTCTGGAAGAAACTCTCTCTTCCTGCTCTCACTCCTACCTGCATGACTCTCGAGCTTGCAGACCGTACTATATCTCGTCCTCTCGGCATTGCCGAAGATATCTTCGTGAAAGTAGGAAAGTTCCATTTTCTGGCAGATTTCGTGATTGTTGATTTCGATGCTGACCCAAGAGTTCCTCTCATTCTCGGGAGGGGATTCCTAAGAACGGGTCGTGCTCTAATCGATGTTTTCGAAGAAGAAATCACTTTACGTGTTGGTAATGAAGCCGTCACATTCAATCTTGATCAGACTTCAAGATACTCCTCCAACTATGATGCTGAAACGGTAAACCGAATTGACATCATTGATATTGCGTCAGAGGAGTATTCTCAAGAGGTCCTCGGTTTCTTATCAAGTGGCAGTACCACTCTTTCTTCTGAGCCTATCATATCCGACTTTTCCCCTTCTCTCACTCCGTTTGAGGGAAGTGACTTCCTTTTGGAAGAGGTCGAGGCTTTTCTTGCTCAATATAGCTCAATCTCAAATGAGATTAATAAAACTATCTTGATCCGGAGGGGGATATTCTTCTTCTTGAAAGATTGTTAAATGACGATCCTTCACCCTCTCCGTCTCCAAAACAACTTCATAAAGCGGAAATTAAGTCTATTGAAAAATCTGAAGAATTTCCCGAGGTCGAGCTCAAGGACTTGCCTCCTAATCTAGAATATGCATTTTTGGAGGGTGATGATAAATTACCCGTCATTATTGCTAAAGACGTGAAAGATGAGGAAAAGGCTGCATTCCTAAAGGTTCTTAAGTCACACAAGCAAGCAATTGCTTGGAAACTCTCCGACATTAAGGGTGTTAGCCCGGACTTTTGTACACACAAAATTTTAATTGAGGATGACTTTAAGCCAGCAGTGCAACAACAGAGAAGGGTAAATCCCAAAATCCACGAAGTTATCAAACAAGAGGTTCTAAAACTTCTTGATGCGGGATTGATTTACCCTATATCTGACAGTCCTTGGGTTAGCCCAATTCATTGCATTCCTAAAAAGGGTGGCATAACCGTTGTCACCAACGAGGAAACGAGTTGATTCCAACTCGTTTGGTCATGGGTTGGCGAGTATGTATTGACTATCGTAAGTTGAATGAAGCCACCCGTAAAGACCATTTTCCTCTACCTTTTATGGACCAGATGCTCGAAAGGCTAGCGGGGAATGAATACTATTGTTTCCTCGATGGTTTCTCGGGTTACTTCCAAATCCTCATTGATCCACAGGATCAAGAGAAAACTACCTTCACATGCCCCTACGGAACTTTTGCTTACAGACGTATGCCTTTCGGCTTATGTAATGCACCAGGCACGTTCCAAAGGTGCATGATGTCAATCTTTTCCGACATGATCGGGAAAACCATGGAGGTATTTATGGATGACTTTTCAGTCATCGGGGATTCATTCCAGTCTTGTCTCTCCCACTTGGAACAAATGCTAGAACGTTGTAAAGAAACGAACTTGAGTCTCAACTGGGAGAAGAGCCATTTTATGGTTAAAGAGGGCATTATCCTCGGCCATAAAATTTCAAAAAACGGGATTGAGGTTGACAAAGCCAAAATTGATGTCATCGCTAAATTACCTCATCCCACTACCGTTAAAGGTGTTAGGAGCTTTTTGGGTCATGCCGGCTTCTATCATAGGTTTATCCAAGATTTCTCTAAAATCGTCCGGCCTATGACCCATCTCCTCAAGAAGGATGCTCCTTTTATCTTCTCTCCTGAGTGCATCGAAGCTTTTGAAACCTTAAAGAAAAAGCTTACTGAGGCACCGATTCTTGTTGCCCCCGATTGGGACCTACCTTTTGAGCTTATGTGGGATGCTAGTGATTTTGCCATAGGTGCGGTCTTGGGGCAACGAAAAGCAAAATACTTTCAGCCTATACACTACACAAGCAAAACTATGACCGAGGCTCAGAGTCATTACACCACCACTGAAAAAGAACTATTAGCTGTTGTGTATGCCTTTGAAAAGTTCCGGCCATACTTAATACTGACCAAATGCGTAGTGTATACGGATCACTCGGCTTTGAACCATGTTTGCAAAACAAGATGCAAAGCCGAGGCTACTCCGTTGGGTTCTCCTCCTCCAAGAATTTGATATCATTATCCGTGATAAAAAAGGAGCCGAGAACCTTGCTGCTGATCATCTCTCATGATTAGAAAACCCTCACCAGGATGTGTCCGAGAAACAGGAAATAAATGAAACATTTCCTCTCGAGACACTCAATGCGGTTTCTTTTCGTGGTGACTCTTCTACCCCATGGTTTGCCAACTTTGCAAATTACCATGCGGGTAACTTCATCGTGAAGGGGATGTCATCCCAACAGAAAAACAAATTTTTCAAAGACGTTAAACATTACTTCTGGGACGACCCCTATTTGTTCAAAATCTGTGCCGATTATACCGCCAAAAAGGTGTTTGACTCCGGTTTCTATTGGCCCACAATCTATAAGGATGCCCACGAACTATTCAAAGCTTGTGATGCTTGTCAGCGTCACGGTAATATTTCACAAAAGAACGAAATGCCACAAAACGCCATTCAAGTTTGTGAAATCTTTGACGTATGGGGCATTGATTTTATGGGACCATTCCCATCTTCTCGTGGAAACAAATACATTCTCGTGGCTGTTGACTATTTGTCAAAATGGGTTGAGGCAAAAGCCTTACCCACCAACGATGCCCGAGTTGTTGTGAAATTCTTGAAATCCCTCTTTGCTCATTTTGGAACTCCCCGTGCCATCATTAGTGATCGTGGTACACACTTTTGCAATGATCAATTCGCAAAAGTCATGCTTAGGTACGGTGTTACTCATCGTCTTTCTACCGCGTATCACCCACAAACAAGTGGGCAAGTGGAAGTTTCAAACCGTGGTATTAAACAGATTCTTGAGAGGATCGTAGGTGAAAACCGTGCCTCCTGGTCGGATAAACTAGATGATGCAATCTGGGCCTTTCGTACAGCTTACAAAACACCCATCGGGTGTACTCCCTACAAGCTTGTATACGGGAAGGCGTGTCATCTACCGATCGAGCTCGAGCGCAAAGCCTATTGGGCCTTGAAACATGCAAACTACGATCTTCATAAAGCGGGTGATCACCGTAAAATTCAACTCAATGAATTAACGGAACTTCATGATCAAGCCTACGAGAACTCTTTGATCTACAAAGAAAAGACAAAGAAGATCCACGACTCCAAAATTAAGAACCGCGTTTTCAACATCGGTGACAGAGTCCTTCTTTTCAATTCAAGGTTAAAGATCTTCTCGGGGAAATTAAAAACCCGATGGACTGGACCATTCACTGTTGCAAAAGTATATCCATACGAGACTGTTGAGCTATCTCAACCCGAAGGTCCCAACTTCAAAGTGAATGGTCATCGTTTGAAACATTATTTTGGAGAGGACATACCATCCATGGTTGTCCCGGATCTCCAAACCTTCCCCATGGACCAATGAATTCGGGGATCGAGTCAAGCTAGGGACTCGGTGAACAAAAATTAGCATAATATGGGTTTTCACCCATATTTCTGACTTCTTTCTACTTTCTATCAAACTAGTGTGGGGGAGTCCCCCATGCTGTTGTATATAAAAAAAATGATATTCCCACACTTGCCCAAGTTTAAAATTTTCAAATCAAAGTTATTTCAAAATATCGGCATAATGGTCGGTACTTTGAATATTGAGGGCAATATTCAGTTCTAGTGTGGGGGGGGGGGGGAATTCTAGCGAATTTTATCACATTTTTACCTTATAAGTGCCATAATACCCCCGTTTTAGCCCAAAAATTTTTTTTAGTGGAAGTGCTTCGCACTAAACACAACAAATGGTAATCAGTCCACCATGTCGAATTCACACAAGGACTGGCTAATCCAGGAGCAAACGGCTCTTGGTAAAGATATCTCAAAACCGTTGATGGCTGACAATTTGCCAAAAATTGTATGGGAATCAACTCACCATATCCTTAATCGTGAAGAGTTGGCTAGTGCAGAAGCAAACGGTTTCTGGTAAAGACAAATCAAATCCGTTGACAGCTGGTGGTTTGCTCAAAATCACATGGTTATCAGATGGACCATAGTTCTTACTTGAACTGAAACATTTGGCTACTCTAGAAGTAATGGCTTTTGGTAAAGAGACTTCAAATCCATTAAGTTTTTCTCAAAAGATTGCTAGGGACTAGCAATGTTTTAGTGTGGGGATTGGTGAGTGTGTAAATACTCATCATTTTTACTTATTCTGAGCTGCCAAAACATCTAAAAACACTCAAAAATGCATCATAATGCTGAAAATATCCCAGGAATGTGTTTTATATGTTTCAGATGCAAAATAATCAAAAACAGATGAAAAATGAATAAAGTTTACATAATTGGCAGTTTCAGTCCCTCATCTTTCAAAAGTTGTCAAAACTAGTACCTGGTTATTCTAAAAACTTGAAAAAGTCACCAAAGGTCCTTTTAAATCACAAAGTTACATATTTAGTCCTTTGGTACAAAGTTTCACAAAATTGCAAGTTTAGTCCCTCAACTTTGAAAATTGACAAAAATGGTCCCTGGGATATTAAAACTTTGAGAAAAACAAATTTTGTTCTTGTACTTCTCATATATGGCAGGAATAGTCCTTGGTTGCAAAGTTTGGTGAAATTACAAAACAGGTCCCTGAAGTTTGGAAAGTTGGCACAAATGGTCCCTGGACATTCAAAAACGGAAATTATCAACAAAAGTCCTTGTACTATTCATCACACCTTTGTGAATAATTTGTAAATGTTGCAAGATCAGTCCCTGAATTTTTAGCAAATTACAAAATTGGTCCTTGTGTTAAATCCTAAACCATACGGACCCTTAATATCAAAAATCCCAAATACCAAACAAACACCAGCCCACTCCCTACTCATTTTGTTCAGGCCCAACCTTAAAAGCCCACACCCTTAATAATATTACCAGGGTCCAAGTTTGACCCTGTGGCCAAATAGTCAAACCAACACCCCTTTCCCACCTTCCTTCACCCCCAACTTGCAGAACCATCATATCACCACCACCCCACCATCCCTGTCAAATCCACCGCCCAAACCACTCACCCCAATCCACTATCCACCTAATCACCTCAGCATTTAATGCACCACCCCCTCTTGGCCAATTTCAGAAGCAATTTGCAAAACTGTTTTTGGCGTCAAAACACGTGGCAAGCATTGGTAGCATCTCAGTGATCCAAGGGTCAAGATAACAAGTGGGATTTGCTCAGAGGTGTCCTGGGAGCCCTAATTGGTGCCTATAAATAGAAGAGAAGAACAAGAGAAGAGGCATTAGCTTAATTTAGTAGTTTTTATATCGTATAATCAAATTTAAAGTTTTTATTGCGTAATTTAGCTCTCAAATAGTGTAATTCCTATTTTCAGTGTACTCTTAAGCTTTTCCTTTAATAAAAATCAAGTTTGAGTTGATATCTCAGTTTGTTGAATTTTTACTTTTATTTCAAATTTCTTAATCAACTGTATTGTTGTTATTGTTAGAACATATGGACTCTTAGGCTCACTTAAGCTCCCAGAAAGCTTAATCAAGCTTTTAGAAACCTTAAAAAATAGTTTAGTATCAAAAATCAAAAAAATACAAAAAGGTCAACAAAAGTCAAAGATTGCAGGTTAATTGTGATAAAAGCTGGAGCAGGGTGAATAGTGGATGGCCCTGGGTTAGTGGTCTTGTGGAAGACCTATAGGATTGGTTTTGTGGTCCTTGGTTCTTGGTATAAGCAGGATTGCACATTGTAAGCCTTTAAAATCATTTCTTAATTCCTATTGTAGCACTACTTATATTGTTACTTATTTGGCTTATTCATGCTTGTTTAGTGTTAATTAGTAATAATATTGCTTTAACTCAGTAGCTTGTTAATTAAAATTGTTGTTTACTTAGTATTTAATTTTCACTGTCTCAATTAGTATTTTAGACATTGTTGTTATTTGTTGTTAGATTTGTTGTTTCTGTGTTTAAATCAACTTGATTCATCACAATAGAAGCCTCTGAGATAATTACTTGGTCTTATTCAGTCAAATCCTTTGAAAATCATAAAATTATATTTTTACAAGGGTGTTTGGGATTACTGAGTTAGCCATGATCTAGGTTGTTTTTGTTGATGCTTGAGGTTGTTACCTGTCACTTAGGGTTGTATTAAGTCAGTCAAGTCATAAAAACTTACCCTTGTTTATTAAAAAGTCAAAATAGCTTTTGATTCAACCTAATCTGTCATCTGTTAAGAATTTTAAGTCCAAACCTCATCTAAACTTTTCAAAAGTAGTTGTTCTAGCTCACTTAGGCCTTATTTTAGCTTAATTTAACAAATTTAGGCATTAGTGATCATTAGAATCTCACAAAAGTCAAACTGAGTTCATACTTTCAAAAAGTCAAAAGTAGGTTTGTTTCAGAAATCCAAAATTTGGGTGAATTATTGTGATTTTTGTGTTAGGCTTAAGACTTTGATCTTTTTAAAAGTTAAAGTTTGTCACCTAGTCTACAAGTTTCCATAGACAGCTTATTTTTAAGATTTTTATTAAAGCTTTTGCAAGTGCTTATTTTGACCTGCAGGGCAAGTACATGCCCTGTGCACAGGTTTTGGCCATATTTCCAAGTTGTTTTGTGATCACCCTAGTGGACCCCACACCCTGTACCCTAGCTTTTTGGAAAGCCAATAAGCTCATTGATAAGGTTCAGGGCTTATTTTGAGGTCTTTTGCTTATTTGATAGGCCTGCTAGTCCCTCTTAGGTTGACCATTCCCTGAGTGAACACTGAGTAACTCAGTGTATGATCCCAACATCCATAGCCTCCCCAGTGCTAAAAAATAAGCAATAAGCCTAACTTATTGGCTTATTTAGAAGCCATCCAGCCCACCTTCAAGTTTCAAGTTTTGTTTTGGACCCACCTTGGCTTCTGTGGACCCCACAGAGGTTCAAAAACCTTTGGTTTGGCCT
Organism: Artemisia argyi; assembly: GCA_030686995.1. Classification (NCBI taxonomy): domain Eukaryota; kingdom Viridiplantae; phylum Streptophyta; class Magnoliopsida; order Asterales; family Asteraceae; genus Artemisia; species Artemisia argyi. Next base: position 140,266,185 of record CM060681.1, on the reverse strand, counting down.
GTTTAGGCCTTGTGTAGGCATAAGTGCTTATTTGTGGTATCTAGCTTTTCCAGAGTGCTTATTTGTCCCACTTTACTTATTTTAAGTGTGTAATCATCTGTGTATGCTTAGTTTGTCACTTCTCAGCTTTTTCACAAAGTGCTTAAGTCCTAATAAGCTTTTAAGTTCACTGTTAGGAAAAAGGGGGCGCACATAGCTTATTTTTAAGCTATTTCAAAAGTCTTTTCAAAAAAGTTTCTCATTTTTAGCTTATTATCAACTGTCAATAAGAAAAACCAACAAAAAACCAAATTTAAAAATAGTGATAGCTTCTATTTAATAGATTTTATCTTTTTAAATTTTCTTTTCAGCTTATTAATAAGCATTTCATCATTTTCATATTTTTCTTAATTTCCTGTCACCTTAAAGTATTTCTAGTAATTTTCTTAGAATTTTCTCTTTTGATTTAATAATTATTAGAATTAATAATAGTTTAATTAATTAATTAGATAATATTAGTAATTAAATAGTTCTCTTAATTTTTCATTAGCAATAGCAGGTTTTTATATTTTTCCTAGGGTTCATAAATCATTTAAGACTTTTAGAAAATAGTTTCTTAAATTCTACTATTCATTTTCTTATTTTATTAATTAATTAAGTTAAATTAGATTTAAATTAATAATCAAGTAAATAATTAGTAAAATAGTCTAAATATAATTTTTATAAACTTTTTATAATTTTTTTAGGATTCCTGTGATGGTTAATTAGTTTTATAAAATTTTCTATAATTATCTAGTCATTTTTAGTATTATTAATAATTTAAAGTAATTTAAAATAATTTAAATAGTTTAATTAATATAATTAGTATTTAATTAAAAGAAAACCCACAAAAAGACAATAACATTTATTTTTAATTTTTATATTTTCTTTAAGTTAATTTAGAAGTTTAGAAAATAATTTTGCAAGTTTTTAGTTTAATTTGTAGCCTTAATCCTTTTTAGTTTGGTTTAAATTAGATTTAAATTACTTTTTAAATAAGTTTTATTAATTAATTAGTATTTAAATATTAAAATAATAAAGTAAATAATTTCCTTTTCATTTTAAACTTTCTTTTTATTTTAAGTTTGTAAAAGTTTCACTTGCACCCCCTAAATTGTTAAATCTCACTTTCCTTGAATCTGATTTCCAATTTGTGCTTGTGTGATTATATCTGTATATCTGTTATTGTTAATATTATTTCAAATTGTTCAAATACCAAATAATCAGTAGCATAATCATTTTCCAATCATCTTGGTTACTGTTCTAAGTGCCACTCATTCTCAAAAACGTTTTCGAACACCATTGCAATCTCGCTGGGACATAACGACCCGGGGAAACACTATACTATCCCCAATCAATTGGCAACTAGATCCTTCCCTTGGATATTTAGGAACCTAGGTAAACATTCATGCTCGACTACCTTTCTCCTTTGATTTTATTCCTTTTAAGATTTTTCTTAAAATGCTTTTGTATCAACTTTGGAACCCGTAGCAATATTTTTCTAAATTACCCGTTTTATTTAAAATGCTTCTGGTCAAAATTTACCAAACTTTTGTTGAAGAAATATTAAACATCAATTTTTGTGAAAAGTTCTTTCTCCATACCAAGATTAAAACCCCACTTTACAATATTTCGGTCTTTTGAAAATGTACCATTTTACGTAACTAGTAGTTTCCAACAAACAAATTTGTAAAAGTTTCAAAAGTTAATTTTGGTCAAATCTGTGTAAACGATTACCCAAATAAAGTTTTCAAACAAAATTTTATCCATACCTTTGAGGAGGGAAAATGCACAATTTCAAAACGAAATCTTGAAGGTTAGTCACTCCGTCGTTTTCTTTACCGCCTTACATGTATCGAATTATGATTTTGTATCATTGGAGTATAGACCATATATTGAATTCAGACCGTGAGAAATTTAAGAGAAGACCCACTAGCAAAACTTTGAAACATCGCGTAGTCAAGACTAAGAATATTAAGCCCATCTCGAAAACCGTTGTGCCTCACCAAAACGTTAGAAGGAGACAACTTATAACCAACAACCTAGATACTCTCCCACAAGCCAAGAGAAACCCTTAAAGCAATCTAGTGAGACCCAAATCCGCTGCTAGTACCATCACCTTTTAACCAACACTATTCCAACCTATAACTTGAACCTAATCGCGAGGACGCGACTCCTTTTAGGGGTATGTGATGTAACCCCCGGTACTTTTCCTAAAAATATTTTACGAGCCAAAACCGTTACTTTTGATTTTCCTGAACTTTTGAACTTGTTTGGGTTTGAAAAACTGTGAATATCTTGTTTAACGTGAGCGTTGTTCCTTTATCGAGCCGGCACAACCTAGAAAACTCGATTCATATTGCATTTGCCAAATTATTTGAATTATTTTGAGTTTGAGAAAAACTTTGCAGTTTATACTCGGTTTTATTGGAAAAATGATTTTGTGAACAATGGCGTAAGTTTCGTGACTTATCGAGTCCGTTTGCTATGTCGTTTGAGCCCCGAATCGTTTTTACGGGAAGTATTGATAGTTGGCAAAACTAGTCCCTCCTTTTAGTTTTATTTTCAACCCTCTCTTTACTAATTTTCATTTTTAACCCTAAGCCATTTATATTTAAACCAAAATTTTATTATTTTATCTCATTTTTACACACACACACCCACCTCACTAATAGTTTCTCTCTCTAACCACCCTTACCGGAACCCTAATCCGGCCACACCACTATTTCCGGTCAAATTTCGACGCCGCCACAATTTTTCTGGCGAGAGAACTTCTTATTCAAATTAATAGATCGGTTCGTTTATAGCATTTCAGGAGCGTTTGAGCTCTTGACTACCTCCGTAGCACCCTCACGCGCCTCTACCGTGCGCTGTCACCACCATCGAGACTCTACTACCTTCGCTACCACCTTTGTCGACAGTAAACCATACACACGCACCTCTTCTCCTCCTTTTTTTGGTTAATTATTTTCGAAACCCTAGTTTATAAAATCTTTTAAAAACCGAATTTTATTATTAAATCCCTTATAAAAATCATTTTCATTAAATGTTTTAACCTCAAACTCGTGTGGACTCCTCTTATTCTCGGTTGGCCGCGACTCGGTCTCGACTCACCGATTCAACTCGTGACTCGGTGAGGGTTTTGATGTATTATTGTTGATTGTTGATAAAGGGAGTATATAATTCTTGGGTTTGATTGATTTTCGAGGGTCCGTTTGGTTCCTTGTGTCTCGACAGCCGGCAGCCACCACCACCGAGACTAGGGTGGTGGTGGGGATGACATTATTAATATTATTATTATTATTGTTGGTGTTGTGTTTGTGTTGGGATTTGGATCTGTTTGGTGGGAGCCGAGAGCCTAGGGCTCGATTTAGGTTCGGTTTGGACCCGGATTGATTTTGATGTTGGGTTGACGTTATTGTTATTGTAGTTTTAGTTGTATTTTGCTTGGGTTTGGTTACTAGTCTCGGGATTATGTTATTAGTTAAACGGTAAAATAATAAACGAGAATAATAAAAACTATGAAACCTAAAATACATTTGACATAGTTAAGCGGATTTGAATATCAGACTTGGATCCGGGATTATGATGTTATATTATTATATTGTGAGCTTGATTTGGACGTACCAGATTTACGGTATTAGTTCTTGGATATTATGGACCTTTTGGTACACGAGACGGTAGGGTACGTTAGGCCCGTAAAGATCTTAACGTACCTGGAACCCGAACAATACGAAATGGCGATAAAACTAAACAACTAATATTCACGCGAATGGTATATTCAAACATATTATATTGTGTTGTATAGTAATATTAAGAGATTTTGACGATATTTAATGATTATTCAAGAGTCGTTGACTCGGGAAAATATTTTATAAACGGGCAGGTCATGCTGAAATTTCGTAAAATTTCTTTATAAACTTTAAATTATTTTACCAAACCCTATTATTTCAAAACCCTTTTCATCTTAACGTTACTTTGGGAAAATGGGTAAATCCGAGACTTGTTGTTTGCGTGTGTTATCTATTTAAGTGTATCTTTCATTTCATTTCTTTCTTTCCATTTCTTTTGACGATTTTTCTTCGAGGAGTTCTTTCATCTACTTTCGTCTCTTTCAGGTATTCGTTCGTTTTCGCCAACGTATTCATTATCTAACTTTCTTTTCGTCCACACGAGATTACAGATGTTTACTTCTTTTAACGACATTGAAAACTAAACCTTTTCATAATAACATGGGTATTCAACGAACGTTACTTTATATATTACTTGAGTATTATTTCTGATATGTGTTACCTGTTAGGATGTGCCGATCCAGTACCATTGTACTTATATTTTCTTGATGCCGTTGTGCCTACACTATTGATGCCATTGTGTTGCTAGTTGATACTAGCTGTGATATCTTGCATTGCTACATACTCAGGTGAGTTCATAGCCCCACTTTTATTTATCTTAAATGCTTTGCAAACTACTTGGGGTGAGATACATGCTTTAAATGTTTTTTGAGCACAAGTATTTTTGGTATGCTTTTCCTGAATGATATACTTTCCTGACGATGTGCTAAGTAGCTGATCTTGCCATACAAGACCCTCAGATCATGAGCCATTAATCACTTGCGAGTGAGCGTGAATATAGGGATATAGGCCTATAGGAATTGACCCTCCGACTCCTTTTTCCAGATAAGCAAATTGTGGTGTACTATATTCGATTTTGCTAGGTAATTGGCAAGTACCCGGCCTTGGGGGCACTTTATATTATGAAATTCCGCGGTTATTGTTTATTCCAGTACAGAGTTACTGATGATTGGTTAGGTTAACGTTTTGCGTGTCATGAGCTTAGCATCATCAACTGTATGTACGCACGTGTTGCCTCTACATATTGGGTGTTACCTTGATTACCCTGTAATTCGCATTTGTTTCTTATATCGTATGATTAAAACCTTGTGCTCAACTTTATTATTTAAACCTATGGATTCACTCAACCTTTTTGTTGACTTTAGCATGTTTATCTCAGGTGTTAGATATTGCTGATGAGGCGAAAAATGAACCGTTTTTAGGGGGTCATTTATGCCCGAAATTGAATTTATTTGATCAAATATTGCCCTAAATCGTTCCTTTTGTGATTTTAGGTACTTTGGGAGAGAAATCTGGAAAAGGAAGCAATTCGGACGTTTTTGGAGCATAAAAGTGAAGAAAACGCCAAAGTCTTAATTTTCCTTGCTGGGAACAGTAGGTGACGGCGTCAAGAAGGAATTTCTAACGGCGTCAAGAGTAATTTCCATGACGACCTAGTACAGAATTTACGGCGTCACAAGATAGGGCGTCAAGAGTAAAATGCATGACGACCTGGAAATGCATAATACATGACGGCGTCAAAAGTAGATCAAGGCAGTCCGAGAAGTATTTTGGCGGCGAGATGACGGTATCACAAGATTTGTCTTGACGCCGTCAGACCCTATTTCCTATATATAGTTTTCTAATTTTCACATTAAAAATAGAGAAGATTTGGAGAAACCCTAAGTACGAACTTGGTACGAATTTTACAGGTTTTTCAAGGGTTCTAAGCCCTTGATACCTTTCATGTGTAATTGAGATAAGTATTCTTTTAATTCAATCAATATGTCTATGTTTTGGTTGTCTATATCTTGTTCTTGTCTTAATTCCATCATGCTAGGCTAGATCTATCTTGTGTTTGCTTGGATCTAATGAAACCTAGATGTTAATTATGTGTTGATTACTTGTTTATAGTTGTATTGGATGAATGAATTCGATGTTAGGCTTAAGAAAACTGGCAGATCTCCAAATGGTAACATGCTTGAACATCTTAGGAAACATGAACTGACGTGCACTAGGTTTTATTGATTGTATTTAATGCATGAGTAAATTCTAATGATCCCATGTTAGGAGCTTCTTAGCCGGCTCGACATAGGAGTGAAGTAGGCACTCATAGGATTGGGGAATTAAGTGCGCCACCCCATGAATGGTATTAAGGAATACAATCCGTCATCCACGCAACTATAACAAGTAATTAACGTGTAAAAGATATATAGGGAGTAGTGAAATCTAAGTAAACACATTTTCTCCACTTATTGCTCACAACCTTAGTTAATTTAGTTTATTTTCATTTTTTAGTATTTTATTTTGATTGCATCTTTAGTATTGGGTTAATTGACTAGCAATTAATTCCGCCCAAATCCTTCAAACCCGAGATTTTTACTTGCTTTCTAAAAAATATAAAAATACAAAAATAATCATCACTCACCTTTAGAACTAGTATTTAGGTTTTCTAATCCTAGCGACACTATTCCTAGCTGAACGATCAATCCCCCGGTACTTGTCACTATACTATACTACAACGATCAGGTACACTGCCTGGTGGGGGTTGTAAGCTTCTCAAGATCCCTTGAGAGGTAAAGCCTGGTGCGATTCCCACGTATCAAGTTTTTGGCGCCGCAACCCGGGGAATAGTTATTGTCTAGGTTAGAATCTCTTTTTATTAGGTCTACTTGCTAGATTCCTTTCTAGTAAGATTTTAATTTTTTATTTTTAGGTTTTCTTTAGTCTATCTTTTTCTTTGTGTGTTTGTTCATAATTTCCATTGACTATTCCGTTCACCATTATGGAGTACGCGAATCCACCATACCACCAACCACAAAGGCCATTCTACCCTATTGACATCTCGAATTTCAAACAATATCGAGATGAACCCATATATGATGCATGGACTCGTTTTAGAAATTTACTCCGAAAATTCCCTCATCATAGTTTCTCTTTAGCATTCCTAACCCGAACCTTTTACTATCGTGTTGGCCAATATGACCAAATGCGCATTGAGGATTTTGCCAATGGGGACTTTAGGGAATTAAGTGCTGAAGAAGCATGGGATACCATAGAAGATTGTGCCCAATATTATTATAGGGTAGACAACCCAACAAACGTTAGTACAAGTCAATTGAATATAAATTTCCAGGATCATGAAACAAGTTTGTTTAGGGATGAATATATTAGTGTTGAGATACCTAAGTGGTTGTCATGTAATGCCATAGTACAAGCTGAACACATAGGTAACCTTGATGTGATGGAGGATTTAGCCGAACATGACCACATTGATCAAAAAGACCTAGGTCCTATGATCGATGATGATGAATCTCAAGAAACATATGATGAATCTTTTGGGCAATATGTATATAGCAGTCAGAATATTGAGGATGATCCATATGATTCGGACATAGAAGTTGAGATGCCTAAAGAAATACGTGAGATACTTGGGAAAATGTTAGGGTTGGATTATAATGAAACACATGTTGAGGATATAGGTGATCTTGATAAGATGGATGATAAAGTAGAAAATCTAAGCTCACCAAATACCCCACAAGTCCTGCCATCATTTGAGGCACACATACCACCCGTAACTTACCCGGAAGAAGTAGAAGAGACTATAGGAACCCCAATAGAGGTAGAACCTTTGAAGCAAACACAACTAGAGGATATAGGTTTGAATACTTATAATGATAACCTTACTCTTAGTTCTAGGGAAGTTCCTAGTTTTGATGAACCGGAGCGTCAACCAAAACCGTTACCTAATCTTCCATCTTTAGATGTGAATTTAGGAATTGAAAAAGGTCCCGATCCACCCATCAAACCATATAGTCCGGGTAGTCTTAGGATAAAGGTAGTGGACTCTAAGCCTTGTAGAGAGGAAGCCAATATAGGAGTGGAAAATGACCTTACACGCTTACATCACCCATTTATGATTGATCACAAGAAACATTATGGGTTTAAACCGGGTTTATTAGGTCAAGATGGATTCCCAACTAGGAGTCTCTTGAAGTTGATTGAAAATGATCCCTTTCTAAGAGAAAATCTTAATCCACCCATTAACCCGATTGAATTAGGTAAGGTTATGATGATAGGAGCACGACACTTTGAGCATATAATTCATCCACCACTCTTTTCTCACGTGGCATACTTCCACCCTAAGGGTGTGTATCGCTACTTCCACCCGCACTTAATCCTAAGTGTAGGGAAAACCTCCCTTCTTTCCGTTAAATAAGGGTATAGTCAGGCTCGTGACTCGAACAAAAACAAGCGCTTCTTGGGAGGCAACCCATGTTTTGTGTGATTTTATTTTTGTTTGTTTGTCATTTGCTTCCGTATACATGCTTTATTTTTATTGTTTGTTGATCATGTTTCTAAACTAAATAGTGGAAATACTTTACTTTGTTGTTTTGGCCTAGTCTTAACTCCACCTAAAAGTATTTTTGCAAAAGATAAGTGTAAGGGGAAACCCCAAATATGTTTTTAAGAAACAAACCGATCATGATTCTCCACAATATTAAATGAACATGTATATTCGTAGTTGTTAGAGTCAAATGCTTGTATTGAGTCATAATGAAGTTTTGCAGGATTTTCCAGGAATTAGGACCAAGTTTTTCCAGAAATTTTCCGGAAACTTAACATAAGAATTTCTGCAGGTCACTTCTGACGGCGTCAAGAATTAATTCTTGACGGCGTCACGTGTAAAAATCTGGAAATTTTACCAGTTTTGTTTTTCTAACGGAGTCTTATGGTTTTTGTGAATTATTAAGTTTTATAATCTCCAGGAAATCTGCAAACTTCATTCCACAAGCATTATATTTTATCTTGTTTTCTAGGATTTAGTAACTTATATAGGATGCCACCGATTTTACGCGAGGTTGTTTTGTCTATTTTCTCAGGATTTACAGGTTATGTATGACAAGAAGATGATTTATATTCTGGAAGGGAAGCTTTGATTGTTCATTTTCTTGGAGAAAGATTTAACCTGGCCACCTTATTATCCATACCGAGCGAATCAGGGAAGTATTTGATTTCATTCTTTTTACTTTTTCACTTTTACATTCTTTACTTGAATATTGGGGACAATGTTCATCTTAAGTGTAAGGGGAGGGTAAAAAGATGATACCTTACATATGCACTTTCGCTTGAGTTTGTTTTGTTTAATGGTAGATGTGTAATAAAACTATGAGAAATACTTGTTAGTGCAATTTTAGCGCCAAATTTAAATTTTTTTACAACATTTAGGAGTGAAACTTTAGCCATAGCAAGCGTCTCATGGATAGGAGATTGTATGACTAGCACAAAACCGTACTTTCAGAAAAATTTTCCACCCAAATATGTGAGGCTCGCCTTTAGATTTGATAGGAAAAGCATTTACTATTAGTGCTTATGAGTGTACCGGTAGCATTTAGATTCTAGAACTTGCGTTAGTGATGCATCCCGAGACCGCTAGTGAGACTACATTCGTGTAGTAGGATTTACTACATGATAAGAGGCATTAGAATCACCCTTGTGTTAAACCCGTATCATAATTACTTGACCATTTAAGTCATATTACTTGGCTAGTTAAGTCAACTAATTTTTCCCACACCCTAGCGTTGTACTCATTTTTAGTACACGAAACCCCTAGTACACCCCTCCGAGCCTATCTTTTCGTTTCTAACTTTAAGCATTTTACTTAAAGGAAGAATTTGTTACACCCCACTTAAATGTACACCCAAATCGCCTTAGCCTTCCGTGTATGTGCTCATTTTTAGTGCATTATTGTTATTTGTTAAACCCTAAGTTAACTATCTAATTGATTATATGGTTGCTAAGTCGAGTCATATCCTTGTACATATTGTTTTGGGACGATTGGGACTCATGGGTAAGTACTTATTTTATAGAGTAATGGGGAAAAACATCATTTATTACCCCCGTATGTGCGTTAATCTTAAAAGTACTCCAAGTGTTTTGATTTTCTTAATTCGAGTCATTAGATTAGTTTATTGTAAAGTATGTAAAAATTCAAGTGTAAGGGGAATATTCATTCCCTATGATGTATTATTTTGGATGGTAGGGTAAGAGTGTATGCAAAAAAAAAAAAAAATAAAAAAATAAAAAAAAAAAAATAAATAAATAAATCAAGAAAAAGAAAGAAAAAAATAGAAAAAACATACGGACTACCATCCCTTTTTATTCTATGTTCATTTTATGTTTTTGTTATTTTTGATTTATTAGCTTAAGTCGAGTCTAGTCTTGGCTTAGCAACGCCATATTGTACATGTAATTAACCAAGATTGTTAGCTCGCCACCAGTAAAACTTCCTTTATCCAACAAAACCGTGTATTTCATATCCCTACACCTAATGTTACAATCCTTTAAAAGACCTCTTTGATAGTTTATCCTAGGTGCTTACGCCATGTGATGGAGGTTTGATCATTTCCCAAGCCTTTGGTAATCTATTTTGCTATGACAGGTAGTGAGAGACATCTTCCGTTTCCATATTGTAATTTATACTTTATTACACCCGAGAGATGTGAGTATCTAAACACTATTTGTGAGGTGCTTGTGTATGACCTCCATGCTTGTCTATTGGTCTTTAGTGGAATGATTATTCGTTGTAATTACTTTTATATTAGTGTTAAATGACCCCTAACTTGTATGTTGAGTAGAATAAAATCGCATTTGCTTGAGGGCAAGCAAATCTCAAGTATAAGGGTATATGATGAGGCGAAAAATGAACCGTTTTTAGGGGGTCATTTAAGCCCGAAATTCAATTTATTTGATCAAATATTGCTCTAAATCGTTCCTTTTGTGATTTTAGGTACTTTGGGAGAGAAATCTGGAAAAGGAAGCAATTCGGACGTTTTTGGAGCATAAAAGTGAAGAAAACGCCAAAGTCTTAATTTTCCTTGCTGGGAACAGTAGGTGACAGCGTCAAAAAGGAATTTCTGACGGCGTCAAGAGTAATTTCCATGACGACCCAGTACAGAATTGACGGCGTCACAAGATAGGGCGTCAAGAGTAAAATGCATGACGGCCTGGAAATGCATACTACATGACGGCGTCAAAAGTAGATCAAGGCAGTCCGAGAAGTATTTTGGTGGCGAGATGACGGCGTCACAAGATTTGTCTTGACGCCGTCAGACCCTATTTCCTATATATAGTTTTCTAATTTTCACATTAAAAAGAGAGAAGATTTGGAGAAACCCTAAGTACGAACTTGGTACGAATTTTACAGGTTTTTCAAGGGTTCTAAGCCCTTGATACTTTTCATGTGTAATTGAGATAAGTATTCTTTTAATTCAATCAATATGTCTATGTGTTGGTTGTCTATATCTTGTTCTTGTCTTAATTCCATCATGCTAGGCTAGATCTATCTTGTGTTTGCTTGGATCTAATGAAACCTAGATGTTAATTATGTGTTGATTACTTGTTTATAGTTGTATTGGATGAATGAATTCGATGTTAGGCTTAAGAAAACTGGCAGATCTCCAAATGGTAACATGCTTGAACGTCTTAGGAAACATGAACTGGCGTGCACTAGGTTTTATTGATTGTATTTAATGCATGAGTAAATTCTAATGATCCCATGTTAGGAGCTTCTTAGCCGGCTCGACATAGGAGTGAAGTAGGCACTCATAGGATTGGGGAATTAAGTGCGCCACCCCATGAATGGTATTAAGGAATACAATCCGTCATCCACGAAACTATAACAAGTAATTAACGTGTAAAAGATATCTAGGGAGTAGTGAAATCTAAGTAAACACATTTTCTCCACTTATTGCTCACAACCTTAGTTAATTTAGTTTATTTTCATTTTTTAGTATTTTATGTTGATTGCATCTTTAGTATTGGGTTAGTTGACTAGCAACTAATTCCGCCCAAATCCTTCAAACCCGAGATTTTTACTTGCTTTCTAAAAAATATAAAAATACAAAAATAATCATCCCTCACCTTTAGAACTAGTATTTAGGTTTTCTAATCCTAGCGACACTATTCCTAGCTGAACGATCAATCCCCCGGTACTTGTCACTATACTATACTACAACGATCAGGTACACTACCTGGTGGGGGTTGTAAGCTTCTCAAGATCCCTTGAGAGGTAAAGCCTGGTGCGATTCCCACGTATCAATTGCCGCTACATATTTTACTTGGAGGAGCTTGGCGAAGGGCATGGCTTGGTCATAGAAGACTCCGAAAACCGTTTGGGACTGTTTTAAATCTATTTTTGAACTATAGCTTCCGCACTATTTTAATTGATGTAAAATGAATACTTTCAATTACGAAATTTTCTTCTAAAACGGTTTATGCTAAACTATTCTTTGTATCTCTTGCCTTGATAACAATCGAGTAGCACCCCTAGACTTGTAGGCTTTCGCTAATCCGGCTTTTGGGGTGTCACATCTATAAGAACTATGCACGGAACTTTTACATAAACTACTTGACATGTGGGTGTTAGGCTTTTAAGATATCATGTAAGAGCTTTATATTGTAACCGTTCAAGATGTTACATACTTCAGCACATGTTAATTTTAAAATATCACAAACCTTTTACATGAGCTTTATACTGTAACGATGCTAATTTTACACTTTAGCAAATGTTACGTTATACTAAACTAATGTGAAAGTGCACATAATCCTCTAAACTAAACTAATGTGTGGTAAAACTATATAGAAAGAGAATGTTATAGAGTTGTAACAGTTTAAAATACTTACATCATATACCTCTTTTTGTGAAATTCCAATGTCGATGCTATTTGCTTCACCAACAATTATATCCATTCGTTGATCAACAACAGATGTTTGACACCTGCGTTAACAAAAACACAATACCAAATATGTATTACGCTGGAGTTAGACAAAAAAGCATAAACCATAACTTTGTGGTTAACCGAACCTTTAATTGTGTTAATTTTGGCCATTAGAATGCATATGTGAAAGACAACCTTTTTATGTGTGCCTATATGAAACATGAACCTACACAATTAAACAAATGAACTCAAAACAAAACATAATTAAACAAAAGTAACACAGGTGGTGTTTTGGTTACAATACCTCTATTCCATCTTCATAAATCATATCTGCTACATGTTTCGATGAGTTGAACCCAAAAATCAAATCGAGTAGAACATTTAGTAACAACAACAATATTCAACTTACCGAAATCATATCCGCTACATGATTCAGTCTCATTTTTTCATACTTGGCTGTATCCCAGACCTAAATTACTGGGTTTAAATAATAAACATTAAAAAAAACATTAATAATACAAACCAAATCGATTCAATACAATTAAAAGTTACCGAATTATGGAGTTTGATTCAATAATACGAATTTTCAGTCATGAATTAGGGTTGATGATAATCCTTGAATCCAAGATATATAGACCAATTCGTAGGTTATTTTTGGACGTTGTTTCGAATGCATTGAATTTGATTGGTGAATTGAAACTGAAAATTAAATGCTGATTTACAACAAAGAAGCGTACATAGGAAGATTGGTTAAAACCTTCTTTGACTTTGTTTTTCAGATTTTTGGAAAGGTTTTTTTGTATTAAATGCTGTTGAAGATAACTGAAAGAAGGAGGTATGACTTCTTCCTTATGTTGTCTACTTTTATCTCTACCTAATTGGCTTGTACACTGTCTCTAATAATGGAATTTTAGATGGCTTATTTTTGGAATCATAGCAAATAAGTAGGTCTTATTTTTGGAATTAAGTGGTAATTGATGAAACGGACAGAACATTTCTTGTAATATGAATTATTTTGAATGAAGGGTTTATTTTTAGAATTTGTTATGTAATTAATTTGATTTGTTGTAGTCGGTTATATGTGTGTGAAAGAGTATGGAGGAAGATAAGAGTGTATTGAAAATCTAATGTTATTGAGGTGTTGTACATTTTTTTTTTTTTTTTTTTTTTACCAATCACAGCTTTGACACATCAGAAAATTAATTGTAGAAGGTACTTTAAAGGGTAGTACAAAACTCACGTTTATTATATTAGATAGATACAAATAGTGTAATACACTTAAATGTGTAATAAAATTATAGTATAGTTTAACAATATTTACAAATTTGTAGGTCATAACATTAGTTCAGATTTTAATACACGATTACAAACTATAATAGCTGGCAATATGATGTTAATTATCATAAGTAAATAAAATTAATTGGATTAGATTATAATATTACAAAATTTTAACTAAGATATACAAATAAAAAGTGTGAAAATTTTGAATTATTTTAATTTTATTTATTAAAAATAGGGAAATTTCATATTCCCCTCTTTAGGAAATCCAATTCTAAATCACATATCCAATACACTTCATGTTACGGGGCTAAATAACACATCAATGACATGAATGCCACATTCAGCGCGCTCAAGAAGGACTGTTGAATGTTTTCCTTCACTTCCGCAGGAGGAAAGATAAACAAAGAGATATATAATGGTGGTGTGCCTTCAGGGACGGAACAAGGGGTGCTCGGCCACCCCCAAGTGCTCAAGCTAGCCTACCTAGCTAGCGATCTGGGTGTGTGTGTTTTTTTTTTTTTTTTTTTTTTTTTTTTTTTGTCGGTGAGTTGGGATGACAAGGTTACCACTTTTCATGACAATGGTGTATGAAAGAGGATGAAGAAGATACAACTAGAAAGAGAAAAGTTAAAATATAAAGTTATATATTTATTGTTTAGGGACCCCAAGTGAATTGATGACATAGTATTTATTATTTAGGGACAAGTGAAATTAAAATTTCTTAAACAAGTAAAAGTATAGAATGGAAAGTCTATGTATAAAAAAGTATAGGTCTGGAAGTGTTTTAGAAACAAAGCATAAAATGGAAAAAGACTCGATTTTTTACTACTTATAACCATGCACCTCCATCTAGTTATAGTATATAATGAACATTTATGTTATAAATACGTTGTATGAACATTAAAAGTATATAACATATTGAACTCCAGTTAAATTATACAAATGCAATCGATGTTTTACTATTTATAACCATGTACCTTCATCTAGTTATAGTATATAATGAACGTTTATGTTATAAATACGTTATATGAAATTTAAAAGTATATAACATATTGAAACACTAGTTAAATTATACAAATGCAATTCCTCCTAAATTATACAAATATAAAAAGTTTGCTCAAAAAAATATACAAATATAAAAAGAAACAACATAATAAATACTATACACTTGTAATACTAGCAGGGTACCCGCGCATTACAACGGCGAGTACTTTAAAATTAAATTTTCCGATGAATCATGTATTTTTAGTTTATTATGTTCTTTTTGACAATAAATTTACGGATATCAAAAATTTTGTTTAGCCCGTGCCCATTCGGGCTCGATCCCGTTGGCTCGTGCCAGTTCGGGCTCGAGCCCGTTTGGCCCGCACCCGTTCGGGCTAAAGCCCATTTGACCCGTTTCCTGTTCGGGATTGAATAGTTGTATAATGTGCTTTATTATTTGTCTTAGTGACATTTAATACAAGAATTATATTTAATTTGGTTGTATAATATGCTTGATAATTTGTATCTTTTATGTAAGAGATGTTTTAATAACTGTATCAATTGTATTTATTGATCAGTTAATTAATTGATTACATTAAATTGCATTAATGTGTTGTTTTTTTTAATATGTGCATAAAAGTGGTGTACACTATGTTTCTTGTCTTGTAAGTCTGAAAATTATGTGCATTAAATTGGTGTACACTATGCTTCTTTTCTTGTAAGTCTTAAAAAATTAAAAGCATTCAAAACTATACTTGTAACAACCCAGACTTTTTAAAGACACTTAAATTTTTAGGCTTTTAATTATATGTGTATGCATCTTTCTTATTAAAGAAATGTTTTTAGTCTTAAACATTTTAAAACTTCTAAATATAGATGTCTTAAATACATTATAAGGTAGTATAGATACATAACTATTAAATGCCATCAAATGTATATCAACTATTCACTTGTCAAACTCATTAAATAAAGATATCATCAATGCGGAATTACCATAAATAAGAAAATAAAAGGAAATACGATTTAAAAAAATTGTTGTGATAACATGTGCCAACTGATAAGATATTATGGTGCATTACAACTTTTTATGATTAAAAAAAAGTGTTGTTTGTAAAAGTATTGTATATTAGACTTTTTGTTTAGCAAAGTTCATTGCGACTTTTTTTCTTAAGAAATCCAAAAATAAAATAAATAAAAATAAAACTAAAAAAATCTCCGGGTGGGTTATGTTTATTTTTGAATCAAAAGTTTTGATTTTTCTTAATCAAATTATCAAACTTTTATATATTTAAAATTGAGACACATTGAAAAATTTCTTTCTAAACTTAAAATTTGCCGTTAAATTGTCACATGAACGTGTTTGTTCATCTATGCAGCGAGATTCATATCAAGTTAAGGTACAAATTTGTCATTTCATGAATACATGATTTTTTAATATAGAATGACTTCATATTCGAAAGTAATTTCAAATAATTAAACAAAGGGAAAATTCTTGGAACACCCCAATAGTACAAACTACTTACCCCTAGTACCCCACAAAATTTTTTTTCTTCAAATGCCCAGAGGCTGAGGTCGCTTAAAAAACTTGGGCGGAATACATTATAATGTGACACTTGTCCCTAGTGGTGTCCCCACCATGTACCTTCATGGTACATGGTACTATATGTTATTTTTGGGCGAATAGACCCACAAAACTTGAGCGACTTGTATTTTTTTTTGTCTTTTTGTAAAAAAATTATTAAATACATTTTTGGTCCTTGTTGTTTGCTTCATATTTCATTTTTGTCCAAAATTTTCAAAAAAATTATCATATTTCATGTTTGCATCACCACTTTATATACCAATTAACCTTCACACTTGAAATCCACTTTCATGATCAGTTTCAGTAACTTTGCCTTTTTACTTACCTTTAGATTTCTTTCCTCTCATCATCATCATAATCTCAACACAAGAAGTATACAGTACACACTGACCTTTTTTTTTTCTTTCATGAGTAAGTGATCTCTTTTCATTACAAGGAACAATAATACTTCTAGAAAGAGAAAATAATCTAGAGAGAGAGTAAAAGCATGTATTTGTTTCTTGCTTTTTCTTGATCAACTTTTTTTTGTATAAGTTGTCTAGTGCTGTTTTCCATCTTCCTTTTTGTAAAAAAATTTCAACCAACAAAATCAAAAGATGAAAAGAATAAAGAAACCATCTTTACTCAAAAGCCTGTCATCTTCATGGAGTGAAGATACCCATCATTTGATGGGTGGCGGCTCTCGGTGGTGGTGGAAGGGGCGGTGTTGGCGTGTGGTGGTGATGGGTGGCATGTGGTAGCGAGTAGGTGGTACAAGGGAACTCGGGATAACCCGATCTACGTTTTGGTGTAACCCGATCTATGTTTTGGCCGGAAAATTATTCCGGTGGCCGGAATCTCGCCGGAGAAGACGATCGGAGGGAGAAAGGAGAGGTGTGTGTGTTTTTATGAGAGAGATGAGATAAATGTGTTAATGTATTTAGTGTTTATGTAATTTTTAAAAGTTGGACAAAAATGAAATACCAAGCAAACAACAAGGATAAAAAATATACTACATACCTAACCAGTCGCCCAAGATTAAAGAATAATGGGACTCATTCGCCTAAAATATATGTACTATAAAACAATAAAAAAAATCATACTTTTACAGAAAAAAACAAAATAGAGAAAATTGTACCATATACCATGTACCATGAAGGTACATGGTAGGGATACCACTAGGGACAAGTGTCATATGTTCATGTATTCCGCCCAAGTTGAAATGAGCAACCTCCGCCTCTGAGACATTTAAAGAAAAAAAAAATTTTGTGAGGTACTAGGGGTAAATATCTTTATACTTTTGGGGTGTTCCAAGAATTTTCCCTTAAACAAAACTCATAAAATTGTTGTTAGCAAATCTCATAAAGAAAACTATTTTGTATCTTAGCTTGATATGATTATCAATGTACCAAACAAGTACGGTGGTTAGCCACACTTTGTGAGTATTTGTAACATTCTTTTCAGTAAAAAACATATTTGTTTTAACAACTTTTTAAAATCTCGTTTTTTTTCTTCTTTACTTGCAAAAGAGTTGCTATATTTTTAACAAATTTTAAATTTTTATAATTTCACAATTTATTTTAGAAGGGTTAAATATTACTACATCTTGCATCCTCTTAAAATTTTGTATCAACACCTTACTAGTTTAAATTTATTTTTAGGCTAAAATAAGACTAGTGGATCCTGATTACGAATCGATAAAAATTATATATTCAAGTTGGGAGAATTGAACTCAAAAACTCCATCATATTGGAAATCTACCTTAACCCTTGTTAAAAATTGATCTATGTTAGCCTTCTTCGTTTGTTTTATTTATTAACATTTACTTCTAAATCCTCCAAGTAAAAAACTAAAAAAGTTGCACTTGGGTAAGCTCGAACCCAATATCTCAAGCTTTATAGTCTCCGGCCTTAACCTCTGCCAGAGAACTTTATGTGCTTCACTTTTTTTCCTTTTTTTTCTTCCAACGATCTTGATTTGCGAGTTTCTATCTTTTAAAATAAAGTAAAAGGTAGTTTTTGTAATTTGTTAGATAGTTTAAGCATGTGTTTTGAATTTTATTTTATTTTTACAAAAGATATATAGTAAACTTCAATATCTTTTTATAAATTATAGGTATGCATAAGTATTGCAATATTGTGCTTATTTTGTTTGCAAGTTACAAACTTTTTCATCAGTATATTTTTTTATAAAATCGCTAGTTAGATATTTAATAAATAAAGTTTATTATATAAAAAAACGTATATAGCTAAAAGTACATGGTAGTTTTCGTAACTCATAACATAGTCTAGAAGGTGTTGCGAATTTCTATTTTAAAATAAAATCAACGGTAGTTTTTGTAAATTGTTAGATAGTTTAAGGATATGTTTTGAATTGTATTTTATTTTTACAACAAATATATATTAAATTTCAATATTTTTTATATAATTATACCTATGTCAAAAGTTTTGGAATATTGAGCTCATTTCGTTCGCAATTAAAGGTCTTTTCATCGGTATTTTTGTTATAAAAAACGTGAGGTGTTCGTTAGATATTTAATAAATAAAGTTTGTTATATAACAAAGCCCTAAATAGCTAAAAGTATAGGGTTATTTTCGTAACTTATTGCATTGTTTGAGGGATGTTTTGTAAATACTGTTCTTTTCTTCCAAAACATCGTCGTTTCATTTCTTTTCCGCCAAAATAACGTAGTTTCACTTTCTTTTGCTAAAATGACACCGTTCCGTAATTATATAATACAATAATTTCGGCACAATAAAAACTCAATTTGAGCTCTAATTTTTAACTAGTACCTCATTATATAGGTGTATAAGTAAGTTGACATGACAATACATGTGACTAAATGTTTAAATTCTTACAAAGATTTAAATTGTGTTGAATATTAAAATAAATATATTTTAATAGTATTTTACTCAATGTAAAACTCAAAATTGTATGTTTATTTAACTTACAAGTGACTAATGCATAATGTGTAATAGTTTTGATGTATGTTACAAAAAATAAAATCTGTAATAACTACAGTATGTATGATTAGGAGATATGAACAAAAAATAAATTTGTTCTAAACTAAGCCTTGAAGCACAGGTCTGGACATAAAAATAAATTTGTTTTGTATTCTGTTTTGTCACTTTTGTGTTGGTTATAGGAGTAGACTTTTGAAAAGGTGTATGAATGTGTGAAAAACAGAATGCCTTAGGTTAATTGTGAAGAATGTCGTATTGTTGTCTTTCAGGAGACATTCACGTGCCTTTTTTCGTCTTGTCATATGTTAATTTTTAGTTGTAATCTGCTATCCTTGTTATATTTTCTAGGGTTGTTTGTTTCTTTGATCGTCGTTGTTCATCTTTATAAATTCCTATGCTCCTATGTTTTCTATATGCTTATCAGCTTATGCATGCCCCAAACCCCTTTTAGATAGGCCTCTCTAGTTATCTGTTAGAATGGTGCATTTATATGAGGTTCTACTAGAGAATAATATTAAGCTTAAAGTGTTAACACGCAAGAACACATATGCAAAAGAGTTACCACGCAAGAAGGCGTAGCAAGCACGATAATAGATGACATAAGTTTGTCGACAATAATTGATGGTGGTTGATAGTGGCTCGTTTATGATTCTTTTCTTTTTACCCCATATTTTTACAAAATCTCAAATAGGTCATGTCAGTTTCATAAATACAGAGGAAATTTTAGAAAGATGCCGTATCCTATTGATAATGATTAATGAGTTAATGAATTCCTTCCTAATTAGCCTTTTTTTCATGTATGTCCATTGAGACTCTGCAACAGCAAACCGTCAAACATCTGAACTTGCTTTCTTTTTAACCTTCATTTACATATGTGTTTAATAATTAATGCCCAAAGTATTTTTACGCTTTGCATCGAGGTTTTTTGTTACAAAGATGTTCTTATATTAAATATGTTCTTATATCGTTATTTTTTGACATTTCAGGTGGGAATTCGATTGGGCAACATAACATTTCCTCGTGGGAAAAAAGATTTGTGACTTCAGCGATCCCATGGAAACAATTTCTGGAAGCAAAAAAGTACGCTTATCTCTATAACAGCATATTGAATTGGGACGACTCTGCAGCAGCAGAAGCATTCAAAACTGCAAAGGATGCATTCTACGCAAATCTTCAGGGTTTTCCTTGTGCCATTATATCTCATGATCCAGATATTTACAATAATAAAATAGATTGGAACAGTCAAGAGAATAATGATCTAATTCGTGACTTTGAGTCTCAACCGGTGGATCAAGATATTGATAGCAACCATGAACCGGTTGTAATTTTCGGGGATGCGCTTCCAGACCCATATAAAAATTATGCCCCCTATGGTTGGGGAGATGCTGATGACAAGGTGAAAGGATCTTGGGGAGTGAGTGAGGACATGAATAAAGGTGACGTCAATGGGATTAAATGGGAGGAATATATAAAAGATGGGAAGATTATTCGCGACGATACAGATGCTGGTTGTAATAATAATGATTGGCGGGACTGGAACAATGATAAAGCTGGAGATCAAGGATGGAACTATAATGTTAATCTAGTAGGATATGAAGGATGGAATGAAACTAATAATAAAGCAGTAGATGGAGGATGGAATTGTAATGATGATAAAGCAGTAGATCAAGGCTGGAATAATTATGGGTATGATTACAATAATTATTACCCTTCCTATGGAAATAATAACAAAAGTTATTATCCGTCTTATGGAAATGGGAATAATGAGAGGTACGAAACTTGTAACTTTATTGGGCACAACAGTCAGAGAAGTCGTACTTGGAAGACTTATGGGAATAATAGAAGTAAATCAAGCGGACAAGGCTATGGACGTCAACGTGCTCACGGGTCAACTATGCAAGCTCATGGAGGTCAACGTATTTATGTGAACCATTAAGTCCCCAGTTCACCAGATGGAGAGTGCTGCAAAAAGAATCTGATAACGTGTTGGCTTAAGTCGCTTTCTGCACTATTTTGTTACCTTTTGAGGTGGGTTTTGTGAATAGAACAAGCCCACATAGGAAATTTTGCGTATGAATGTTTATGAATGCTTTAATAGCAGTTTATAGTAAAGATTTTTCGTTTGATGATAATTAAGGCGGTTTTTTTTCGTCATGTCATAAACGAGGGTTGTTCTTCTCTGCGAATTTGTGGTGTAAGACTTAAACTCTTGGCTTATTCACATACGAATTTTGATAATGACAGTGTTGTGATAAGACTTGAGCACCGTTTGAAAGAAACCATCAAATATACTAATATGCACCACTTTGTAAAAGACTATTTCGACTACTAAAAAATTATTTACACCGAAAAACAGTTGTGTTGTAAGTTAACCATCTCTGCTCATATTATTACTCAGAAATCATCTAGTATTATACTTTGTTTCAAAATTTTGTTAACTTTTTGATAGAACCAAAAACAAGTTGTGGTGCAAGTTAACCATCTCTACTGATATTATTTCTCTTAAATTTTATATTATACGTTTCAAAATCTTATTAACTTTTTAAGAGTAATATGTTGATCGTTAAATCTATATAGTTGTGTGGCAAGTTAATGATCTCTACTGATATTATTCACTTCTTGGACAAAAGCAAAGGATAAATAAGCTAGCACATTTTGCTAATGGTGTAGCCTTAAATATGCGTATAAGAATCTTAATAGAGAATAAGAAATTAGTTAATAAGATTTATGCAATTATGCAAGTGTGATACAAGTTTGCAGTCTGCAAGTCTGGTATTTCAGGTGGTGCGGGCTGCAAATTTAAGGCTTCTGTGTTCGAGCTGCATTTCCTTTGTGGGGTACAGGTTATGAAGTAAAGTTTCTCAAAAAATTACCAGGTGTTTGGCATTGTAAGTTGGCTCAATAGTTAATAGCATATGTTGGAATTTTGTGGATGTGGGCCTTTATAGTTCCTGGTCTTGCTTTTAGTTTATTCAATTTCTATATTCCTTTTGTCATACTAGGTGGGGCATATTTATAGTTTTTGGGTTAATTTTGGGTGGTCATATGGGTGCTATATTGGCCGGGTATTTTTTATTCCATTTTGTATTTGTTTTGTTGATGTAAGCCTTCGTGGCTATATTCTTGGGTCCGTTTTCTTTAATCGTCTCGATTAGGAAAATTGGATGCCATTGTTTGTATCGGTTTTGTTTGTGGTAAAATATTAATGCCTTTAAAAAAAAATAAATAAATAAATAAAAATTTAGAAGTGATGTTTATAAAAACGATATAGGAGTAGTATACTTCCAACATTGCTAAGCATAACTTTTTGTTCAAGTTTGGACTAAGCATAACTTTTTGTTCAAGTTTAGCAAATAAACGAGTGTTGATACCCGCGCGTTGCTGCAGAATTCTTTTGTTGCCGTTAGCTACTTAACGTGAAGTTAGTTACCTGGGACTGACTTTGCAATTGATGTATAACATGAAGGACCGTTTATGTAAATTATGTGAGGATTAAATTTGCAATGAACCGTTGAGATGATTTACAAGTGCGTAATTTTTTTTTTTAAATGTTAAAGTAACGGTCGTTAGTTAACAGTCGTTAAATAACTAACGGTTGTTAGTACTGTACAAATAGGACTGAATTTGCAATTGATATATAACATGAAGGACCATTTATGTAAATTATATGAGGACTAAATTTACAATGAACCGCTGAGATGAAGGACAAAGTACGTACAATTTTTTTTTAAAATGTTAAAGATAACGGTCGTTAGTTAACAGCCATTAAATAGCTAACGGCCGTTAGTACTAAAAAAATAAAAAAAATAAATAATAATAATAATAATAATAATTACTGTAGCAGCTACAGTGGTCGCACCCATCAACCTCCCCACATTTAGTATATATATATAATTAAGGGTTTGTTTAACACTACTTTAAATGATTAAATAAGGAAACTTTAAGTTTATTAATTACAAAATCAGAACTAGTTAAGGTAAATTATAAGATCAATTAATGTGTATTAAATACAATTTTCAATTTAAAAGAAATTTCAAGATAAATTAATGCACTTTGCGTACCTTCTCTTACTTTGGAAGACACACATTTTGTATATGTATGAAAACTATATGCTAAGCAAGCCTTATTGTTTTCAAATGACCAATCCAAAACACAAGTGGGATAAAGCAACTAAAAGCAAACGAGAATCTATAAAATGTGATTGAAACGCTCATGTGTGTGATAGTTCGTAGAAGAACTTTGATATGTTTCATTAAGAATGCATGTCACAATTTTTACGAAGAATCAAAAATCATGGATTACCATCACACGAAGAAGTGTGTTTTTCTTCATGTTAAACGCCCGCGAGCAATGGAGCTCCAAAAACAAGTTTACATACAGAGATCTCTTGTTCCTTGTGTAAAGGTGTATAAGGCAACTTAAAGAAGACACATCATATTCATTTTATCACTACCTAAAAGTTTCCATGACATGCTTTATTCTAGTGAACCAATAAACCTCAAACACTTCGAAGACAGACTAGTCAAAAGTGTCAGTAAGGGACCCGTTTACTTTATATTAAAGAAGGGTAATGATGACGTATAACCTATAGTTGGGCTACGAGCCCAAATTATAGGCATTACTAAGCCCAAACCTACCACGAGTGGGCTATCATGACAAATGACTTAGGCCATAAATACCAATGGCTTGGACTCACGAAGCCCAAAGCCCAACCAAAATGACCGGTTAAAGGATAAGGATCTTCTATTTACGGAATAAATATCCTTACCCCGGATAAGCACCACGAGTGCGAAGAGTAAGGAGCAAGAAACCTACACGGTTTCGGCGCCCTATACATAGAATGATATATTCTCATTAAAAGGTACGATTTACACAATCCCTAACTCTTCAACAAAACCCTAAAACCGATTATTTACTCTCACGCCGGAGTCTAATCGTGGGAGACAATCACACGATAAGCCTAACGGTGTTGTTTATTTTCTTAGTGCGCAGGTTTCACAAGCACTAAAGTTCTAATTGGTACGAGAGCAGGAGTCCAAACAAGGTAAGCCCAACTTTTGTATCAACAAGTGGCGCCATCCGTGGGACCCTACACTAAGAATTCAAGACCAGAATGCCGAAAAACAAGAACTCAGGCCAGCGGACTCCGCAGCCGGAGAAAACACGTGATGATTCACATAGGAAGAAGCATCAAGATTCGACTCCTAAGCCGACCTCTGGAACAACCAGTGCGCCTAGTCATCGTGAGTCGAATGTAACTCCAATCCCTACCACGGTAGAATTGCCTTTGGGGACAACCCGAACTACTACCTAGTCTCAAGCGCTGAGGACATTCAGCGCACTCTCTTTACCACTCCCCACCAAGTGGCATCCATAGTGGACAACACTGTGCCACCAGGAGCACCTAATAGAGAGAGGGAACCCCATGCGGAGACGGACATCCTCGCAGTAGAAGAGGATGCACCTGAGGTAACATTAAACGATTTCGTGTCCCAACATTATGAAACTTTAACTAGTCTCATGCAAGAGGAAGCAAGAAGAAGGTCAAGCCGCGATCTACAAAACCGGCTGGACTTTATCCAAGAAAAATCTCCACCGCGCCACTATGAGTGCAGAAACAATGAGAGGCGCACAAATGTTCATGATAGACTTGGTACAGCATCTAACTCTCAATACTCAGAGGATTACGAAGACAACGTGCGGCACACTAATGTCCACGCTAGGCTTGGTAGCCGCAGGATACAAGATAGACTTAGACGACAACGTTCACCAAGCGTAAGCGTCTTAAGGTCAGGAAGCAGAAAAATCCAAGATAGGCTTGGGAAACACCACTCCCCAAGTGAAAGTCCTTCAGACTCGGACTCCGAGGAAAAATGGCGCAAGCGCCACAGAAGGAACAATTCCTCTTCTAGCAGCTCCTCGGACAACGAGGATAGGGGGATGGGACATTGGAAATCTAAAAACCGTCATCGGTACGAGGAGGATGAAGATATTTCCCTTCCCTGGCGTCGCCAGAAGGTTGATGCGTTCACACGACGCATAAGCGATTTCTCAGATGACAAGAGAAGGCACATGCCTACCAATGTTAAAACATATGATGGAACAGGTGATCCTGATGATCACCTAAAAATTTTCGAGTCAGCGACTGCTATTGAAAATTGGCCACAACCTGTGTGGTGCCATATGTTCAACTCTACCTTAGTAGGGAATGCACGAACATGGTTCAACAAGCTTCCACGATGAAGCATAAATGGGTTTGAAGAGCTGCGGAAAGCATTCCGCCTAAATTTCACGCAACGAAAGAAGTGCGCAAAGAACCCTGTGGAACTAGCCAGAGTGAAACAGCGCCAAGGGGAATCCACAAGCGCTTACATGGAGCGCTTCAAGGATGAATGCATGCAAGTCAAGGCATGCCCCGAGGTACTAAAAATATCAGGGTTCATGAACGGGATCAATAACCCAGAGCTGATACGGAAGCTAAACGATAAAGTACCCCAAAGCTTTGATGAGCTAACAAAGCGCACCAGATCCTTCATCCAAGGGGAAGCGGCGGCGGCAGACAGCAAAAAAGGTTACTCAACCTTTAAACCACAAAACAGTCTAGGAGACAATCCAATGACCAAAGTGGCAACCGCAACAGGAATTACCGCAACCAAGGTAGTGGAAGGGATAACGACAAGTATGTCCCACTCACAAAAACCCCTAACGAAATATTTGCGACAGAAGGAGCAAATTTTCCAAAACCTCCACCCATGAGCACTCCAGAAGAAAAGCGCATCGGAGGAGGATACTGCGAATACCATGGACAGAAGGGTCACACTACTAACGAGTGCGTTCAACTACGTCAGCTAATTGATAAATTAGTAAGAAAAGGGAAGATGGACTGATGAGTGTGTAAATACTCATCATTTTTATCGTATCTGAACTGCCAAAACATCCAAAAACACTCAAATACGCATCAAAATACAGAAATTATCCCAAAAGTGTGTTTTATATGTTTTAGATGCAAAATGTTTAAAAACAAATGAAAAACGAACAAAGTTTGCATAATTGGCAGTTTCAGTCCCTCAAGTTTCAAAAATTGACAAAACTAGTCCCTGGAAGTTTGAAATGAAAGAAAAGTCAACCCAAGTCCTTTGGAATTCAAAAAATTGTCAAAACAAGTCCTTGGGTAAAAAGTTTGAGAAAATTACATGTTTGGTCCCTCAAAATCCAAAATTTACACAATTGGTCCCCGGGTGGTTTGAAATGAAAAAAATTGCATTTATGGTCCTTTGGCTTATCACAGTTGGCAACATTGATCCTTATGATAACCTTTGGAAATTTACAACTCACACCCTTTAAAATCCGAAAATTACAAAAATGGTCCTTTTGCTTAAATTTTATACAAACCAAACGGACACCCTTATATTACTACATCCAATCCAAACCACAAACTAATCCAACACTACCCCAAGCCCACCTCCATTTCCCTTGGCTCAAACCATAATACAGCCCACCCATCACCCCCGTTTAATAATACTACTCCCCCCTCAGGCTTTGACCTTTGACCACCCCTTCCACATCACCTCCCCACTCACTGCAATAATCCAAACCCCCCATCATAACCCCTACATTGGTTTCACCTCTGCAATACTCAACCCTCCCCCTAGCACTCCAAACAAACACAAACCTCCAAAACTACATCCCTGACATCAAATATCCAAGAAAAATCCAAACTCCATTTTGGCGGCAAAAGATATTAAAGGCCAAGATTGAATCTTGCACATCCAAAGGTCAAGATGGTAGCTGGGATTTGCTCACAAGGATCCAAGAAACCCTAATTCACCACTATAAAAGGGGCATTGAAGCTGTGAAAGAAGTGTTAGATTTTTAGTTTAATTTTCATAATGTCAAAGTTATGTTTAAGTCTTTTGTAATCAAAAACTAGTTAAGGAAGTGTAATCTCAATTGTACTATTGCAAGTTTGAGTTTTTAATTAATAAAATTTAAAGTTTCAGTTGAATTATGTACCTGTGAAACCCATTTTACTTCAAAATCCTCAAGTAAATTTAGTTGGTATTGATAGTTGTTTCCTTGGATTCTGAGGGCTCACATAAGCCATCAGAAGCTTATTTAAGCTAGTAGAACCATAGAACTCAGTTAATTATTAAAAAAAAGCAAAAAAAAAAAAAAAAAAAAAAAAAAAAAAAAAAAAAAAAAAAGAGAGAGAAAGAATAAGAGATGGTGCAGAAGTGATGCTGAGAATGGAGAATGGGGATTAGAGACTCATGGGAGTCACATAAGTTGTTCTTGGTTCTGAGAAGTTTAAGCAGGAAAGCTTTTTGTAAGTTTTAGTATTATCTTATGCTAGTTTACTGTGGATGTACCCGTTTATGCTTACTTTATTTATTTCCATGTTTGATTCTACTTTTGAGCTCATTTTATGTGTATCTGCTAGTAGTATAGGTATTTGGACCTAAATCATTCATTCACTGTTGAATTTAGTGAAAACTGCTTTTCATACTTGGCTTATTGTGCATTGCTTATTTTGTGTTTAAATGTGAATATTGAGTGCGTTTGAATCTTAGTATCAGTTATGTGTCAAGAGGATTGCATTGTATCAAGTTTTCATTGATTAAAAGTCCCTTGTCAACACATAAAGGGGTGTTTGGTTTAAGATTGTTGGATATGGTCTTGTTGTTTTTGCTGCTACCATTGGTTGAAATAGGTTTCATTAGGTATTACTAGATCACCTAGGCATATAAACAGTTAGTTTAAAAGTAAAAAGTCAAAGTTCCCCATTTAACTCAAAAATCTGTTTGTATAAGTAGTTTTAGAACCTAGGATCTTACAATCTTTTAGTAATAGAGTTCATTTAGGTTTAGTAACTCAAATAGTAGCTTAATATATCAGTTAGATCCAGATTCAAGCAGTGAAACTTCATAAGAGTCAAAGTGTTCATCAAAACCTAATAGTCAAAATTGTAGGGTCAAGCAGAATTCCAAATCTCCCAGGATTTTTCATGAATTTTATGATAACTTTCAGTCCCTGAAACTTTCACACAATGAAGTCTCCCAGCTAAGCTTTTTAAGTCCACAGTTGCCTCATTTTTTAGAATTTTTTAGTAGCTTGTGTGAGCTTTGCAAAAGACCTGATTGGCCTTGTTTGTGCCCTTTACCTAGCAATTGTGCAAATTGACCCAGTTATGCTTTTTACTTTTAAACTTGTGCTTCAGCCCCCCCAACTGCTCATTTAATGTGCTTGTTTAGCTCTTGAGATTGCCTTCTTTTGAACTGCTGCCGTTACAACTCAGCTTATTGATTGTTCTTCTTCCTTGATTATTTGTTTGACCCTCAGTTGTTAGTACCACTTGGTGTTATTTATGTTGGTGTCATTAAGTTCATATAAACTTTGTTTTAGCCTTTTAGCTCTGATGAGTGTGTAAATACTCATTATTTTTATCGTATATGAACTGCCAAAACATCAAAAAACACTCAGAAACGCATCAAAATACAAAAATTATTCCAAAAGTGTGTTTTATTTGTTTTAGATGCAAAACGTTTAAAAACAAATGAAAAACAAACAAAGTTTGCACAATTGGCAGTTTCAGTCCCTCAAGTTTCAAATATTGACGAAACTAGTCCCTGAAGGTTTAAAACGAAAGAAAAGTCAACCCAAGGTTTTTAAAAGTCAAAAATTATCAAAAACGATCATTGGGTGAAAAGTTTGAGAAAATTACAAATTTGGTCCCTGTACTTTGCCATTTGGCAAAAATGGTCCCTGGGAGTTTTCAAAATGGAAAAAGTAAAAAATCACCCATGTACTATTCACAAATGACAAGTTTGGTCCTTATATTATATTTGGGAAAATTACCACTTCAGTCCCTAAGTTTTGGAGTAATTGCAAATTGGACCTTGTGTTTTACAAATTATAAACCAAACGTACCCCTTAATACTACTCCCTTTAGTCCAAACCAAATCCACCCACAACACCCCAACCCACCTCACAATCCCAAGCCCAACACAAACAGCCCACCCCCTAAATATTTACCCCGTTTTTATTTAACTAGTCAACCCTTTGACCACCAACATCCACCTCACCCCCTACCTTATCTCCCCTAGCCCTGCAACTCCCCTGCTAACACAATCATCACACCAACTCTCACCCTCTACAATACTCCACCCCCCCCCCCCCACCCCCCTTGACACATCAAACAACAACTAAGCTCCAAATCCCTCCCTGGCACAAGAAATCAGACCCTAGTTGCAAAATTGGTTTTCCCGCCAAAAATAATATGAAGGGCCAGGATCAATTCAACTCATCCTATGGCCATAAATGGAAGTGGGAAAGAGAGTGGACCTCCTAAGGAACTACAAAAGTCAAGGAAAAAGCAGAAGAGGGAGTTAGTTAGCTAATTTAGTTAAGTAGTGTAGTTCTTATGTCGTAGTGATATTTTTTCCTTTTTCAGTTGTTTTCCTTAGTTAAAAACAGTTGTTAATGCAATATCAACTTTATTTAAGCTCAATTCCAAGTTTTCTTTACTGAATTCAATTTATGCAATTTTACCTTAAAAATCTCATGTTACTTCAAAGTTGTTAAAAGTTGTTGTCATTTGATTGTTTAAGCTCACACAAGTCACCTGTAAGCTTTCATAAGCTTAGAAATCATCTAAACTAGTTTTAGGTTAAAATCTCATAAATCACTTAAATTCTTGAAGAAAATCAAAAATTAGTAATAGAAGAAGAAGAAGCAATGGAAGTGTGATGGAAGTTGGAATACCAGGGTTTTAGTACCTCAAGGGAGGCATTAGGAAAAGGTTTTGTGCTTGGTGCATTGTTCTGCCATTGAAAATCTTTGTGAGTATCTGTTGTTCAAAATTTTTACTCTTTACTGTTCACATGTTCAAAGTTTGCTTATTTAGGTTGACTTAAGCTTATTAAGTGTATGTAGTTAATATGTTGTTCTAGTAACCTTACTTGCTCAGTATTATTCTAAGTCACTCAATATGTTAATTTTATCATCATATGTCATGTTCATGATTCTTCTGCTTTATGTTGTTGTTGTGGATGTTTTATGTTTAAAAGATCATAAGTGATCAAGCTCTGACCTTTGAGATCCATTTCAGTACCTGAATCAACCTTGTGTAGTTAAGAGTCATAGATTTTTGTCTATAAGGGAGTGTTTGGCACAGGGAATTATCCTGTGCATTTGTGATTTTTGGTGATGAAATCTTGTTTAGACATCTCATATTAGGTGGTTTTAGAGTAGTACAAGTCTCTAATCCAAGTTCTAAATAACCAAAGTCAAAAATCCACCCAAATGCCTTTGACAGTCCACTGTTGGACCTTTGGGTGTACAAAACCTCACCATCAACTTACAAATCATGTTTTTAGCTTAGGTTAGCTTTATTATAGTTTATTATGACTTCATAAGCTCATAAGATCCATCAGAAGTTGGAGAAAGTCAAAGTTACAAGTTTTAGCAAAAAAGTCAAATGTTCATCTTTCTCAGTTTTTGCAAATATAGCCTGATTTGTTTTGAATTTTATGATATGAGATAGGCCTTGAAACTTGGTTATATTTACAGCCCCCCACCTCATCTTCAAGTTCTACCCTTCCCCATAATTTTGTGATTTTATCTCTGGGCCCCACAGCCACCCAAAGTGGGCTGCAGGGCAGTGCAGTCCCCTGCTGCACAGACAAACCACCCACCAGCACCACTTTGGTGGTGGTTTCTGATCCCCATAGTGGGTCCCACAGGCTCCCATTAGGTTCTTTGCATTCCCTAGGTTGGTGGCTGTCCATAGCACCCATGCTTGTGCCCCCAATCAACCTGGTGTGCCCCCTAGATACCCATTAAGTTTGTCCCACTTTTTCAGTTAAGTTTCAAGAATCCAAGTTTCAAAGCGCTTATAATTGTGCTTCTTAGCTTAATCTGTGGACCCCTTTGGCTTTTTCTAGCTTATGCATGATCAAATAAGCTAAGTGAACCAAGTTCCACCTTAGTGGGTCCCACTTGAGCCCAATTCAGCTCATTTCCTCCCACAGTCAACAAAAGTCAACTGTTGGACCTTTTAGTGTCCAAATTGTTCAATTTCAAGCTTTGTAAAAGTTGTTTTTGTAAAAGTTTCTTATTTTCAGTAGTGTAACAAGTTTCAAAAATAAAATTAACAAAAATCCAAGTTTTAATTTAAGTGATAGTTTCTATTTAATGTAATTTAATTTTAATTTTCATTTTTAAATTTTTATTAAGTACCTAGCTTTTTAATATTTTTATTAAATTCCTCATATATTAAAGTATTTATAATAATTTTCTCAGATTTTTATTTTATCATTTACTATTTCTTAGAATTAATCTTAGTTTTATTAATTATTAATTAGTAATTAGTTTTAAATAGCATAATTAGTTTTTATTAAGTAAAACCTAGTTTTTATATTTTTTCTAGCTTTTATAAGTTGTTAAATAATTTTAGAAATTTTCTTATAATTTTTACTGTTCATTTTCTATTTTTCTTAATTTAAATAGTTTAATTAGGTAATTAATAATTAATTAGTAATTAATTAATAGAAAAATCACAAAAAGACAAAAAAAATACTTATTTTTAATTTTAAAACTTATTTTTAGTTGTTTTATAATTTTAGAAATTTTATTTCCACCTTTTTAGTATTTAATCAATATTGTATTTTATTTAAGTAGTTTAAATATTAATAATTAGTAATAAATAGTAATTAATTAATATTAAATAAATAATTAGTGTTAAAATTTATTTTCTTTTTCTAAAATTTTTCTTTTACTTTTAAGTTTGTAAAAAAGTCATTTTCACCCCCTGGGTGTTTTCAGCTTTCAGTTTTTACTTTTAATTTTGTGCGTTTACGTTTTATTTAAACGTGAACGTATACGTTTTAGGTTTTAAACGTTTCTAGGTCTTCTAGTTTTACGTACTTGTTAATATAGCTTACTTAAGCTATTTCCTTTTATATTTCAGTAGTATAATCAATCACAACTCACTCAAACCCCTTTCCGTCCAAATTCACCCGATCACATAACCGTTTTTATACCATCCACACCTCGTCGGGACATAACGACCCGGGGAAACCCTATACTTCCACGGAGCATTGACTCTAAGCTGTTTGACTATTATAGTTGACCATTCACAAGTGGTTGACCAATAATTATCTGACGGTTTAGCATCAATCAAGCTCACTTGGTTGTGAGCTGTTGAGTTGGCAGACCTCAAAAAGTATACAATAGGAAGTCACCTAGCTCACTGGTGCTCAGCTTATTGACCCAACTTCCCAAGGACACCACAAGTTCAACTCTTGAGCTAATTCCCTGGTATTGGGTGTTTTGGAAAGCCCCCAGGGTGTCTTTTCGGATCTCCAATTTACTTGGCCTCCAAGGTATTTCGGTGGGCCCCACCATGGGCTGCTAGTTGCCCACCAGGCCTGTTTAGGTTGTTTGAAGTGCCTTTGTTTGTTTCAGCTTAATTGTAGCTTTTAGCTTGCTCACCAGCTCACTTTAGCGTAATTTGATTTACTTCAGTACAATTCTAGCTTATTTCACCATCTGATCTGTCCCTAGCTCACTTGGTAGCTTATTGGACACAAAAATCTCATTTCAAGCTTCATAAGCTCACTGTTTGGCTTATTGATAAGCATTGTGCTTATTTTTGAGTTCCACCAAAAGTTCCTTAAAAAAGTTTCCCATTTTCAGTAGTTTAAGAGTTTTGTAAAAGAAAATTATGTAAAAGACAAATTTAAATAAAGTGATAGCTTCTATTTAAGCCATTTTGGCTTATTTTCTGCTTATTTATAAGCATTTTTCATTTTTAAATTTTTCTCAGGTTCCTTTTTAGTTAAAATAATTTTAGGAATTTTTTTCAGATTTTTCCTTGTTCATTTAGTATTTTTTTTATAATTTAATTTAGTTTAAATTAATTAAATAATTAGTTTTAATTAATAATTAATAATTAAAAAGTAGAAAAATTAGGTTTTCTGTTTTAAAATTAGTTTTATAAAATTTTAGATTTTTCTAAATTTAATTTTCATTTTTCTAGGTAATTTTCATAATTATTAATAATTAGTGTAATTTAGTTAATTAAAAAGTAATTATTAATTAGTAATTAATTAATAGTAATTAATTAAATAGTGTAAAAATTATTTTTCTTTTTCTAAAAATTTTCTTATATCATTAGGATTGTAAAAATATAATTTTCACCTTCGTAGCATTTTATTTGCTCTCGTTCCAATAGTGTTTCTAAGCTATTCTCAATCATAATCTCGTAGTTTAATCATAATAATCAAATTTCTGATCCTCCTGTTAAATCACCCGATCACTTTAAACGTTTTTAATTACAATTGCTTACCTCGCTGGGACATAACGACCCGGGAATACACTTTACTCCTTGGTTAGTTGGTTTTAGACGTTTGACTTGGTTGACCATCACCTGTTCAACTTAGTTGACCGTTTGAGACCAATAAAAATTTGGCGCCGCTGCCGGGGAGGTTGCTGCGTAATCAAAAAATTTTTTTTAGATTAGTGGTTTTTCATTCGTCACTGTATAAATACCACCAACTTTTTGTAAATCTTAATCATAAAACAAAAACGTCATTAACACTTTTCCTAAAGTGTTAACAACACCAAAAAAATCAAAACAAATAAAACAGATCGTTACGTTTTCTATATCGTGTTTCTTTTAAGGTGATTCTTAAAGAGATACGATTTTGGTAAACGAAACGATACCAAAAATATTGTCCAAAAGTTTTTAACCCATACACAAAAACCCAAAAACATTCGTCTCTTTATTGTGAATAATAATTCTACATAAAAATAAACCGTCGCAAACCAAGGCAGAACACCTACCAACTGGGGGTGTGGACATAATAAATTCCCAAACCAAAGATTTAAAACTTGCCTTTGTATCCCTATGAGTGGTGTACCTTTCTTAAAGAAGCCACTCGCTTGTGATTATTGGTTTAAGTTCACTGTTGATTTGCTTCGATTTTGTTTTGATTGGTTTTTATCCCTAGTGCATGCGCACTCGTTCTTCTAGGTCCATGAGCCCATTACGTGAGCTTGTAAGAAAACCTAGAAGACCTCGTAGACGTTCAGCACCAACAGTCGGATCTGAGATCCGTACTGTTCCCACATCTTCCGTTATCATGGCTGCTGAGCCAACTATGAACGAGCTTCTCCAAGCACCCGTTGAGGGTTACGGAGATGCTATCGTTGTTCCGGCCATCGTGGCCGAGAATTTTGAGCTTAAGACCGGATTGATAAATCTGGTGACCTCATGTCAATTCTACGGTTTTGAGAGGGACGATCCTCAAGATCACATTCGATGGTTTAACAAAATCACATCAACCATCAAATGCAAAAATGTCCCTGAAGAGGCGATTAAACTTCTTCTCTTTCCATTTTCCATCGATGGGGCTGCCCGGATTTGGCTTGATAAACAACCCCCTCGATCGATTGTAACATGGGAAGATTTGGTTAAGAAGTTCGTGAATGAATTCTTTCCTCCTTCCAAAACCACGAGTCTCAAGAATGAGATCATGAAATTCACACAGAAATTTGATGAATCATTCAGTGAGGCATGGGATCGTTATAGGGAATTGCTTCGCAAGTGCCCTCATCACAGTTTTTCTGATCTCATGCAGCTTGACACTTTCTACAATGGTATGAGCCAACTCGATCAAGACTCTCTCAATTCCTCCGCGGGAGGTAATTTCTTGAATCAAACTACAAAGGATGCTTTAGCGATCATTGAAAATAAGTCTAAGGTCCGCATTCCACGAAGCAAGCTGGTTGTTTCTCAAGTGAATGTTAGTCCTTCTACCTCATCGCCCGTGGCTCAATCTATCACCGATGCTAGACTTGACAAACTCACAGAAGCTATTCATGCTTTGGCTCTCGCCAAAAGTAAGAAAGTTTCTTCTTCTCAACCTTCACCACAAGCTGAAATCAAAAAGGTAGAAGTTTGTGTTAGTTGTGGTGGTCCACATTCGTATTACAATTGCACTGCCACTAAAGGCAATCCATTTGAATTCAATGCAATAGCCGGAAGTTCCAACCAAGGAGGTAACCAATACCATCCTCAAGTGGAACCAAACTACCGCGCTAGCAACCAAAGTGGACCACCCGGATATCCTCAAAATCCAAATAGGTTTAATCCTAATCCACCAAGGGGTAATAATCTGCAAAATCAAACTCATGCCCCGGTGAATCAATACCCACCCCAAAGGGGTAATCAAGGGTATTCAGCTCCTAATTACCAAGAACCTCTCCCTAACGAGCTCAATAACTACATTAAGGTTAATGAGACCAAAATGAGGGCAATGCAAAATCAAATCTCAACTTTGAAGAATGAATTTCAATCTTCAATAACCAAGCAAGGTAACGAGCTGAAGAATGAGCTTATGGCAACAAACAACAAAATTGATCAATCTCAAAACAAGATTGAGAA
Organism: Artemisia argyi; assembly: GCA_030686995.1. Lineage (NCBI taxonomy): Eukaryota > Viridiplantae > Streptophyta > Magnoliopsida > Asterales > Asteraceae > Artemisia > Artemisia argyi. The sequence goes on along the minus strand of CM060681.1, from coordinate 140,230,381 downwards.
TATGTGTGCTAGTCTCATGAGTCATCTCGCTCCACCCTCTACTTCAGGAGGTCTTCCTGGTAATACAGTTGTCAACCCTAAGGGTGAACTCAAAGCCATTACCACACATAGTGGTAAAGCTTATGATGAACCGCCACTTCCTACTACTTCTTCTCCTCCTAAAGTAGTGGAAAGTGAACCTGAGGCAACCAAGGACAAGGTGCAATTTACTAGCCCACAAAGTACAGCACACGTCCACCCTCATGTTATTCCAAAAACCAAACCAGGAGTTGTATTTGAACCACCAATAACTCCTGTTGAGAACCCTAAATCCAAACCTTCAATACCATACCCATCAAGACTTAATGAGCAAAAGCTCCGCGAAAAGGCTAGTCACCAAATGGATAAGTTCTATCAAATCTTTCAAGATTTGCATTTTGACGTAAGCCTTGCGGATGCTATCATCCTGATGCCCAAATTTGCATCAATGATCAAGAACTTGTTAAGCAATAAGGAAAAATTGTACGAAATGGCAAAGACTCCATTGAACGAAAACTGCTCAGCAGTTATCTTAAAGAAGCTTCCTAAGAAGCTTGGAGACCCTGGGAGATTTCTAATTCCATGTGTTTTTCTTGGGATGGTTGAATGCTTCGCCTTGGCCGATCTTGGCGCTAGCTTCAACCTGATGCCTAATTCAGTGTGGAAGAAACTTTCTCTTCCAGAACTTACTCCTACCTGCATGACTCTTGAGCTTGCAGATCGGTCCATTACTCATCCCCTTGGCATTGCCGAGGACGTATTTGTGAAAGTAGGAGAGTTTCACTTCCCCGCTGATTTCGTTGTTTTTGAGTTCGATGCTGATCCTAGGGTTCCTCTCATTCTTGGAAGAGGATTCCTGAGAACAGCCGTGCTCTAATCGATGTGTACGAAGAGGAAATAACTCTTCGTGTTGGTAATGAAGCAGTAACGTTTAACCTCGATCAAACTTCGAGGTACTCCTCAAATTATGACACTGAATCAGTTAACCGAATCGATGTCATTGATGTTGCTTCTGAGGAGTACGCTCAAGAGGTTCTAGGTTTCAATGATAATTCTTCGAGTGAAAACTTCACTCCATCTTCTTACCCCATCATTGCCAATTCTTCTCCTTCCCTCACTCCATTTGAGGGAAGTGACTTCATCTTAGAAGAAATTGAGGCCTTTCTCAAAAGTGATTCGATTCCCGATGGAATCGATAACCAAGAGATTGCCCCGAGAGGGATATTCTCCTGCTTGAGAAATTACTAAACAAAGATCCCTCTCCTCTTCCTGTTCTACCACAAACACTTCATAAAGAGGAGATCAAATATGTTGAGAAAACTGATGATTCTCCTCAGGTCGAGCTCAAAGAGTTGCCTCCTCATCTTGAGTATGCATTTTTGGAGGGTGATGGTAAATTACCCGTCATTATTGCTAAAGACTTGAAAGATGAGGAGAAAACCGCGCTCATAAATGTTTTGAAATCACACAAGCGAGCAATTGCTTGGAGACTCTCCGACATTAAGGGTATCAACCCTGAATTTTGTTCACACAAAATCTTGATGGAGGATGACTTCAAACCCGCGGTGCAACATCAAAGGAGGGTAAATCCAAAAATTCACGAAGTTATCAAACAAGAAGTTCTAAAACTTCTTGATGCTGGATTGATTTACCCTATCTATGATAGTCCTTGGGTAAGTCCCATTCATTGTGTTCCTAAGAAGGGTGGCATTACTGTTGTCACCAATGAGGATAACGAGTTAATTCCAACTCGTTTGGTTACGGGATGGCGTGTATGTATAGATTATAGAAAACTCAATGAAGCCACCCGTAAAGACCATTTTCCTCTACCCTTCATGGACCAAATGCTCAAAAGATTAGCGGGGAATGAGTACTATTGTTTCCTCAATGGTTTCTCGGGATACTTTCAAATCCCCATTGATCCACAGGATCAAGAGAAAACTACCTTCACATGCCCTTACGGAACCTTTGCATACCGTCGCATGCCTTTTGGTTTATGCAACGCTCCTGGCACTTTCCAAAGGTGCATGATGTCAATCTTTTCCGACATGATCGGAAAAACAATGGAGGTATTCATGGATGACTTTTCGGTCATTGGGGATTCGTTCCAATCTTGTCTCTCCCACTTGGAAAATATGTTGAAACGATGTGAAGACACAAACTTGTGTCTCAACTGGGAGAAGAGTCACTTTATGGTCAAAGAGGGCATTGTCCTCGGCCATAAAATTTCAAAGAATGGGATTGAGGTTGACAAAGCCAAAATCGATGTCATTGCAAAATTACCTCATCCCACTACCGTCAAAGGTATTAGGAGCTTTTTGGGTCATGCCGGTTTCTATCGTAGGTTTATTCAAGATTTTTCTAAAATCGCCCGACCTATGACCCATCTCCTCGAAAAGGATGCTCCTTTTATCTTCACACCTGAGTGCGTAGAAGCTTTTGAAACTCTAAAGAAAAAGCTTACTGAGGCACCAATTCTTGTTGCCCCCGATTGGGACTTGCCCTTTGAACTTATGTGTGATGCTAGTGATTATGTTATAGGGGCAGTCTTGGGGCAACGCAGGTCTAAACACTTTCAGCCTATACACTATGCAAGCAAAACGATGACCGAGGCTCAAAGTCATTACACCACCACTGAAAAAGAATTATTAGCCGTGGTGTATGCCTTTGAAAAATTCCGGTCATATTTGATCTTGACCAAAAGCATAGTGTATACGGATCACTCGGCTTTGAAGTACCTTTTGCAAAACAAGATGCAAAGCCGAGACTACTTCATTGGGTTCTCCTCCTCCAAGAATTTGATATCATAATTCGTGATAAAAAAGGAGCTGAGAACCTAGCTGCTGATCATCTCTCCCGTTTGGAAAACCCCCATCAAGATGTCTTCGAAAAGAAGGAAATTAATGAAACCTTCCCTCTCGAGACACTCAATGCGGTTGCCTTTCGTGGAGAATCTGTTACCCCATGGTTTGCCGATTTTGCAAACTACCTTGCGGGTAACTTTATTGTGAAAGGGATGTTGTCCCAACAAAAGAATAAGTTCTTTAAAGATGTGAAACATTATTTCAGGGACGACCCCTACCTTTTCAAAATCTGTGCGGATCAAGTCATCCGGCGGTGTGTATATGGTCAAGAAGCCACTGAAATTCTCAAGGCTTGCCATGCTGGTCCCACGGGGGGCTACCACAATCCAAATTACACCGCCAAAAAGGTGTTTGACTCCGGATTCTTTTGGCCCACAATTTATAAGGATGCCCAAGAATTGGTCAAATCCTGTAACGCTTGTCAATGTCATGGGAATATTTCACAAAAGAATGAAATGCCACAAAATGCAATCCAAGTTTGTGAAATATTTGACGTGTGGGGCATCGACTTTATGGGGCCATTTCCATCATCTCATGGAAACAAGTATATACTCGTGGTTGTTGACTATTTGTCAAAATGGGTTGAAGCGAAAGCTTTACCCACAAATGATGCCCGAGTTGTTGTGAAGTTTTTGAAAGCTCTTTTTGCTCAATTTGGAACTCCATGTGCTATAATTAGTGATCGTGGTACGCATTTTTGCAATGACAAATTTGACAAAGTCATGCAAAAGTATGGTGTAGCTCACCGTCTTTCTACTGCGTACCACCCTCAAACAAGTGGACAAGTAGAAGTTTCCAATCGACGCATCAAGAGAATCTTGGAAAGAACCGTTGGTGAAAATCGTGCATCCTGGTCGGATAAGTTAGATGATGCACTTTGGGCTTTCCGTACAGCTTACAAAACACCCATTGGGTGTACGCCTTACAAGCTTGTGTTCGGGAAAGCGTGCCATCTTCCGATCGAGCTTGAGCATAAAGCCTATTGGGCTCTCAAGCATGCAAATTTTGACCTAAAAACTGCGGGTGATCATCGGAAAGTTCAATTGAATGAATTAAATGAACTTCGTGATCAAGCTTATGAGAACTCTTTGATCTACAAGGAAAAGACAAAGAAGATACACGACTCAAAAATCAAAAACCGCGTTTTCAACGTTGGTGATCGAGTCCTTCTTTTCAACTCTAGACTCAAGATCTTCTCGGGAAAGCTCAAAACCCGATGGACTGGTCCATTCACTATCATTAAGGTTTATCCTTATGGCACCGTCGAATTGTCTCAAAATGACGGTCCTAATTTCAAATTGAATGGACATCGTTTGAAACATTACTTTGGAGAGGACATACCATCCATGGTTGTCCCGGAACTCCAAACTTTCCCCAAGGACAATTGAATTCGGGGATCGAGTCAAGCTAGCGACTCGGTAAACAAAAACAGTAGCAACAACATGGGTTTTCAACCGTGTCTCTGATTTCCTTCTACTTTCTAACACCCTAGTGTGGGGGAGTGGCCGTCCCCTACAGCTATTTGAAGTGTATATATCTTTGGGAAAAAAATGTGTGATTGTATGTACAGATAAATAAAGTGAAAAATGCAAACGATAATTTCCGCAGTTAGTTTAGAATATTATCTTTTTACGTTCATAGATTCGGCATAATAGTCGGGAATTTGAATATTGAGGACAATATTCAATTCTAAGTGTTGGGGGGGGGGGGGGGATTCTAGCGAATTTTATCACAAAATACTTTCAAGTACCCCCATTTTGGCCCAAAATTTTCAAAATTTTTTTCACTTTATTTCAAAATTTTTGTGGTAATCAGTCCGCCATGTCTATGCAATAAAAGGATTGGCTAATCCAGGAGCAAACGGCTCTTGGTAAAGATATCTCAAATCCGTTGATGGCTTGCAATTTGCCCAAAATTGTATGGTAAATCAACTCGCCATATCCATGAAAATTGAATGAGTTGGCTAGCCCGCAAGATTATGGCTTGTGGTAAAGGCAGTGGAATAACCATAATTGGTAATCAGCTCACCAAGATGTTGACTATTCCATCAAGAGTTGGCTAGTCCAGAAGCAAACGGCTTTTGGTAAAGACAAATCAAATCCGTTGACAGCTGGTGATTTGCTCAAAATCACATGGTTATCAGGTGGACCATAGTTCTTACTTGAATCGATACATCTGGCTACTCCAGAAGTGATGGCTTTTGGTAAAGAGTTTCAAATCCATTAAGTTTTTCTCAAAAGATTGCTAGGGACTAGCAATAGTTTAGTGTGGGGGATTTATGAGTGTGTAAATACTCATCATTTTTATCGTATCTGAACTGCCAAAACATTCAAAAACACTCAAATACGCATCAAAATACAGAAATTATCCCAAAAGTGTATTTTATATGTTTTAGATGCAAAATGTTTAAAAACAAATGAAAAACGAACAAAGTTTGCATAATTGGCAGTTTCAGTCCCTCAAGTTTCAAAAATTGACAAAACTAGTCCCTGGAAGTTTAAAATGAAAGAAAAGTCAACCCAAGTCCTTTGGAATTCAAAAAATTGTCAAAACAAGTCCTTGGGTAAAAAGTTTGAGAAAATTACATGTTTGGTCCCTCAAAATCCAAAATTTACACAATTGGTCCCCAGGTGGTTTGAAATGAAAAAAATTGCATTTATGGTCCTTTGGCTTATCACAGTTGGCAACATTGATCCTTATGATAACCTTTGGAAATTTACAACTCACACCCTTTAAAATCCGAAAATTACAAAAATGGTCCTTGTGCTTAAATTTTATACAAACCAAACGGACACCCTTATATTACTACATCCAATCCAAACCACAAACTAATCCAACACTACCCCAAGCCCACCTCCATTTCCCTTGGCCCAAACCATAATCCAGCCCACCCATCACCCCCGTTTAATAATACTACTCCCTCCCTCAGGCTTTGACCTTTGACCACCCCTTCCACATCACCTCCCCACTCACTGCAATAATCCAAACCCCCCATCATAACCCCTACATTGGTTTCACCTCTGCAATACTCAACCCTCCCCCTAGCACTCCAAACAAACATAAACCTCCAAAACTACATCCCTGGCATCAAATATCCAAGAAAAATCCAAACTCCATTTTGGCGGCAAAAGATATTAAAGGCCAATACTGAATCTTGCACATCCAAAGGTCAAGATGGTAGCTGGGATTTGCTCACAAGGATCCAAGAAACCCTAATTCACCACTATAAAAGGGGCATTGAAGCTGTGAAAGAAGTGTTAGATTTTTAGTTTAATTTTCATTATGTCAAAGTTATGTTTAAGTCTTTTGTAATCAAAAATTAGTTAAGGAAGTGTAATCTCAATTGTACTATTGCAAGTTTGAGTTTCTAATTAATAAAATTTAAAGTTTCAGTTGAATTATGTACCTGTGAAACCCATTTTACTTCAAAATCCTCAAGTAAATTTAGTTGGTATTGATAGTTGTTTCCTTGGATTCTGAGGACTCACATAAGCCATCAGAAGCTTATTTAAGCTAGTAGAACCATAGAACTTTTAATTATAAAAAAAAGCAAAAACACAAAAAAATAGTGAATAATCAAAATAAAAATAAAAATAGAAGAGAAAAAGAATGAGAGATGGTGCAGAAGTGATGCTGAGAATGGAGAATGGGGACTAGAGACTCATGGGAGTCACATAAGTTGTTCTTGGTTATGAGAAGTTTAAGCAGGAAAGCTTTTTGTAAGTTTTAGTATTATCTTATGCTAGTTTACTGTGGATGTACCCCTTTATGCTTACTTTATTTATTTCCATGTTTGATTCTACTTTTGAGCTCATTTTATGTTTATCTGCTAGTAGTATAGGTATTTGGACCTAAATCATTCATTTACTGTTGAATTTAGTGAAAACTGCTTTTCATACTTGGCTTATTGTGCATTTCTTATTTTGTGTTTAAATGTGAATACTGAGTGCCTTTGAATCTTAGTATCAGTTCTGTGTCAAGAGGATTGCATTGTATCAAGTTTTCATTGATTAAAAGTCCCCTATCAGCACATAAAGGGATGTTTGGTTTAAGATTGTTGGATATGGTCTTGTTGTTTTTGCTGCTACCATTGGTTGAAATAGGTTTCATTAGGTATTACTTGATCACCTAGGCATATAAACAGTTAGTTTAAAAGTAAAAAGTCAAAGTTCCCTATTTAACTCAAAAATCTGTTTGTATAAGTAGTTTTAGAACCTAGGATCTTACAATCTTTTAGTAATAGAGTTCATTTAGGTTTAGTAACTCAAATAGTAGCTTAATATATCAGTTAGATCCAGATTCAAGCAGTGAAAGTTCATAAGAGTCAAAGTGTTCATCAAAACCTAATAGTAAAAATTGCAGGGTCAAGCAGAATTCCAAATCTCCCAGGATTTTTCATGAATTTTATGATAACTTTCAGTCCCTGAAACTTTCACACAATGAAGTCTCCCAGCTAAGCTTTTTAAGTCCATAGTTGCCTCATTTTTTAGTAGCTTGTGTGAGCTTTGGAAAAGACCTGATTGGCCTTGTTTGTGCCCTGTACCCAGCAATTGTGCAAATTGACCCAGTTACCATTGGCCATAGATTGCTTAGTTCTGGGTGGTCTGATGTGTCCTTTTCTGATTTTGAAAGCTCAATAGGTGGGTGTTTAAACTTGTGCTTCAGCCCTCCCCCCCCCCCCCCCCAACTGCTCATTTAATGTGCTTGTTTGGCTCTTGAGAATGCCTTCTTTTGAACTTCTGCTGTTACAACTCAGCTTATTGATTGTTCTTCTTCCTTGATTATTTGTTTGATCCTCAGTTGTTAGTACCACTTGGTGTTATTTATGTTGGTGTCATTAAGTTCATATAAACTTTGTTTTGGCCTTTTAGCTCACTTGGTTGTGAGCTGTTGAGTTGGCAGACCTCAAAAAGTATACAATAGGAAGTCACATAGCTCACTGGTGCTCAGCTTATTGACCCAACTTCCCAAGGACACCACAAGTTCAACTCTGGAGCTAATTCCCTGGTATTGGGTGTTTTGGAAAGCCCCCCAGTGTGTCTTTTCGGATCTCCAATTTACTTGGCCTCCAAGGTATTCCTGTGGGCCCCACCATAGGCTGTTAGTTGCCCACCAGGCCTGTTTAGGTTGTTTGAAGTGCCTTTGTTTGTTTCAGCTTAATTGTAGCTTTTAGCTTGCTCACCAGCCCACTTTAGCTTAATTTGATTTACTTCAGTACAATTCTAGCTTATTTCACCATCTGATATGTCCCTAGCTCACTTGGTAGCTTATTGCACACAAAAATCTCATTTCAAGCTTCATAAGCTCACTGTTTGGCTTATTGATAAGCATTGTGCTTATTTTTTAGTTCCACCAAAAGTTCCTTCACAAAAGATTCTCATTTTCAGTAGTTTAAGAGTTTTGTAAAAGAAAATTAAGAAAAAGACAAATTTAAATAAAGTGATAGCTTCTATTTAAGTCATTTTGGCTTATTTTCTGCTTATTTATAAGCACTTTTCATTTTTAAATTTCTCTCAGGTTCCTTTTTAGTTAAAATAATTTTAGGAATTTTTTTCAGATTTTTCCTTGTTCATTTAGTATTTTTTATAATTTAATTTAGTTTAAATTAATTAAATAATTAGTTTTAATTAATAATTAATAATTAAAAAGTAGAAAAATTAGGTTTTCTGTTTTAAAATTAGTTTTATAAAATTTTAGATTTTTCTAAATTTAATTTTCATTTTTCTAGGTAATTTTCATAATTAATTAATAATTAGTGTAATTTAGTTAATTAAAAAGTAATTATTAATTAGTAATTAGTTAATAGTAATTAATTAAATAGTGTAAAAATTATTTTTCTTTTTCTAAAAATTTTCTTATATCATTAGGATTGTAAAAATATAATTTTCACCTTCGTAGGACTTTATTTGCTCACGTTTCGCTTTTTATTTTGCGCGCTCGCGTTTAATTTAAATTCAAACGCGCGTTTTTAGGTTGACTTACGTTTCTAGGTTATCTGATCATCAGTAATTGTTCCAATAGTGTTTCTAAGCTATTCTCAATCATAATCTCGTAGTTTAATCATAATAATCAAATTCCTGATCCTCCTGTTAAATCACCCGATCACTTTAAACGTTTTTAATTACAATTGCTTACCTCGCTAGGACATAACGACCCGGGAATACACTGTACTCCTTGTTTAGTTCGTTTTAGACGTTTGACTTGGTTGACCATCATCTGTTCAACTTAGTTGACCGTTTGGGACCAATCATGGACCACCTCGTTAAAAACATAAAAGAGTGGAAAGATAGACAAAAGAATGGGGCCAAAAAGGAGATACCAAAAAATAAGGCTGATACGATATACATGATACAATCATGGCAGCGAAATACGAAACAAAATGTCAGCCAAATATTTTCCAAGGGAAACCAAATCTCTTTCCCCACTCTCACTGCGGACAACGCAGTGGTCGAACCACTCACTATCGAGATACAAGCGGGGGGTCACGATATCCACCGCGTGTACGTCGATGGAGGAGCATCTGCGGACATCATGTATGAACACTGCTTCAGAAGGCTAAAACATGAGATACAAAACCAGTTAATTCCGGCCACGACGTCGTTGACTGGATTCACAGGTGAAAAAATTTGGCCCATGGGACAATTACGCATACTTGTGGTCATCGGTAATGAATACCATTCTACAACAGCTTTGATGAACTTCATGGTAATCAGGTCTCCCTCGTCATACAATGGCATCATTGGGAGACCAGGGATATCAGCCATGCGCGCAGTTCCATCCACAGCACATGGGATGCTCAAATTCACAGTGGAAGGGGGAATCGTCACCCTCTACAACACTACTTCATCTCCAAAAGAATGCAACATAGTGACATATGAAGTTCCGTGCGCTCCAGAACAACACACGACCAAGGTGACAAACCTGAAAGTTGCAATCCACCCAGATTATGCTGACCAAGAGATATCAATTGGGGGATCACTGTCTGACAAGGGCAGAGCAGCTGTGTGCGCATTGTTGTAAAAGAACCTAAACATCTTTGCATGGGAACCCAAACACATGACCGGAGTGCCAAGAGCCATTACTGAACACAAGCTCAAAATCCGACAAGGATATCCTCCAATACGGCAGAAAAAACGCGGCCAGGCTCCAGAACGCGCAAAAGCTATCCTAGAGGAAGTGCACAAGCTCGTGGACGCAGGGATTATGCGAGAAGTTTATTACCATGATTGGCTTTCCAACCCAGTGATGGTAAAGAAAAGCGATGGTAGCTGGAGAATGTGCGTGGACTTCACCGATCTAAACAAAGCATGTCCACAAGACTGCTATCCGCTACCAGAAATTGACTGGAAAGTAGAATCCTTGTGCGGATATCCTTTTAAATGCTTCCTAGACGCATACAAAGGGTACCACCAAATTCAAATGGCCAAGGAGGATGAAGAAAAAACAGCCTTCCACACGAGTCAGGGGGTGTATTGCAACACAAAAATGCCCTTTGGCTTAAAAAATGCAGGAGCCACATACCAACGGTTAGTGGATAACGCATTTGAGAAGCAAGTGGTCCGCAACTTGGAGGTCTATGTTGATGACCTAGTCATAAAAAGCCATACCAAAGAGGAGTTGGTGCGTGACATAGAGGAGACGTTTAAGACATTGGGAAGAATAAACATGAAGTTGAATCCCAAGAAGTGCACTTTTGGAGCAACAGAAGGCATGTTTCTTGGATACCTAATAGAACCCGATGGTATTAAACCGTGCCCAGAAAAAACAAGAGCGGTCATCGAACTACATTCACCGCGCACACTAAAAGAAGTCCATTCACTAAACGGCAAATTAGCCGGGCTAAATCGATTCCTGTCCGAATCAGCGGACAAATCACTTCCTCTCTTTAAAACACTCACGAAGTGCACAAAAAAGGGAGATTTTCGATGGACTCCAGAAGCGGAAGAAGCTTTCCAGCAGCTCAAAAAAAATCTAGCAGAGCTACCAAAGCTCGTCGCACCCCGACAAGGGGAAGAACTGATCATGTATCTATCAGCGACCCATGGAGCAGTCAGCGCGGTGCTACTAACAGACATAAACTATGTCCAAACACCTATATACTTCGTAAGCAAAGCCCTCAAGAAGACAGAGACTAACTACACCGCAATGGAAAAACTGGTCCTGGCTTTAGTATTTGCGGCTAAGAGACTGCGCAGGTACTTCCAAGCACATCCAATAGCCGTAATTACGGACCAACCCATCAAGCAGGTTATCTCTAAACCTGATGCATCAGGGCGGCTACAAAAGTGGAGCGTGTTATTGAGTGAGCATAACATTTCTTATAGACCGCGCACCGCGATCAAGGGACAGATATTGGCTGATTTCATTATCGAGAAGCCAGAGGCTGATACTCCATTACCAACGGTTGACGTACCATCACAAGAACCATGGGTCCTATTTACGGATGGATCCTCGTGCGCAGAAGGGTCGGGCGCAGGCCTTATCCTTACCAGCCCAGATGGAATAGAACACACTTACGCACTGCGTTTCGAATTCATAACCACAAACAATGAGGCGGAATATGAAGCATTACTGGCTGGACTCCGCATTGCAAATCAAATGGGCATACGCAACCTAGAAGCTAATGTGGATTCACGATTAGTAGCCAACCACGTGTTAGGCGAGTATGTGGCCCAAGAGAAACACATGATCTAATACCTCGATAAGGCCAAGTCCTTGATCGAGAATTTTGACAAGTTCTCCATCAAACAAATCCCACGAGGAGAAAACAAAAAAGCAGATGCGCTAAGTAAGATCGCATCCACAAGCTTCGCACACCTGTCAAAACAGGTATTGGTGGAAACCTTGAAGAACAAATCCATTTCTGAGATGGAAGTATCCACAGTGATAGAAGAAGAACATCCTACATGGATGACACCCATCATGGATTTTATTAGCAAGGGAACACTCCCCCAGGAACAAAAGGACGCTCGACGGATACGGCGCACAGTGCAGAGATTCGAACTTTGAGATGGTATCCTATATCGGCGTTCATTCCTACAACCATGGCTTAGGTGTGTCGGACCTCTTCAAGCAGACTACGTACTCCGGGAAATCCACTCCGGATCTTGCAGCATGCACTCAGGACCACGGTCTGTTGTAGCACGTACCTTGCGATCCGGGTACTATTAGCCCACCATGCACCGCGACGCGCGGGACATGATTAGAAGATGCAACGACTGCCAAATCCACAGACCCATTCCGCGTCGACCACAACATGAGTTAACACCCATCACCTCACCATGGCCATTCTATAAATGGGGAATTGACATTGCAGGACCCTTTCCAGTCGCGGCAGGAGGACTTAAGTTCCTCATTGTCGCAATTGACTACTTCACCAAATGGATCGAGGCAAAAGCAGTAGCGAGTATCACAGGCAACCAGGTCAAACGATTCGTTTGGGATAATATTGTATGCCGCTTTGGCCTACCTGGAGAGATTATTTCGGACAACGGAAAACAATTCTGTGATAACCCATTTAAAGACTGGTGCGCGCAGTTAAACATCACACATCACTTCGCATCAGTTAAACATCCACAAACAAATGGATTAGTAGAACGCGTGAATCGTAGTCTGGGTGAAGGAATTAAGGGGCGCTTGGACTGACATAAAGGAAGATGGGTGGACGAATTATCGCATGTTCTGTGGGCCCACCGCACAGAAATCAAAGTCAGCAACGGCGATACACCTTTTTCTCTTATCTACGGGACAGAAGCTGTTATACCAGCAGAAATTGGAATGCCAACAATCCGTACATCGGAAGTTAACGTCACAACAAACGATGATGAACGACGCATTGACTTAGATCTGTTGGAGGAACGACGCGAAAGGGCAGCTATCCGCGAAGCAAACGCTAAATCAAAGATGAAGAAGTATTATGATGCAAGAGTCAAAAACACTTCGTTCAAACCAGGGGACTTTGTATACCGCGCCAATGATGCAAGCCACGCAGCACGAGCAAGCTCGGACCCAAATGGGAAGGACCTTACGAGGTCACAGAGGCATTAGGCGACGGTGCGTACAAAGTGCGCGACATGAAAGGCCACGAGCTACCACGCACCTGGAACATTTGCAATCTCAAGAGATGCTACCTTTAGGCCACGACCCACACACTGACAACTCTGCACTTTAGTAAGCGCTCAATAAATGTTGGTGCATTTACTTTTTTTAGAAAATTGTCCTTTTTTCACTTGCAAGAATTAATAAAACGTTGTGGTTTCTAGCTAATTCCACAACACATTTCAACATTATTGCTTACATCATTCATTTATGTTTCAATTCTGTTTATATTATTGCCTACATGGCGTGCATGCACATATTAAGACCACACGAGGGCAGACAGGATGAGTAAACCTACTAAAGTACTCGTTAAGTAAGAGGGTTGCAAACCCATCAACATTGGATCACGTATCCCTGTTAAACACCTTACTATCAAGACGTTGGAGTAAGTTAACAGTACATTCCACGATGGATGCACTCTATCGCACACTGTGCGCGTTTAACAAAATATGGATTCAAAACAATTGACTCCTAAATAGTGGAATTCGCAGTACGCTGCACTCCACCACACGGATTCAAAACAATTGACTCCTAAATTCATAAACAAACTCACTAACTTCATACAAGACTATGACTTTAGTACGTACCCCATAATGAATACGCAACAACAAGTTTAGATGAACTAAGTAACCAAGACACTTGGTCCCTAAAAATTATAAATGTAGCACGCTACACACCTACTTGTACGTATCGCTAACACAAACGTTTCTTAAGTTACGGACTTAATGCATAAGTTATGGGCTCAATACAAAATACTATACGCACATCGTACCTCTGGAAAAGTCTTTTACATACTAAAGACAAAAAACCTAAGTACAAAACGATATACGCGTGCAAAAAGTTCCATACTTTTATTTACCAAAAACTACGAGTTTTTACAACAAATAACTACAAGTTATACATAAATATCTACAAACTACGGCAGCGCTGAGGGTTGCGTCCTTGATTAGTAGAACTCCCAGCCTCTTGGAGTTTCTTCAAAATCAACGCATCTTTTGGGGACACGGTTGCCACACTGACCGCAACCCCATCCGATCTAGGGATGTGCGCAGCGCCTACACCACAGAGAGTGGCTTTTCCCTTGACACCCTTCTTCTTGGCCGCCCTCTCTGCATGACGCTCCAAAACTTCCTTCAGAGGGACCTCCGTCTCAAGGGCGAAGGGGTTAAGGATGTCACACGGCTGCGCGAACATTAGAACCTGCAATTGAGACTCATCAGGCTTCAAGAAAAAGTCAGCTTCAGCCTCTGCGTTCTCTGCTATGTGCCTCCCAAGAGTTAATCCCTGCATGATCAATCTGATAGGATAATCTTGGTCGCGCTCCAGCTGCGCAATGTGCGGAAGCTCGAAGAGCCTCATTCCCTCCATCGCCTTCACAAGTTCATCAAAGGCACCAGCATTATAGTCAGGAACCTCAGCGGGGGGAACCTTCAGCAGCTGACCCTCAGCAAGCTCTTCCACAGCATGCGCCTTGCCACGAGCAACGGCGCACTCCACCACCTTCCCAAAGGCACCCACGACCTCTAGGGACTCCAATGTGCCCATGGCAGCCAGGCGCAAGCCATGGTTGATCAACCACCTGCACAAACAGCAACAAATGCATTAGAAAAACAAAAAAGATACAAGAATTAACAAGGAATGTACAACAAGTACCTGCGCTCCGCAATCGTAGACATAAGATGAGGATACAACTCCTCATTATACTCTATGCTCAGCCTGCGCAGCTTTTCCTCCTGCGCCTCCACTGAACTCTCCACCTTCTTGCCAAATTCAGCAAGCTGGCCTCAGAGCTCATTCTTCCTCTCCTCCAGGTACTTTACCCCCCCAGGCAAGGTCAGCCTTGTACTGCTGCGACTCTCCACGTTCGTGCTGCAGCTCAGCCATTACCATCAGCTTTTCCTCAGTGACCTTCTTGGCGCGCTCATCAGCAGCCAACACCTCTGCCTGTGCCTCAGCCAACTGTACCTTGAGCTGAGCGATTTGCTCGTCCTTCTGAGCAAGGTTGCCTCCCTCCACAACGGCCCGCGCCTTTAGCTGAGTGACCAACTCAGCTTGGGTAGCAGCAACACCAGCTAGCTCCTCCACCAACTCCTGCGCAGACATCTGCGCCGCTACCTTCAAAGGCTCCTCCACACTAGCAGTATGTGGCGATGCGGCATGATCAGCAAATGCCACATCACCATCTGCAGCATGGTCCCTACAAAATGAAGAAGGTAAAGTTAGTACGCGGATACAGCAAATAAAGAAGCTCATAGTTATAGACACTTACACAAGAGGTGGAGACTTGGCCTGATTCTTCTCCACGCTAGTAGCGGACATATTATCTGGTGCAGCAGACTCCTCATCAGCAATCAAATGGCACCTCCTTTTGGAAGTACCAGCACCATAACCACCAGAATACGCTTCCTTGTGCTTCTCTCTACAAACCTTTGCAACAGGCTCCAAGATCTCCACGTTGTTGGATGATTCAACATGCGTTTCTTCCTCCCCGGGAGACTGCTCCCCAGTAGGTGGAACAACCTACACCGGCGCAACAAACACGGCTGCAGGAGGAGAATCTTCACGCGCAACAGGCCCAAACACTGTCAGATGCCCCTTCGTGGCCTGTAAAATGGGTTGCTCACCTTCCCTCAGGGGACGCACCCCCACTGTCATACGCTTGGGCTCTTTCAGCTTTACAACAGCGAACAGATCCATCTCTGCGACAGACAAAAGACAAATAACAAGAACAACTTAGTTATTCCAAGCAAAATAAACAAAATACTTACATTATAGAGGCAATAAAGGATGAGCACCCACCCTGGCTATTCTCATCAATAAAGGTTGGAACCTCGTCCGCACCATCAAAATAATTGCGACTCAGCCCCATATGCACCAAGAACTCCTCAGGATAGGAATTAATGGGAATACGGTTACTATCAATTATGTCCGCATCCGCGGCGCTGTAAGAACCAGGGATAGGACGCTCATCCCTCGGCAGCGACCCTTGAGTATAGAACTCAAAGCGCGATGGAAAGACAACATCATCCACCCAGAAAAAGTACTCTCTCCAATGCCTTAGCGAATCTACTTTCTCGGTGTAACATTGAAGGCGCCCTGCGCGTTTCGCAAAAGAAACCCACCCATGCGACCACGTTGTGTGGTAAAACGCACGAAATAGGTCAACTGTCGGATTGATAGCAAGTAACCGACAATTTATTTCAAAATTCGATATCTTCGCCGCACCTATACAGTGCAGCTATGAGATATGGAGTTGGTAGTGATTGAGCACATTGCTAAAAAATACAGAAATGGGTACGCGATAATTCGCGTAATCAAAAAATCGTGTATACAAACCGATCTTCCCATCGGGGAAATCGGCAATACACGCATCCACATCTGGTGCTTCAGGATGGATGTCGAGAGGAATGAAGTAGTCAGAAGAAAATTGACGTACGTCATCCTCATCCAACCTAGAGCGGAATTCGTGTAACTGAGCAACCATTTTGAAGATATAAATACGGTGTACTAAAAATTGCGCACGCGCAGTTACCTAATAAGAACAGAAGATCGAAGAGAGAAAAGCTTGGAAAGGTATGCAAATGGTGAAAATAGTTTTGACTGTGTGAACCACAGTGAAATGGGGGCGGTGATTTATATAGGCAACCAAGAAACCCTAAATAGGATGCCACGTGGATCCCACTAACAAAACGTGTGGCTGGGAGACGAACGGTACAACACTTTTTCCCTTTTCTCGAGGCACACGTGGACAACCTCCCCGTTTTTCGAAGCACTCTTTGTGATATTTTGGGACTTGATACATTGTTCCCATTTTTTGGGCGGGAATTATTTAATTTCTTCCCGCCACGCTTACAGCTAGTGTCACTAGTCTAGTATCCGCGGCTACGAACCACGCACACTAGACTGGGGGGACATGATGACGTATAACCTATAGTTGGGCTACGAGCCCAAATTATAGGCATTACTAAGCCCAAACCCACCACGAGTGGGCTATCATGACAAATGACTTGGGTCATAAATACCAATGGCTTGGACTCACGAAGCCCAAAGCCCAACCAAAATGACCGGTTAAAGGATAAGGATCTTCTATTTACGGAATAGATATCCTTACCCCGGATAAGCACCACGAGTGCGAAGAGTAAGGAGCAAGAAACCTACACGGTTTCTGCGCCCTATATATAGAATGATATATTCTCATTAAAAGGTATGATTTAAACAATCCCTAACTCTTCAACAAAACCCTAAAACCGATTACTTACTCTCACGTCGGAGTCTAATCGTGGGAGACAATCCCACAATAAGCCTAACGGTGTTGTTTATTTTCTTAGTGCGCAGGTTTCACAAGCACTAAAGTTCTAATTGGTACGAGAGCAGGAGTCCAAACAAGGTAAGCCCAACTTTTGTATCAACAGGTAAAGAATTCGGTTTCTCTATGCATGATTAATAACCCGTGTCAAAAGATCAAAACAAACAACATCCCAAAGACAAGAAGAGTATAGAACTAGGAGTGGTCCAAAACTCCAAATGTTTCAAAAAGTACACAAAACAAAATATTCTCGTAATGTTTCTAGTTTCCTACTACTCACTCCATCCCAAGTTTATTGTTCACGTTTTCTTTTTAGGATATCTCAATTTAATTGTTCATTACTAAAAATAGATATAAAAGTTTAACCAAATTTACAATATTACCCTTATTTAAAATTATTATTACATACCTTAAATAAGACTTTAATTAATAACTTAAAGGCAAAATTATCATTATGTCAAAAACTAAGAAAGAGAAAGCTGTAATAAATGTATTTTTTTAAACTGTGTGTTTTTTATCAGGGACAATAATTTTAGGACGGAGGAAGTATCTCTTAAACAAAAGAAAGATAAAAAAAGCAATGTCACAATAATTTCTTAATTATATTGACTCAATTATATTGTATTAAAATTTCTCTTTCTTCTTTTTTACCCTTCATATTTGATTACCAAGTTAGTGTATAAATACCATTGTGTAAGTTTTATGTAGATTTAGCATTTCTCTAAAAACTAGACGAATACTCGTGCATAGCAACGAGATTTTATAGTAGAAGCAGGCAAATAGTTATAGTGATATTTTTGTTACATAAAATAACTTAATTTAAAAAAAAAATGATTTAACGAAAGCTTGAAAAGATAAACAAAATACTACTCCCTCCGTCCCAAAATATAAGTCAATTTTTTATTTTTCAAAATGTTATTTTTCCAACTTTGATTTTTTTTTTTTTTTTTTTTTTTTTTTTTTTTTTTTTTTTTTTATGTAATACTAAAAGCATTTAAAACATAAATCCATTTATGTATTTTATATCAAATATTATATAACACGAAAAAAAATAATTTAAGTCAAAGTTATAATAAAAAGACTTAAAAAAAGTCAAAATAGACATATATTTTAGAATAGAGAGAGTATAAAAACTTGATAGTTTCAACATATCCTTTATTAATTTAACTTTTCACTATTTCCTTAATTAGTTTAAGTTTTCACATTTCATTTTTTATGTTTTTCCTTTATAATACTAGACGAGTACCCGTGCATAGCAACGAGATTTTATAGCAACAGATAGTTTATTGATAAAAAAGTTTATAGGTTATAAACGAAAAATAATAAAAGTTTGAAGATTTGGGAATTTAACATAATGTTTTGAAACCCGGTTCGACCCTGGTGGTTCAACCGGTTGAACCGTTCCAGTCGAAAAATGGGTCGATTTAAACCGGGTCAACTTGCTAGGTTAGATCGAAAACGGGGCAAATTAAACTGGGTCAACCCGTCTGAGTTTGAAACATCCCGGTTCAACCTGGTTTTTGTTTTAATTGGTTGTATTTAATTTGATAGATATGCTTTTAATTAGTTGTACAATGTGAATAAATCATTGTACTTTTAACTAATGGATAATGTTTTGAAACCCGGTTCGACCCGGGTGGTTCAACCGGTTGAACCGTTCCGGTCGAAAAATTGGTCTATTTAAACCGGGTCAACTTGCTAGGTTGGGTCGAAAATGGGTCAAATTAAACCGGGACAACCCGTCGTGTTTGAAGCGTCCCGGGTCAATCCGGTTTGTGTTTTAATTGGTTGTATTTAATTTGATAGATATATTTTTAATTGGTTGTACAATGTGAATAAATCATTGTACTTTTAAGTAATGGAGTGTTTTAATAAGAGTATTAATGCATTTCAACATTTCCTTTTGTAAGTTTTTTTAACATTTTCAACATTTCAACTTTTTACTTTTTTTTACTTCTTCACTTTCACCTTTGACCATTTTTCCTTTATAGATAGTAAAGAAGAAGATAAAGTGAGAACGCATATGTTTTTAAGGAAACTTAAAATTAACTAAAACTACCAAATAACCAAACAACATAATCAACCAACATTATTATTGGAACGGTAGAGAAAGAGAACAACGATTATTTTACATGATACTTGAATCTTTTTTACATTGGGTTTTTGGTTTTCATGGTTCCACAAGACTTCATGTAAGGGTGTTTTAAGTGTGCATTTTGAAAGTATATAACGTATTGAAACACTAGTTAAATTATACAAATGCAATTCCTACTAAATTATAAATATTATAAAAATATAAAAAGTTTGCTCAAAAAAAATACGGAGTATATAAATATAAAAAGAAACAACATAATAAATAATATACACTTGTAATATACATGACTATTAAATGCCATCAACTCTATATCAACTATTCACTTGTCAAACTCATTAAATAAATAGATCATCAATGCGGAATTACCATAAATAAGAAAACAAAAGGATAAAAAAATATGATTCAAAAAAAAATTGTTGTGATAACATGTGCCAACTGATAAGATATTATGGTGCATTACAACTTTTTATGATTAAAAAAAGGTGTTGTTTGTAAAAGTATTGTATATTAGAATTTTTTGTTTAGCAAAGTGCATTACGACTTTTTTTCTTAAGAAATCCAAAATTAAATAAATAAAAATGAAACTAGAAAAATATCCAGGTTATGTTTATTTTCGAATCAAAAGTTTTGATTTTTCTTAATCAGATTATCAAATTTTTATATATTTAAAATTGAGACAAATTGGAAAATTTCTTTCTAAACTTCAAATTTGGCGTTAAATTGTCACATGAACGTGTTTGTTCGTCTATACAGCTAGAATCATATCAAGTTAAGGTACAAATTTGTCTTTTCATGAATACATGATTTTTTTAATATAGAATGACTTCATATTCGAAAATAATTTCAAATAATTAAACAAAACTCATAAGATTGTTATTAGCAAATCTCATAAAGAAAACTATTTTGTATCTTAACTTGATATGATTATCAATGTATCGAACAAGTATGGTGGTTAGCCACACTTTTTGTGAGTATTTGTAACATTCTTTTCGGTAAATAACATATTTGTTTTAACAACTTTTTAAAATCTCATTTTTTTCTTCTTTACTTGCAAAAGAGTTGCTATATTTTTAACAAATTTTAAATTTTTATTATTTCACAATTTATTTTAGAAGGGTTAAATATTACTACATCTTGCATCCTCTTAAAATTTTGTATCAACACCTTACTGGTTTAAATTTCTTTTTAAGCTAAAATAAGATTAGTGGATCCTGATTACGAATCGATAAAAATTATATATTCTTTAGTTAGGAGAATTGAACTCAAAAACTCCATCATATGGAAATCTACCTTAACCAGCTTGTTAAAAATTGATCTATGTTAAGCCTTCTCCGTTTGTCATTTACTTCTAAATCCTCCAAGTAAAAAACTAAAAAAGCTGCACTTGGGTAAGTTCGAACCCAATATCTCAAGCTTATAGTCTCCGGCCTTAACCTCTGCCAAAGAACTTTATGTGCTCCACTTTTTTTTCAATGGTCTTGATTTGCGAGTTTCTATCTTTTAAAATAAAGTAAAATGTAGTTTTTGTAAATTGTTAGATAGTTTAAGCATGATTTGAATTTTATTTTATTTTTACAAAAGATATACTTTAAACTTCAATATTTTTTATAAATTATAGGTATGTCAAAAGTATTGCAATATCGTGCTTATTTTGTTTGCAAGTTACAAACTCTTTCATCAGTATATTTTTTTATAAAGAAATCGCTAGTTAGATATTTAATAAATAAAGTTTGTTATATAAAAAAACGTAAATAGCTAAAAGTACATGGTAGTTTTCGTAACTCATAACATAGTCTAGAGGGTGTTGCAAATTTCTTTTTTAAAATAAAATCGAAGGTAGTTTTTGTAAATTGTTAGATAGTTTAAGGGTGTGTTTTGAATTATATTTTATTTTTACAACAAATATATATTAAATTTCAACATTTTTATATAATTATACCTATGTCAAAATTTTTAGAATATTGAGCTCATTTTGTTCGTAACTAAATGCCTTTTCATCGGTATTTTTGCTATAAAAACGTGAGGTATTCGTTAGATATTTGATAAATAAAGTTTGTTATATAACAAAGCCCTAAATAGCTAAAAGTATAAGGTTATGTTCGTAACTCGTCGCATTGTTTGAGGGATCTTTTGTAAATATTGTTCTTTTCTTCCAAAACATCGTCGTTTCATTTCTTTTACGCCAAAATAACGTAGTTTCACTTTCTTTCGCTAAAACGACACCGTTCCCTAATTATATAATAAAATAATTTCGCCACAATAAAAACTTAGTTTGAGCTCTAATTTTTAACTAGATCCACATTATATAGGTGTATAAGTAAGTTGACATGACAATACATGGGAATAAATGTTTAAATTCTTATAAAGATTTAAATTGTGTTGAATATTAAAATAAAGATAATTTAATAGGATTTTACTCATTATAAAACTCAAAATTGTATGTTTATTTAACTTACAAGTGAATAATGTATAATGTATAATAGTTTTGATGTATGTTTGAAAAAATATGAAAATTTGTTGTTTATATTGAGGAAATATGAAATAAAAAATACTAAAAAAATAAAAAAAAAAAAAAAATTGTCTACCAGGTGTTCATCAGTCGTCGGTATAGATGCATATAAAAGAGTACCTTGATTTTATAATTTAAAACTCATATAATTAAAGTAATTTATATGTTTATTTAATGTGTACCAAATATTTTTTTTGACTTAAATGAAAATTCGAGTTTAGTCAATAACACCTAACTAGTATCTTACGAGTACTAGTTGGATAAATCCATAAAAAAATATATCTTTTTTTTTAATGAAACAAAAAACTATAATAACTTGACTGGAAACTGAACTTAACTTTAACATTTGCCTATAAATTGTTAATGTTAACTTTTAAATATTTGTCTTGGTATATGTTTATGTCTCTAGGATATATATATATAGGGTGAAATCACATTTGCTTAAAAACTCTTAAATCTTGAAAATTACTCTTATATTTTACACGCACATATTTTTCATTCATAACAACTTGTAATTTAAAAGTAAGTAAATAATCTTTATCCATTTATAAATGAATCATTTAGAACAAATTTCACAACTATAATTATATGTCGTTTTAAATTTCTGTCCTTATGAATGATGTATTGTCTAGTACTTGTATAAGTATAAAAAAGAATAAAAAAATGCAAAGTTACTTATTATGAAAGACGGTTTAAAAAAAATTACTTATTATGTAAGACGGTTAAAAAAAAAGAAAAAAAGGAAAGTTACTTGTACAACATTAATAAAAAATTTATTAGACTTGTCCTAGAACACGGATTCCTAAAATATCTAGAAAAACTTGTACTTATAAAACGTGGTGTATATAAACTTAACATACAAACACCGAACATACTTTTTTCTATCGCTTTCATAGAAAAGCACACACAAAAACATCACGACAACCCAACACAAAAAGAAGCATACCAAACGTTTTCTCATCAAATAATATATCGTGCTTTTTCTGCAAATCGTTTATCAAGCATAAATTTAAGGTACCCATCTTTTGATTTTCTAAAATTTGTTATGTGTTTTTTTTTTTTTTTTTTTTTTTTTTTTTTTTTTTTTTTTTTTTGTTTTTGTGTTTGCAGTAATGATGGTGGATAATTGGAGAAGAAAGGGTAATCAAGAATTTGGAAGAACAAAGTCTAGTTATCATAAAAGAAAGCCACCTGCTGGTATGATTTTAACCTCTGTTAAATTTTTAAGAATTATTTTATGTCGGTTTTGATTTTCTTGTTTGCATGCATTTAGTTTTCCAAGATGAGCTAAACCACATGTATACGCAAAGAGTTAATGTATGTCCTAAAAAGTTATTTGAATATGGGCTAATCTGGTTACAAATAATAAAATCTGTAATTACTATGTATGATTAGGAGATATGAACAAAAAATAAATTTGTTCTAAACTAGCCTTGAAGCACAGGTCGGGACATGTGTGAAAAACAGAATGCCTTAGGTTAATTGTGAAGTATGTCGTATTTTTGTCTTTCAGGAGACGTTACGTGTCTTTTTTCGTCTTGTCGTATGTTAATTTTTAATTGTAATCTGCTATCCTTGTTACGTTTTCTAGGGTTGTTTGTTTCTTTGATCGTCGTTGTTCATCTTTATAAATTCCTATGCTCCTATGTTTTCTATATGCTTATCAGCTTATGCATGCCCCAAACCCCTTTTAGATAGGCCTCTCTAATTATCTGTTAGAATGGTGCATTTATATGAGGTTCTACTAGAGAATAATATTAAGCTTAAAGTGTTAACACGCAAGAACACATATGCAAAAGAGTTACCACGCAAGAAGGCGTAGCAAGCACGATAATAGATGACATAAGTTTGTCGCCTATAATTGATGGTGGTGGATACTGGATAGTGGCTCGTTAATGATTCTTTTCTTTTTACCCCATATTTTTACAAAATCTCAAATAGGTCATGTCAATTTCATAAATACAGAGGAAATTTTAGAAAGATGTCGTATCCTATTGATAATGGTTAATGAATTCCTTCCTAATTAGCCTTTTTTTTTCCACGTATGTCCATTGAGACTCTGCAACAGCAAACCGTCATTTGTCGTGATTTTTACTGATAAACATCTGGACTTGCTTTCTTTTTAACCTTCATTTACATATGTGTTTAATAATTAATGCCCAAAGTATTTTTACGCTTTGCATCGAGGTTTTTTGTTACAAAGATGTTCTTATATTAAATATGTTCTTATATCGTTATTTTTTGACATTTCAGGTGGGAATTCGAATGGGCAACATAACATTTCATCGTGGGAAAAAAGATTTGTGACTTCAGCGATCCCATGGAAGCAATTTCTAAAAGCAAAAAAGTACGCTTATCTCTATAACAGCATATTGAATTGGGATGACTCTGTAGCAGAAGAAGCATTCAAAACTGCAAAGGATGCATTCTACGCAAATCTTCAGGGTATTCCTTGTGACGATAAATCTCATGATCCAGATATTTACAATAATAAAATAGATTGGAACAGTCAAGAGAATAATGATCTAATTCGTGACTTTGAGTCTCAACCTGTGGATAAAGATATTGATAGCAACCATGAACCGGTTGTAATTTTCGGGGATGCGCTTCCAGACCCATATAAAAATTACGCCCCCTATGGTTGGGGAGATGCTGATGACAAGGTGAAAGGATCTTGGGGAGATGCTGATGACAAGGTGAAAGGATCTTGGGGAGAAGCTGATGACAAGGTGAAAGGATCTTGGGGAGTTGGTGAGGACATGAATAAAGGTGACGGCAATGGGATTAAATGGGAGGAATATATAAAAGATGGGAAGATTATTCGCAACGATACAGATGCTGGTTGTAAGAATAATGATTGGTGGGACTGGAACAATGATAAAGCTGGAGATCAAGGATGGAACTATAATGTTAATCTAGTAGGATATGAAGGATGGAATGAAACTAATAATAAAGCAGTAGATGGAGGATGGAATTGTAATGATGATAAAGCAGTAGATCAAGGATGGAACTATAATGTTAATAAAGCAGGATATGGATGGAGCGAAACTGATAACAAAGCAGTAGATGGAGGATGGAATTGTAATGATAATAAAGCAGGAGATCAAGGCTGGAATAATTATGGGTATGATTACAATAATTATTACCCTTCCTATGGAAATAATAACAAAAGTTTTTATCCGTCTTATGGACATGGGAATAATGAGAGGTATGAAACTTGTAACTTTATTGGGCACAACAGTCAGAGAAGTCGAACTTGGAAGAATAATGGGAATAGAAGTAAATCAAGCGGACAAGGCTATGGACGTCAACGTGCTCACGGGTCAACTATGCAAGCTCATGGAGGTCAACGTATTTATGTGAACCAGTGAGTCCCAGTTCACCAGATGGAAAATGCTGCACAAAGAATCTTGGCTTAAGTCACTTTCTGCACTATTTTGTTACCTTTTGAGGTGGGTTTTGTGAATAGAACAAGCCCACATAGGAAATTTTGCGTATGAATGTTTATGAATGCTTTAATAGCAGTTTATAGGTTACCTTCTAGTAAAGATTTTTCTTTTGATGATAATTAAGGCGGTTTTTAGTTTGTAATCAGAAATCAGTATGTCTATGGGTTCACAATTTTAATGAAAGATTCTGGAAACCACACATTTTTTCGTCATGTCATAAACGAGGGTTGTTCTTCTCTATGAATTTGTGGTGTAAGACTTAAACTCTTGGCTTATTCACATACGAATTTTGATAATGACAGTGTTGTGATAAGACTTGAGCACCGTTTGAAAGAAACCATCAAATATACTAATATGCACCACTTTGTAAAAGACTATTTCGACTACTAAAAAATTATTTACACCGAAAAACAGTTGTGTTGTAAGTTAACCATCTCTGCTCATATTATTACTCAGAAATCATCTAGTATTATACTTTGTTTCAAAATTTTGTTAACTTTTTGATAGAACCAAAAACATATGGTGCAAGTTATGAAGTTAACCATCTCTAGTTCTCTACTGATATTATTGCTCTTAAATTTTATATTATACCATCTTTGTTTCAAAATCTTATTAACTTTTTAAGAGTAATATGTTTATCGTTAAAGCAAAGGATAAATTTTCTATTATACATCTTTGTTTCAAAAACATATATAGTTGTGTGGTAAGTTAATGATCTTTACTGATATTATTCACTAGCTTCTTGGACAAAAGCAAAGGACAAATAAGCTAGCACATTTTGCTAATGGTGTAGCCTTAAATATGCATATAAGAATCTTTATAAATAAGAAATTAGTTAATTAATTTTTATGACCATATTAAAGTTAGAAGTGATGTTTATAAAAACGATATAGGAGTAGTATACTTCCAACATTGCTAAGCATAACTTTTTGTTCAAGTTTGGACTAAGCATAACTTTTTGTTCAAGTTTAGCAAATAAATTAAGGGTTTGTTTAACACTATTTTAAATGATTAAATAAGGAAACTTTAAGTTTATTAATTACAAAATCAGAACTAGTTAAGGTAAATTATAAGATTAATTAACGTGTATTAAATACAATTTTCAATTTAAAAGAAAATTTCGAGATAAATTAATGAACTTTGCGCACCTTCTCTTACTTTGGAGGACACACATTTTGTATGAAAACTATGCTAAGCAACAAGGCCTTATTGTTTTCAAATGACCAATCCAAAACACAAGTGGGATGAAGCAACTAAAAGCAAACGAGAATCTATAAAATGTGATTGAAACGCTCATGTGTGTGATAGTTCGTAGAAGAACTTTGATATGTTTCATTAAGAATGCATGTCACAATTTTTACGAAGAATCAAAAATCATGGATTACCATCACATGAAGAAGTGTGTTTTTCTTCATGTTAAACGCCCAAATGGCGAGCAATGGAGCTCCAAAAACAAGTTTACATACGGAGATCTCTTGTTCCTTGTGTAAAGGTGTATAAGGCAACTTAAAGAAGACACATAAAGTATGGGTTAATTCTACATATAGGTAACGAAATTTTCAAAATTTTTAATATTAGGCATTTTACTCTCGAAAATATCAAGTTAGGTAACCAAACTTTGTGAAACCTTCAATGTTAGGTAATATTACCTGCTATAACTATGGGGCCCACATGTAATGTCATTTAAAAGGTTATAGTTTATCTATATGTAAAATTAACCCCATAAAGTATTTTCGAGAGTAAAATAACTAATATTGAAAATTTTAAAAAATTCGTTACCTATGTGTAAAATTAACCCCATAAAGTATTACTAAAACTCTCTCATATTCATTTTATCACTACCTAAAAGTTTCAATGACATGCTTTATTTTAGGGAACCAATAACCTCAAACACCTCGAGAACAGACTAGTCAAAAGTGTAAGGGACCCGTTTACTTTATATTAAAGAATTCGGTTTCTCTGTGCATGATTAACTCGTGTCAAATGATAAAAACGAACAACATCCCAAAGACAAGAAGAGTATAGAACTCGGAGTGGTCCAAATGTTTCAAAAAGTACATAAAACAGAATGTTCCTAGTTTCCTACTATCAAAAAAATATAAAAAAAATAAATAAATAATAAATAAATAATAATAATAATAAATATTTTACATACCAAACTTTTCTTACATACTAAGGGACTTATCTTCACCATTCATCTAAAAAGAAATCAATGATTGTCATTAAAAACATTTTAACATTTCACACATTTTTTATAATTTAAATATCTCTTAAACCGTAGATCGTTAAGTAAAAATAATTACATCATCGCAACGAGTATTTAATTATCTTTTTATAGACGGGCACTTTGATATACTTTCGACCAAAAAATTTTTTTTGTTTTTTTTCACGTTTTTCATTACTGAAATTTGCATGAAAAAATGAAATGTGATATTTCATATATGATATGTAATATCACTTGTGATATTACATATCATATGTGATATTAGTGTTAAATCACATATGTAATATCACATGTGACATGTAATAACACTATTTTTTTTGTCGAAAGTATATTAAATTGTCTATTTATAGAAAGATAATTAAATGCTCGTTGTAACTATGGATGGCAACGGGGCGGGTTTGACTGTTAGCAATAACGAACTTATTAATAATCAATTACAAACGATCCTTATTAAGTTTTCAAAGATAGTATTATACATAAATAATAATAAATTATACCGCCAAAAACTAAACCTTAAAAATGTAACACTAAACGAGTTTCTATAATCACAATTTTGCATCCTTACAAATATTAAAACTAACAATATTAGAGTAATATTTTTTATTAAGTAAATACTAACAAAATACTATTACGTATATAGGTATAAATATATTTGTATATATTATAATCGGGTGGGGCGGGGCGAGGATTCCCCGCTCACCGCCCCAAACCCAATTAAAATCTCCGTTTAATCCCCAAACCCGCCCCGTAACCCGATTAACATGCCCCGCCCCGCCCCAATGAGTTTGGGTTTCGGGTTTCCCTGTCGGGTTTGGGTTTTTTTTTGCCATCCCTAGTCGTAACGGTATATTCTTTTTATTTAACGATTAACGATTTGAAAGATATTAATATATGGAAAGAAAAAAAAGAGATGAAAGTAAGTTTTTTAAATTGTTGGGATTAATTTCATCCATCAGATCAAATAATGATGGAGGGTGGAGATTAATCTCTTAGTATGTAAAAAAAAATTGGTTCTCTAACAATCTTAAATCAAAAAAGAAAGATAAAAAAAAAAAATTTAAAAAATAAAAAAAATGTTATTATACAAAATTATACTCACGCTAATTTGTTAATTATTACATTAAAATTTCGTTTTCTTCTTTCTAACCTTTCATATTTGATTACCAAGTTATTGTATAAAACTGTAAATATCATTGTGTAAGTTTTCAATTGAGTTAGCATTTCTCTAAAAACTAGACGAATACTCGTGCATAGTAACGAGATTTTATAGCGGAAGCCGGCAAATAGTTGTAGTAATATTTTAGTTACGCAAAATGGCTTAATTTAAAAAAAATGATTTAACAAAAGCTTGAAAAGATAAACAAAATACTATAAAAACTTGATAGTTTCAACATTTCCTTTATTAGTTTAAGTTTTCACTATTCTCTTAATTAGTTTAAATTTTCACATTTCACTTTTTGTGTTTTTCTTTTATAATATAGATTAGTTTAAGTTTTCACTATTTTCTTATAATATATATTAAACACTCTCTCTTATTTAATTTTTAAAAATTTTCTAATATAGATTTTAAGTAAATGCAAGTGATAAAACACAAAGCATAAGTATGTAAAGCACAATGATTTTAAGGTCAACATATTTCTT
The DNA here is from genome assembly GCA_030686995.1 of Artemisia argyi. Taxonomy (NCBI): domain Eukaryota; kingdom Viridiplantae; phylum Streptophyta; class Magnoliopsida; order Asterales; family Asteraceae; genus Artemisia; species Artemisia argyi. The sequence continues at coordinate 140,201,177 of CM060681.1, read as the reverse complement.
ACATACATACAATTAATACACCACATCACTAATTAGTACAAGTCATAAAACACAAAGCACAAGTATATAAAGCACAGTGAAATCTTTTGCTTCCACAAGGAAATATTGTACAATAAATACAACATTATGCACAAAATATATTTTTCTGTCGAGCCTCAAATACAATAAATACAACATTAAGTACAAGTACTTAAAGCACACATAAAACTAAAAAAATACAATGCATCTGGTATAATTAATACACTATTAAAAACACCTCTTCACTTAAAAAGACAACTATTTAAGCACAATGTACAATATAATTAAGCTTCAAAAATATTAAGCTTCCACCCCTTCATCAAAAAATATACTATTAATACAATTAATACACTATTAAAAACACACTTTTACAAAAAAAAAAAAAAAAAAAAAAAAAAAAAAAAAACCTTTAACCACAATATACAATATAATTAAGCTTCCAAAATAAAAATATGACATCCAGCAACCTGAAACAATAATTCAAGATATTCATAGCCGCAAATTTTATTCTAGGTACCCGCCGCCGCATCGCGCGAGTACCCTGCTATATCTAATAAATCATCAACAAACATATTCATCAAATTAAAGTTTGATAAATAAACTCCCATCCGAATGATATACATCGTGTTCTTCTTGATACATCAATACAACATCAAATTAAAACACCATTCGCTCCCATTACAAATCGAACAAAAAATCTTACCCGAGATTACAAAAACATAACCATCAACCGGTTGAAACATAATCTATTACATCAACTTACAATACCATAAATTAACGAAGAAAGGTCCTTAACGGAGAAATATTAACAACAACAACAATTAAAAAAAAAATGATAACAACTTTATAAAATATTCGATTGACAATACAAATATCACATTTGATACATTCAAATCTTTGAAAAAAAAGGTTAATAAAAAACAAATATAAGATCTAAACGAGAAACCAAAAAATAAAAAAGAAAACAATGATGTATCATTTATTTCAAAACCTTAAACCAAGATATATCATTATATAACCTTCGAACATGTAATGAACAAGCGACCTATGGTTTTGATCTGAATAAAAATGAGTTTTCACAAATACAACACTACATCTATACACTAGACAAAAACCATGGAATACCATCCATTCCACAAGAGAAAACATGCTTCGATGTCGTCGGATCTCGGCATTCGCCGAAAAAATATGAACAACTATGACATATTCAGTTTATGATGACAACAACGCAAAACCGGAGACAATAGTTTATTAAATATACATAACAATTGGTTGCGAGTATAGAGGAAAGAGTCTTCAATAAAGAGAGCGGCTGTCATAGCAGGTGAAGAAGGAAAAACGGCAATTTATGAACAGATGAATGAGGAGATTAGGTTTTATAATTGATGGAGTTTTGTTGAACAAATAAATGGAGTTGTTGGCACGGTTTTTTTGGAGAAACAAAGGGACAAGTGAAATTACCTAAAAAACCGTGCCAAACAAGCATAGGCTAAACCGGCACAAGCCAAACAGGCTTATCATACTATAAGAATAGCTTTAAAAAATACCCGAAAAGACAAAATAAATTCCTTAGTCAAGGAGTTGAAATACGTTACATGAAATTATTGATATCTATAAATTTATTGTCAAAAATAACATAATAAACTAAAATACATGATTCACCGGAAAATATTATTTCACGGTACTCGCTGCTGCAACACGCGGGTACCCTGCTAGTATAAATAAAGTGAGAACGCATATGTTTTTAAGGAAACTTAAAATTAACTAAAACTACCAAATAACCAAAAAACATAATCAACCAACATTATTGGAAACGATAGAGAAAAAGAACAACGATTATTTTACAGGATACTTTAATCTTTTTTGCATTGGGTTTTTGGTTTTTATGGTTCCACAAGACTTCATGTAAGGGTGTTTTACTTTTAAGTGTGCATTTTGAAAGTAATTGCAATAATATGATTTTAAGTGCAATCAACTATATATACAAAGAATATGAATCATGTAATCAACTTTAGGATGATCTGACGAACCCTAACTATTTGTAAAATTAAATAGTTTTAGAACTTGTGTCTGTATGAGGTTAGACAGATAGTATTAATGGTAATAATATTTCAACAATTTTATTTTAAAGTTAAATATTGTAATAATTTAAAATTTCATGGTTTTGTAATGTTAAGATTTTTCTATAAAGATATATTAAACTTTTAATATTTATATACTCTCTCCGACACAAAATATAAGTTCACTTTACTATTTTTAGTTGTCTCAAAATTAATGTTCACTTTTAATTTTAACCAATAAAAATGTTTCTAAATGGGTAAGAATGAAATTTTATTGGTTAATATTGTAAGAAACTTTTTTTTCTTAACTTTGTAAAATATGAAAATGGACAACTAATTTGAGACGGGGTGAGTAGTATATAATACATATGCACGCATGAGCTTTTACATATTTTTTTCATAATGCGTTAATATATTAGTAAAGATTTTTGTTACACGAAAGATTTGACTTTTTTAATTTGAAATATTGTTTAGGTTGATCTTGTTTAAATTTAACTATTAATATTATGTTTTAAACATTATGTGTGTTTAGTAGCATATAATGACATTTAAAAAAATATTTGTCTTTATTATATGTACAATCTTGTCTATCTATTTTCATCTCATAGTAAACCGTGAGGTCTTGCCTTCATTTAATATTTATATAACTGTCAAAAATAATTTAAGCTGTATTTAATTTTCAAACCCGTGCGCGGGTGAAACTAATAAAGAAGAAATAACACGAGTCTCTATTAAATGCGGATAGTTAAAAAAAATATTTTTCCGGATATAACATTAGTCGTTAATATATGTATAATCTCGTGTGTACATTTACATGCAACAATAACTTGTGCTTTTCTTTTTATATTTATAATTTCGTGCAAATATATTAATATGATATATACTTATTATAATATTTATAAATAACAATAACATATATATTGTATTTTTTTTTACAAAATATAAATTATAAGGGTTTAAAGTCTAGCAGGTATTTATTAAATTTATGAAGTCCTTAAAAAACATGAAATGCGATAAAGTATACTTAAGTCCATATAATTTATTTGAATTTTTAACTACTAAAATTTTATTAATTAAATCCCCCTCCCCAACACACACACCTTTTATTATTATTATTATTATTATTATTATTATTATTATTATTATTATTATTATTATTATTATTATTATTATTATTATTATTATTAATTTTTTTACAAAACTGAGTTTTTATGCATATTTATTTTGTTTGATGGATTTAGATGAGTTTGACCAAGTTGAAGCCAATTTTGACTTTTATTGATCAATAAGAATGTTAATTTAGCCACGTACGCAAAATGGTGTACTCTCATTAATCTACCTTTTTTTTGTGAAATTTAACAAAAGATACGTAAAATTACCAAAAAGAAAAAAGGGTGTTGCTATTTCTACCCCCTATATACCTTCTACCCCTCTTTTACCCACTTTATTAAAAGAAAAAAACAATTTTTTATTGTTTTATGTTTCATATTTTTATTATTTATTAATATTTTTCACTTGCCAAACTTTATATTTTTATATTTTATACTTTCTATTCCGCAGTTTTATAATAATAACAAAATGATAAAATTAATTTTTTTTTTTAAGTTAAGAAAATAAAGAAAGTTAAGCCTAGTGATGGTCACCCAACCACCTCAGCTCTATCTCACCTTTGCAACACACCACCTTTAGAGGTGTAGTAGTCACTACCGAACTAAACACATGAAAATACCTCCACTTAATACAAACATACCCCATAATATAAACCACACTCACAAACAAAAGGGTGCATTTCGTGAAGTGGTACAGACCACCCAATTGAGTCCAGTTTTGTTCTTGGCGCGCGATCGTTGGACTGTTGGAGGGGTGGTAGTGGTCACCACCACGTGTGTGGTGCCACCACACGTGTTCCAAGTCACCATAATGGCTGGTCGGGGGTATTAAAACCACTTTTGGAAAGGGGTATGAACAAGTGAAAAAAGGTATCCATCTTAGGTCCAATTTCAATTAAAGGTACTACTCTTTTTTTTTCTCAATTTAAGGTACCCGACTTTTTTTTTTTGGCCGATTAAGGTTTTTTTCTAACTTTCGTTAACTATTTCGTTAGTAAATTACATAATTGGTCCTTGAGTTTGTATAGGCATTTCATGATTAGTAAATTACATGATTTAGGTTTTTTTTTCTAACTTCCGTTAACTATTTCGTTAACTTTTTACGTTTTTCGTCTGTTTTTTTTACGTTTTCGTCCGTTTTTTCACGTTTTCGTCCGATTTTTTACTTTTTCGCTCGATTTTTCACGTTTTCGTCTGTTTTTTTACGTTTTTCGTCCGTTTTTTTCACGTTTTCGTCTGTTTTTTTACGTTTTTCGTCTGTTTTTTCACGTTTTCGTCCAGTTTTTCACGTTTTCGTCCGTTTTTCACGTTTTCGCCCGATTTTTTTTACGTTTTCGTCCGTTTTTTTACGTTTTCGTCCATTTTTTTCACGTTTTTGTCCGATTTTTCACGTTTTCGTCGGTTTTTTCACGTTTTCGTCCGTTTTTTATGTTTTTGTCGTTTTTTTACGTTTTCGTCCGGTTTTTCACGTTTTCGTCAGGTTTTTCACGTTTTCGTCCGGTTTTTTACGTTTCCTTTCGGTTTTTCACATTTTCGTCCATTTTTTCACGTTTTCGTCCATTTTTTCACTTTTTCTTCCAATTTTACACATTTTCGGAAATGTGAAAAAACAGACGAAAACGTGAAAAATTGGACGGAAATGTGAAAAAACGGACGAAAACGTGAAAAGACGGACGAAAACGTAAAAAACGAATGAAAACGCGGAAAAACAGACGAAAACGTGAAAAAACGGACGAAAACGGGAAAAAACAGACGAAAACGTATAAAAAACGACGAAAACATGAAAAAACGGACGAAAACGTGAAAAAACGGACGAAAACGTGAAAAACCGGACGAAAACGTAAAAAAAACGACAAAAACGTGAAAAAACGGACGAAAACGTGAAAAAGCGGACGAAAACGTGAAAAAATGGACGAAAACATAAAAAAACAGACGAAAACGTAAAAAAAACCGGACGAAAACGTGAAAAAAGGACGAAAACGTAAAAAAACGGGCGAAAACGTGAAAAAACGGACGAAAACGTGAAAAAACGGACGAAAAACGTAAAAAACAGACGAAAACGTAAAAAATCGGGCGAAAACGTAAAAAATCAGACGAAAACGTGAAAAAACGGACGAAAACGTAAAAAATCTGAAGAAAACGTAAAAAGTTAACGAAATAGTTAACGGAAGTTAGAAAAAAAACCTAAATCATGTAATTTACTAAACATGAAATGCCTATACAAACTCAAGGACCAATTATGTAATTTACTAACGAAATAGTTAACGAAAGTTAGAAAAAAACCTTAATCGGCAAAAAAAAAAGTCGGGTACCTTAAATTGAGAAAAAAAAAAAAAAAATAGTACCTTTAATTGAAATTGGACCTAAGATGGATACTTTTTTATGCGATTTGCCCTATTTTTATTATTTATTAATATTTTTCACTTGACAAACTTTATATTTTTATATTTTATACTTTCTATTCCGCAGTTTTATAATAATAACAAAATGATAAAATTAATTTTTTTTTTTAAAGTTAAGAAAATAAAGAAAGTTAAGCCTAGTGATGGTCACCCAACCACCTCAGCTCTATCTCACCTTTGCAACACACCACCTTTAGAGGTGTAGTAGTCACTACCGAACTAAACACATGAAAATACCTCCACTTAATACAAACATACCCCATAATATAAACCACACTCACAAACAAAAGGGTGCATTTCGTGAAGTGGTACAAACCACCCAATTGAGTCCAGTTTTGTTCTTGGTGCGCGATCGTTGGACTGTTGGAGGGGTGGTAGTGGTCACCACCATGTGTGTGGTGCCACCACACGTGTTCCAAGTCACCATAATGGCTGGTCGGGGGTATTAAAACCACTTTTGGAAAGGGGTATGAACAAGTGAAAAAATGATGGTAGTGGATGGATCTCAGATTAGGTGATCTTGATTTACTCATTTACCCTTGGGTAATCAATTATGTTGCACCCTTATGAAACTTATATAATCTTGAACAAAATTACTCGACTCGTAGGTGATCGGCCAAATAAAAGCATTAGAAACGAATTAGAAATAATCAATCATCCTTCCAACTACAAATTCAGACACACATTCCAAACATGCTAGTCAATACCATCTCGTGCTGATCACATATCTAATCATTATAGAGATAAAGCATATTAGCTTGAACCTTCTGTTATTGAGTTAGTACATAAGCGCATTATTCCTTAGTGGTCAAAATTGGAATAATGTGACTATCTCGCCAATTTTAAGATATCAACACCAAGTACAAAAGCAAACGCCCAAAAAGCACTGTATCTACTTTCACATCATCAAAACTGTTGTTCTCTCAACCTGGCTTCCTAAGATTACAACTTGAGAACAAGGCCAATAGGACAGTGATCACTGCCTGTAACGTCCGGGAGAATGTAAGAGTCATGGACATTATCTGCAATCGATTCTGATACAAGGAAGTAGTCTAGCCTCCATCCTGTTCAAAATTTAGCATACACAAGATAATAGCTAAACATAAGATTAAACTATAATAATCATCCATCAGATCAGCTTGCATTTAGTGTTTCAATATCAAGTTGTAACAATGAGACAAAACATAAGTTTTATATCATATAAGTAACTTACAGGAAGAAAGTACCTTTGTTGGCTTTTCGCCCACCATGTCTGAAACCCCAGTAAGTATAGCCCACAACATTAGGGTGACGTTTTCGGAAGGTGTCAACAAAACCCTTATTTAGAAAGTTTTCCTGAAATGAGTTTCTTTCTTCAATTGTAAAACCGGCACTTCGTTTGTTTCCCTGAACAGAATAATTGAACGATACCAAGATGAGTCAATCCATATCATATAACTTCATCATAAAACTAGTTAAGAATGTTTTCCTTTCCATACAAAGACTAAATTTACCAATATAAGATGGACTACTTACCGCAGGATTGAAGATGTCTATCTCTTCATGAGCACAGTTCAGATCACCTGTTAGAATAACAGGTTTTGACTTTTCAAGTTCCTGTATGAACAAGATCAATACTCAGTATTCTCCACACATGAAATCATATTATATTAAGGAGAACATTCCAAATATTTGTGAAGGAATTACCTTAATGTAGTTGCTAAGGCTAGGATCCCACTCTGTTATCCTGTATGACTAGATGAAAGACGCAAAAATTCATGACTTAAATGATTAACAAATTAAATGTTTCATTTCTGGAAAATTTTAGATAACATACCAGCCTTTTGAGACCATCGCCAGAATTAGGAACATATCCACTTATTAAATAAAACGATTCAAATTCTGTTGTCACGAGCCTTCCTTCACTGTCGTGATCAGATATGCCAAGTCCGTATTTGACAGATAGTGGCGGTATCTGTCAGAATAACAATTAATGAAGATATTTCATATTTGATTACCATCAGATAATATCAATGAATTAGCACTTTAACAAATGATAATCTTGCGACATGAAATAGAATGTTACGTGGAGGATTGAGCATACCCTCGAGATAATTGCAGTACCAGAGTAACCAAGCTTAGAGACACTACAAGTCCAGAAGCTACTGTCATATCCTTCCAGAAGGCGCTGTTTTATTGCCTCCACATCTTTTTCCTGTAATTTGCCAAAGATACTATGTCAAAAGGCAAGAATATAGACAGCAGCAAGTATAGTACAGATTTAAATTTGATACTATATATAACAAATTGCACATGTTCCCCCCATTTTCGCATATATAATCTATGCATCCAACTAATGGTATTTGAACAAGACATTTTAGCAATGAAAATCGTTCTTATTTTCTTTAACCAATAGTTTCTTGTATTAATGATGCGTATTAGACATGGTAAGATGGACGGGTCAGATGGGTTGAGTAACAAACGCTACCCAATCAACCAAGACATAAGTATATGCGTCTAAAAGCTACCAACTATACTCCAAGAACCGACCCATATCATACCTGCAATTTGGTTTCTTGCAAACAAAGTACATCAAAATCTTCTCTTTGTGCAAGTTCTAGTGCTGAAAAGCTTTCCAACTTGAGTAAGGCCCTCAAACCGTTAACATTCCAAGACATTAGCTTCACATGTTTAATATCGCGACTAAGAGGAGGCTCCCTCATAACTTTAGGATTGTAAGCTATCCAATCTTTTTGTGGCTTCTTGTGAGCAAGAACTGTCCATGGTTCCACTTGATGTTCAGAAATATCCACCTTAGTTTCAATATCTTCAGATACAATTAGTGACCCTGAGCCTTTCTTAGTCTCTGTTTTAACTTTAGAAGTCTTCACGGTAATGTTTACATCTGTTGTTATTTGTTTCGCTTGTCTTTTGGTCCTTTTATCTACAGAAACTGTGGATGTAACCTCAGCATGCTCTTCAATAGACGTACTCTTTGCCTTCCTTTTGGATCTTTTTTCACCATCAACTTGATTCACTGTGGTAGCTTTTTCATCTTCAACAACATCTAGAGTATCTTCATAAAGAAACACAAAACATTATCAACAAACAAATAAAAGCACAGAATTCACTCTATTAAAACTAAAATACGATAAACGAATGTACAAAAGCAATGCTGTTGTATAGAATGTTGACTTCATGATTAATTTATAACAGTACCCTCAATTTCTTCAGCAAAGAACTGTTTGAAGGCGCATATAAGATCTTGTTTAGAACCTTTTGTTGGGCCCCCGATGCTCCTACAACTCAGAAACCATGTTAAAGATGCTTTTAATATCACAAACCAATGCTGTAATACTTTGCAGTAATGAAATATATGTTGAAGTTTATTCCCTTTCAACTTGAACTTAACATGCTAAAGGAAAAAATATCAAGAATCAATATAGATGCAGTTTACTGAATGCCTGTAATTAATCTAATATCTCGTCGGCAAAATGAAAGTTTAATTAAACGAAATCATGTGTTAAGATTCTGCCAGCCTATGGAGTACTGATTAAAGGGTTACCTCAATTTCGATTTGAGCTGTTGAACAGTCATTTTCCCAATGGTATCTGCATTGTTGGTGGCACTTATATCTTCACCAACTCTACCTTTCATTGTAGATTCCTGCAATACATTATTAAACAACAATATTTTAAGGTACATCAAATTCAAACTAAATACAAGGTTAGAAATGGAACGAAAAGCAATTTATATATGCAGCACAATCAGTACATATGAAAGGTTACTATATAAGTCTCGTAGGATTCAACTATGCCGGTCTTACCACAATGATATATACTTATCCGCAGTACTTGGTATAAAATTATAATGGATAATTTATAACGAGGACGCCCAATAATCAATGTTTTTCCATTAAGGCCACCCAACTTCTGAAACTACTTTATAGGCCACCATTCTCGATAACTCCAATAGTATTAGTATCAATGCTGAATGACAAAAATACTCTTTGACTTTTGCGGGATGTAAATTTTTTACTTTTATAATTAGAAATATATTATTGTTTCTTAAAAAACTATGGCTGTGTTTGGAAGAGGCTTTTAGGGGGCTTAAACTTTTAAAATAAGCCGGCTTATAAAATAAGTCTTGATTGTCACATGGACTTATGGAGGCTTATATAAGCCATAAGCCTCCATCAGCCCAAGCCCATTGAAAGAGGCTTATGAAGGCTTATAGCTAGTTAAATTACTTAAATACCCTTCAAAATATAATGGATTATCACGCAAAAGCCAGAAATATATCTGAATTTAATTTGATGTATTTTTATGCGATTTTACATTAATAAGCTTCAGGCTATGTTTGGCACAAAGCTTTTTGAAGCTTTTTTGGCCAATGAGCTGTGAACAATAAGCTTTTTGATTTTTAGTGTTCGTTTGGCATGAGAGGTGTGGGCTTTGCTATTTTTTAGGAAAGCTCATTTTCCCAATGCTTCTTTATGAAGCTGTGAGCTTTTTTGGCTACTGCTCAAAGCTCACTGCTACTGCTCACTCACTGCTACTGCTCACAGCTACTTTTGCCAAACATAGCCTCAGTTCCAATTAATTCACCAAGCAGCTTCATAAAAATATAAGCCCCAGCCCCAGCCCCAGCCCCAGCCCATTGCGCTAAACATACCCAGTTATCCTTCTCATCTAAACACAACATAATGGGAGCTCATAAATACTATAGTTTAAGTTCGACGAATTAATGACCTGTGGGTGGATGATTGAAGAATTGTTCATGTTGGAAGTTGAAGAACAACACCTGAGTCGTGTAAAAACTTTCCCACTAATAAAATTTGTTATTCTGAAGCTAGTTGTTGAAATGACTCCAATCCTACTACACAAACAAAAGTAGCACTAGTTATAAAAATACACTTAATAACTAGAAAGAAAGGTTAAAATATATTTTATATATGATGATTTACCAACCTAGTGGGAATAAATAAATTAGGAAACCCTAAACCTAAAACTAAGGTATGATGATGATTCATGAGGATTTCAAATAAGTGACTACGCGTGACGGCGGTGAATGTTAAAAAATGTTAATAATACCTAAAAGAAGCAATGGTGAAGGAAGCCACGTGTGCATTCAAAGTCAGTGACGGAAGCTAGCCGACTAGGGGAGTTTCCGAACTGATTTTGAGAGGGTGTTTGGGTTTCATTTGTTTGGGTTTTCCTAAAAATAAATATTTATTTTTAAAATGATATATTTAGGAAAGATAGTGCATAGTTGTCAATAGGGAATAGCGATAAATAGCGACGAGTCACCTGTATGCTACGTAGCGAATAGCGATAAATAGCGACCGCTATTTGTGTTTAGCGATAAAATAGTAGCAAGTATAAATTTTAAAATTATATGTATATTGATACATTTTAGTATAAATAACTAAGCAAGTATAAAAAATATTGGGCTTTAAATATAAATTAATGCTTTAACTTAGTTAAATTAAGGTTTTTTAATTTATTTTTAATATTACAGGGGTCAATCATGGACAATCCAAATTCTGCTAAAGAAGAGTTTAAGTGTATTACTGTCTTTGTTCAAGTTAAAGAAGTTAAAGGAGCTGAGTGCATCTTTTTTCTTTATATTACCCGGCCTCTCTTCTAGGGTTACTTACCACTTATAGCAGCCGCTCAAACACCGCCACAGTTCGCCGTAAAAAAGCTAGATCTAGCCATTTTTCCGGCGAGTGGGGTCTCACCTCCGACACCACTGTAATCACCATTAAATTCCGAACAAACCCTGAAAACCTCGTCACCTGAACCACCGTGACGCGCCACCACTGCAACTCCACCTGAACCACTGTTTCGCTATTTTGTCGCTAAATGATAATAGCGGCTGATGACCGCTTCGCTACGTAGCGCACGATAGCGACCGCTATCGTCGCTATTGACAACTATGAGATAGTGGTAGCAAGAAACAACAACAATAAGTAGTATTTGATAAATTGTTTGGTAACATAGATGTATGGTCACAAGTGAAACGCTAGTTGCTTATAAATGCTACTAGAATTAGAATTTGATTTGACGCGTTTAGAAAAAGCATGAATGTTAGTTGCTTATTTCCAAACAAACATTTTGTGCAAAACGCTAACCGTTAGTTAGTAGTTATTTCGAAACACTCCTAAACACTTGTTACCAAATATACCCAAAATATGCACTTTTTATAATACACTAGAAACATAAATGTGAACACTTATTATAAAACAGAGAGAAAATTAACTAAAAATCAGTTTCTAGATAATGTATAGTACTATAAATATAATAAATAATATTATTAACTTGTTGTATTATTTCTCATAGTCTAATACTAAACTGATTACACCACCAACTTATCACGAACAACACCGACCATAGCAACGAACACGTACAACTAGGCCTGCAATAAAGAACAAACAAAGCAAGAACGTACTGCACGGGAAGTCCTTGTCCTTTAAAGTTTATACGACAGCCCATATGAGTTTGCTGCAAGCCAACAAGTCGTACAACTAAGGATTTATACAGACACAGTGTTGTGTTACAACAACTATTAACAACACAATGCAAATGTGGTTGGGAGAAAAAGGGTGGTTAATCACAAAGAAAATAGTAGCTGATGTTATTGTTTTCTATTGTGTTTGAAGTGGTTCTCCAATGCTTAATGCTTGAGGAAAGACGTGAATGTGATCATAACTAACCACTATTGTCTATTCATGCCATGATCATAGTCCCTAGAAATTAGAGATCATGGGAGAGGAATTCAAACTTCGCAAACCGTTATACACCCATGTTTAGTTTACTTGGTCAAAACCACATAATGCTTCACCAAGTCAAAACTAACTTTGCTATATTTCTTAGAGGTCACTGATGAGTTCATAAAAACTCATCATTTCTGTCAAATTTGAACAACAAAAACATGTAAAAATACTCAGAAACACCACAAAATATTACAAATATCCTTATAAGGTGTTTTTATATGTTTCAGACATAAAAGAACTGAAAACAGGGAAAAACGGGAAAAGTTTACCAAATTGTCAAAATCAGTCCCTGAACTTTCAAGAAATGTCAGAAATGGTCCCTGGATGATTTATTTTAAAGAAAAGTCAATAACAGTCCTCAGGAATCATGAAATAACAATTTCTACCCTTGGAAGTTCAAAATACCAAAATTGGCAAAACAGGTCCCTGTAGTTTCAATATTGACATAAAATACCCCTAGAGTCTAAAAATGGAATTTTATCATCAAAGGGTCCTTGGTAATTCACAAGTTGCCTAGTTTGACCCCTAGATGATAAATTCAATAAATTTACAAAACAAGTCCCTGCACTTTGAAAATTGGCAAAATTGGTCCCCGGTTATTTTAAATTTGGAAAAATATTAAAAAGGTCCTTAAAATATTTAACTATGGCAAGAATGGACCTTTTTGATAAACTTTGGAATAATTACAGTTTGGTCCCTGGAAATTCTGAAATTACAAGATAGGTCCTTGGGCTAAATTTTATACAAACCAAACGGATTCAATAATAAATCCAAAAATCCAATTCCAAATCCAACTAAATGAAAGCCTGGTCCAAATCCATTTTCCCAAGCCCAAACACCACAAGCCCATTCCCTTTTAAATATAAATCCCTGCCTCGTTGACCTCCTTTGACCCGTCCCCCACCCTTCTTCAACCTCCTTCATCACCTGCTTCACCACTATCCACCATACCACCCCCTCCATGTGCAAATACTTTCCACCTCATACATACCTGTCACCTCCTCAAGCAAACCAAAACCTTAGGTTTCCTTTAGGTGAGGACACGTACAACCCCCCCCCCCCATCCCTGCATTACCTCAACATACCATACTACACCACCATCACCCATTACACTTCATTTGGTCCCCTTAACCCTCCATTGTCACATCAGAAGCATTAAATGCTTGGAAAACGGCTGCAAGCAACCTATGTGGGTTTTGGCGCCAAAATATCTTTTGAACAGGTGTACTTAAATTAGATACGTGTCAAGGTTGAAGAATGGTGGGATTTGCATGAGAAGACACCTGGATCAAATGAGGCTATAAAAGGAGGAAGAAGATGAAGAATAAAGAAGTTAATTTTGTACTTAGTTTTCCATTAAAATCGTATTAGTGTAACTTAGTTTCTCAGTTTGAAATTTAAGCTTTTAAGCCTTTCATTAATGTTGTAATGTTGTAAGAAACCTTTTATTCAAGTTTTAATCCAAGTTAAAGTTCCAATTCAGTTTATGCATCCTTGTTTCAATTTCAAAAATCTCATTAAGCTTTCTAGTTGTAATCTGAGGTTGTTTGTGATCATTAAGCTCATATAAGCTATTGATATAGCTTATTAACGCTATTAGAAGCATTAAGAATCAGTATAACTTGAAAAAGAAAAAAATAAGAAAAAAATCAAGAAAAATAGTGTTAAAATAAAAATTTGCAGGTTTGAATGATTCAAGTTGGAGCATAGCAAGTTCTGGATGGCTATGGTTTAGTGGTTTCATGGGGAACCTTTAAGTTGATACTTTGGTCCTTGTTCTTGGTTTGTAGCTGGATTGCAAAATTGTAAGCTTAATTCCCATTTCAGCTTTGTACTATTCAACTACTTAATATTGTTACTCTTTAGTTCTTTAATCTTGTTTGGTGTTAGTTAATATTTATTTTGCCTAAAAACAGTAGCTTGTTATTTAGAATTGATTATTACTTAGTATTTTATTTTTAACTGTCAAAATTAGCTTAGGTGATAATATTAGTAATCAGTGATTAATACTTGTTGTTCTGTGCTCATTTAGTATTATTATACTATACTATAAGTCTGCAAACCAGTATGTTAGCATAGGTTTTGGTTTTTCTTTGAAAATTACATCATTACAAGTTTTAAGGAGTGTTTGGATGTAACTGTGTTGCTGAGATAAAGACTGTATAAGCTTTTATTTCTGGTTCAAACATACTTCTTTGGTCTCACTTAGACCATAGAAACCAAAAAACTCAGTACCTATTTGAGAAATAGTCAAACTTTGATTTAAATCCTCAAATTAGTTGACTGTGAATGATTTAGTAGGTGTAATCTTGTAATTTAGCATAAAATTAGTTAATATAACCTTCTATCATTAAGTTATAGCTTAGGTTAACATAATAAATCAAATAATTAGCTTTAAATCTCATAAAAGTCAACTTAGTTTAGTTTTATAAAAAGTCAAAATTGCATATGCAGTTAAAGAGCAAATTTTTCTTTATAACCTGTAGGATTCATTAGAGATTGGAAATAGATAAAAAGAGTTGTTTTATGATCATTGGTAGCCTGTGTGTTAGAATCAAAAAGAAAATTTGAATTTGGTGGTCATTTGCTTATAAATAAGCAGACTTGAAATTGGCCCTTGAGCAAAAAGCTCCCCTGCACCACAGGTGTTGAGCCATTTTCTTTGGCTTGTTGTGAGTGCTCCAGTGGGCCCCATTACAAGATTTTTAGCTTTTTAAGAAGCCTTCTAGTCCAGCTTGTAGGATCAGGGCTTATTTGCCCATTTCTAGCTTCTTTACTAGGGCTGCTATTAGCTTTTTGTTTTGTCCATTTCACAAAAGCACACTGATCACTCAGTGTTTAAAAGGTTTTTCATAAGCTTGTGCCAAGCTCATCAGTCAACCCCAACCCTAGCCATTTGGCTTATTGAGAGCTTATCAGCTCTAATTTCATTCCCTAGCCTTATTTGGACCATTAGCTTATTGGAGGTAGCTTCTTTTGAACCCAACTTGTGGCCTGACCAAACTCAGTTCACTGAGTGGTCAACCCAAACACCCATATTCATAAGCTCATGGAGAGCTTATTAGTGGACCCCAATGCTTGAACCTTGGCTTATTTATAAGCCCTCCTACCCAGCTTTTAGGATCACCTTTCATTTTAGATCCCTGAGCTTATTTGTGGGCCCCACTCAGGCCTGCATATTGGCCTTGTGGACTGTTTGGTTGTAGTAGGATTAGGAATTGCTTATTTAAGCTTATAGCTTATTTCTTGTAGCTTATTTAGTTAATTTAGGTTACTTTAGGTAGAACTTAATAGTTTATAGCTTATTTAACCTTTGGTAGCTTGTTTATAGCTTTTAGCTTGTTAAAAGCTCAAATTTGGCTTAATAAGCCATCTGCTGAGCTAATAAGCTCTTACAGAGCTTATTTGTGTAAAATAAAAAAGTTGTGTTTTTTTTAAAGTTACTTATTTTTACTTATTAAGCAGTTTTGCAAAAAGAAAATCAAAAAAATAAATAGTTTAAAAAAAAAATTGGGTATGTGTAGAGTCGAACTTGGGACCTCTTGGATAGTATCATGCTTTATATCACACACCCCTTCCAGTAGCTCTGGGGCACCAGTTCCGTTCAACTCTCCATAAATAATATACTTAAGGTGTTTTTTGTGTAATAAGCTTAAATAAGCCGTTTGGCTTATAACTGCTTATTTGAATAAGCTGTTTACCCAAGTTTATTTTTCCTAGGATTTTCATTAGTCAAACTATTTTCTGTAATTTTTTCATAATTTTTACTGTTCAACTAATATTTATTTTAATTAATAATAGTTTAATTAATAATTAGGTAATATAAGGTAATTAAATAGTTTTAATAATTTTTATTTAATAGTAGTATCTTTTTATATTTTTTTAAGTCTTATAAACCATTAGGAGTTTTTAGAAAATAATTTCCTAATTGTTACTGTTCATTTACTATTTTCCTTAATTAATTTAGTTAATTAGATTTTAATTAATAAATAAGTAATTAATTAGTAAATTAGCCTAAATATAATTTTTAGAATAATTTTATAATTTTTTAGGATTCCTGTGATGGTTAATTAGTTTTATAAAATTTTCCATAATTTTATAAGTTAATTTAGTATTATTAGTAATTTAAAATAGTTTATATAGTTTAATAAAAATAATTAGTAATTAATTAAAAGAAAAACCATAAAAAGACAAAAATATTTATTTTAATTTTTTATACTTTCTTCAAGTTCATTTTAAAATTTATAAAATAGTCTTGCAAGTTTTTAGTTTAATTTATAGTCTTTATTATTTTTAGTTTAATTTAAAATAGTTTTAATTAAATAGTTAAATAGTTTTTATTTAAATAATTAATATTAAATAATAAAATAATCTAAAAAATAATTTTCTTTTTAAATTAAATTTTCTTTTAAGTTTAAGTTTGTAGAATTTTCAATTTTACCCCCTGTAGTTTAATTTGCACTAAAACTCACCTTTTTTCCTGTACGTAGACGTAAGTTTTTTTTTTTTTTTTTTTTTAATTTGTATACGTTTTTAATTCGCGTAACTGTTTAAAGTTTATTGTTTAATTGTTTAAATTGTGTAAATCAGTAGTATAAATCAAACTCACCTTTGCCCATTCATAATCACCCGATCCCAAATTTCGTTTTATTACAGATTTCACGCCTCGTTGGGAAATACGACCCGAGAATACCTTGTACTCCACGGAGCATTAGTCTAAGCTGTTTTTGACTTGTTAACCATTTAAACTTGGTTAATATTATCTGACTGTTTAGCATTGATCAGTCACTGTTGTAGCAAGTTGTACCAAGATGCTACTACATTAGCAACTTGTACCATGATACGGAGTATAAAATAAGTGCAAAAGTGTTTAATTCAAGTGATAGGTCTTATGAAACCCCCACTATTCTCATGCAACACTTATTAGCTTTTTATAGTGTCAAAATGCACGCTTATAAACTTTCTTAATTTCGTTGTTCCTCCAATGTGGGACTTGGTAAACTTACCAACCTCACTATAGTTCGAGCATTAACTTGGTAAACGATTGCCAAATTATAATCTCTAAAATGCAGAAGTTACACTTGTTACACAATTGTAAGCTAAATATTTTTTGACCATTTTATTAGTGTGTTACTTTTAATTATAATTCGTAATACCTGTTTTTTATTAGCAAAATAAATCAGAAAATTGAAATGGATTACCATTTTTTCTTAATCAAACTATAAAAAATCTCATAAATTGTTAATTCTTATCTAGTGTCACAATCGTTACGACTACAGATAATATATATAACTTTGAGAAACTCTTTTGTTATAATTTTTTTTTTCTTGTGGGTGCTAAAATTTCACTATAGAAAGTGTTAATACAAATATCGCCTAAAAACGTTATTTATATTTTACGATCTTCGCTAAGTTTTGTTAACGACAAAATGTAAACTTTAGTTTTAAGCAAAACATATTCTTAGTTTTTAAGACTTGCATAAACAAGACTTTTGCTACATTTTACATTTCATAAAACATAACACAAGTTTATTTCTTAAATTAGAAATAGTCACATCACATTTATGGCAAGTTTTGTCATTATGTATTTATGGCAAGTTATGTGTTTGACTTGCTTTCATGTTGCTTGCAAGTATCATGTTTGACTTACTTTAAGTGATGTGACATTGTTTGGTCGATAGAAGTTATGAGACAAGACCTTGTTTGGTTTGAAGAGTAATTGCAAAAACCTACTGCAGACCCGGCGGTACCCTGGGGGTACACGGGCGGAACCCATTTGAGGGTTCCGCCTGATCCGCCGAGCACACAGTTTGTTGTCCTATAAATACCAAGCCATAACTTGATTTTTGGCTAACCTCTTGAGATCATTTTTACACACACACACACTCATCTTTCTTTCTAACATCTTAACATTGTAAATGTGAAGTTTCCTTTTGTAGCAAAGAAGCTCACAAGGTCGTCTAAAGTTACAAGTTTCCAACACAACGTTGCAAGACTTGGTAGCTTAGTATTGTGTAAACTCGTGTTGTTTACGCGTCATTTGTTTGTGTATATTCTGAAGTGAGTGGTTAGTATTTTAGTCCTCAAAATACAAAGAGTGTTGGGAGTTGTTGTACCCTAGTAAAAGAACTAAACGGGAGTGGTTGTGCCCTTGTAAAAGAACTCGACATTTAGCTTTGTGTCGGTAAAAATATAAGCGACGTGTAAGGTTTTCTCCGCCGGTGAAAGGAGCTTGTTGACTAGTGAAAGAAACTCTCGAGTTGGATACTCGGGGCGTGGACGTAGGGCAAGGAAAAAGAGTCCTTGTAGCCGAACTACGATAAATACTCGTGTTGTGGTTTGATCGTTTTCTTTCCTTTACTTGCATGTTATATATATTGTGTTTGTGCATATATCTTTGATCAAACGGAAAGTTTCAAAGCTAACTAAAAAAGTTAAAAAGATTTTAAAACGCTAAAACTATTCAACCCCCCTCTAGTTTTCCATAATTGGTATCAGAGCTACGTTACTCAAGCTTTTAAAATATATTGTGTTTTAAAACTTGAAACGATCCATGGATTTTGAAAATTACAAAGAAGGGCAATCTATGCAAAGACCACCACTCTTTGAAGCAAATGGTTTTATATATTGGAAAAACCGTTTTGAAACTTACGTGAAATCTAAAGATATAGATTTATGGTATATAATTGTTGATGGTGATAATATAGTTACTAACATTAAAGATGATGATCAAAAGAAATTGATAGGTAAAAATAATGAAGCTAAAATGATGCTTTACAACGCTTTGCCTAAGAAAGAATATGAAAGAGTCTTTTTGTGTAAAACCGCCAAAGATATTTGGCAATCTTTAATTGTCACTCATCCAGGAAACTCACAAGTTAAAGATAACAAAATTGATCTTCTTGTTCAACAATATGAACAATTTGTTATTTCCGAAGATGAGATTATTGATAATGCTTTTGCTAGGTTTAACACTATTATTACTTCACTTAAAGCACTTGATGAATCTTTTTGTAGTAAGAACTTTGTCAGGAAATTTCTTAGAGCACTCCATCCGAAGTGAAGAGCAAAAGTGACGGCAATTGAAGAATCCAAAGATCTTTCAAGCATGTCATTTGATGAGCTAATTGGAAACCTCAAAGTTCATGAAATGGTGATGGAAAAAGATTCGGAACTAGTTAGAGGCAAAAAAGAAAAAGTTAAGTCCATTGCCTTGAAAGCTAGAGTCCAATCAAGTGATGATGAAGAATCTACTTCGGATAGTGATGATGAGGAATATGCTATGGCCGTGAGAGACTTCAAGAAGTTCTTTCGTAGGCGAGGGAAGTTTGTAAGACAACCTAAAGATGACAAGAAAACCTTCCGGAAAGATCGTGATGATCGAAAAGGAAAAGTTGAACGAAAATGTTATAGGTGTGGAGACACAAGTCATCTTGTAGGAGAATGTCCAAAACCACCCAAGAGCAAGCCTCAACAAGCTTTTGTGGGTGGTACTTGGAGTGTCCAAAACCACCCGAGGGTTCCGCCAGGTCTGCTGCAGCAGTAACTCCATCCACATCGGATCGTTCTAAATTTGTTAAAGTTACATATAAAAATGGAACCAAACCTGCCTTTAAAACTGGAGTAGGACTTAGTAAAAATGAATTTAGAGCTAAGACTACTCAACCAAGACCTAAGACTCCAATTCCCAAACGCCCTTTTCCAAAGAGCAACTTCAATGCTCGACCAAACTACCAACATGTTTGGAACCAAAACACTCCTGGACATTACCAAACCTCAAATTACATGCCATGGAACCCTTATGCTCTATTTTCATATTTGGGACAAATTAATGGTATGCTTAACCAAAATGGACCCATGAGAAATTGGGGACCAAATGTTTGAGTGTTTTTCATAAAATAGGTGTGCCTCAAAGTTTGTTTGGATCCGGATGAATGGATCAAAGATAGCGGTTGTTCAAGGCACATGACGGGTAATAAAAGCCTCTTCTCTACATATCACAAATGTGATGGAGGTAATGTTACGTTTGGTAGTAATGCTAGGAGCAAAATCATCGGAAAAGGTACAATCTCTCATGACTCCCTTTCTATAGATGATGTTGCTCATGTTGATAACTTAGGATTTAATCTCCTTAGTATTAGTCAACTTTGTTGTAATAAGTATAATGTTCTTTTTAGTAAGAACGGTAGTAAAATACTTAAAGATGGTATAACCATAGCCAAAGGTGTCCTTAAGAACAACGTATACGTCATGAAGTTGGATTCTACATCTAGAGACAAACTTTGTCTTACCTCATTAGATGAATCTTCAACTTTATGGCATAGACGTTTAGGACATGCTAACATGAGACTTATCCAAAACCTCTCCTCCAAAGACTTAGTTCGAAACCTACCCAAGTTGAAATATGACCAACACTTTTGTGATGCTTGCAAAGTCGGTAAACAAGTCCATAGTAGCCATAAGGCTAAAAACTTGGTTTCTACATCTAGGTGTCTAGAACTTTTACATATGGATTTATTTGGTCCATCCGCTATACAAAGTTATGGAGGTAACTTCTACACTTTGGTCATAGTAGATGATTACTCACGTTATACTTGGACAAAACTTTTGAAAAGTAAAAATGAAGCTTTTGATAAATTTGAGATTCTAAGTAAGAAAATTCAAAATCAAGTAGGGTCTAATATTGTGTCTATTAGAACAGATCACGGTCGTGAATTTGATAATGAATTTCAATTTGGAAAATTTTGTGATAATAATGGAATTACTCATAACTTTTCTGCTCCACGTACTCCTCAATCTAATGGTGTAGTAGAACGTAAAAATCGGACATTACAAGAGATGAGTAGAACAATGCTTAATGAACAAAATATTCCACAAAAGCTTTGGTGCAATGCCGTAGACACATCAACGTACATTCTAAATCGAGTCCTAATTAGACCATTTTTGAATAAAACTCCTTATGAACTTTACAAAGGTAAAAGGCCTACATTAGGATACTTTAGAGTGTTTGGTAGTAAATGTTTCATTCTTAACACCAAGGATTATCTCACCAAATTTGACCCAAAGTCTTATGAAGGTGTATTTCTTGGATATTCACAAAGTAGTAAAGCTTACATTGTTTTAAACAAAGAAACCTTAAGAGTCGAGGAATCGTTAAACGTAACATTTGACGAAAGTCCACCTCCCTCTAAGACATCACCTTTGGTAGATGATGACTTAGTTGAAAGCCAAGCAATTGAAAGTCAAGAAATCTTAGATAATGACAAGGAAGATGAACTATTAAACAAGGAACTTGTTAATGTCAAAGAATCTAAAAGTCATCCATTAGATAGCGTCATAGGCAACATTAATGAAAGAACACTAAGATCAAAAGTCCAAAATGAAAGTAATTATTTTTGTTTCGTGTCAACCATTGAACCTAAAAATATTAATGAAGCCATTAAGGATGAATCTTGGGTAATTGCAATGCAAGAAGAATTAAACCAATTTGTTAGGAATGATGTATGGACATTAGTTCCTCAACCAAAGAGTCAAACAATAATTGGAACGAAATGGGTATTTCGTAATAAAATGGATGAAAATGGAATTATGTCTATAAACAAAGCTAGGCTAGTAGCACAAGGATATAATCAACAAGAAGGCATCGACTACGATGAAACTTATGCTCCGGTAGCTAGGCTCGAGTCAATTAGAATCTTACTTGCTTATGCATGTGCACATAATTTTAAACTCTTTCAAATGGACGTCAAAAGTGCATTTCTAAACGGAGTCATTAATGAAGAAGTGTATGTTGCTCAACCACCGGGCTTCATCGATTTTGAAAAACCTAATTATGTTTACAAACTTAAAAAGGCTCTTTACGGACTCAAGCAAGCTCCAAAAGCATGGTATGATCGACTTAAAACCTTCCTAGTTGACCATAAGTACACCATGGTCTTAGTTGATAATACTCTCTTCACTAAGAAGAAAGATTCACATATTATCATAGTCCAAATCTATGTTGATGACATTATATTCGGATCAACTTGTCAAGAATTATGTGTGGATTTCTCAAAAATCATGCATGACGAGTTTGAAATGAGTATGATGGGAGAACTCAACTTTTTCCTAGGACTCCAAATTAAACAACTTGAAGATGGTATCTTCTTTAACCAATCTAAATACATTAAGGACATGCTTAAGAAATTTGGATTAGAAGATTCGAAACCTATCAAAACTCCCATGTCCACGGAAACTAAACTCACCAAGGATGAGGAAAGTGAATCTGTAGATAGCACTAAATATAGAGGTATGATTGGTAGTCTACTTTACCTAACGGCTAGTAGACCCGACATTATGTTTAGTGTTTGTCTATGTGCTCGCTTTCAAGAAGATCCTAAGACTACACATCTCGAAGCCGTTAAAAGGATATTTAGGTATATTAAGGGCACTACACATTTAGGTTTATGGTATCCCAAAGGAACGGGAATAGACACCATAGTGTATGCCGACTCGGATCATGCCGGTGACTATGTCGATAGAAAAAGCACAAGTGGTATTTGTACTTTTGTTGGACATTGTCTCACCTCATGGTTCTCAAAGAAGCAAACGGCTCTTGCTATCTCAACAACGGAAGCCGAGTACGTTTCGGCCGGAAAAGCATGTCAACAAGCTCTTTGGATGAAGCAAGCTCTTGTCGACTACGGAATTCAACTCAACGACATCACAATTCTTTGTGACAACAAAGGTGCCATTGATCTCAGCAAAAACCCGGTTCAACATGCTCGTACCAAACATATTGAAATCCGTCATCATTTCCTTCGTGACAACGTTCAAAAAGGAAATATCTCAATTGAGAAAGTTTCTTCCGAAGACAACATAGCCGACATCCTCACCAAACCTCTTAAACGTGAACCTTTTAACCTTCTTAGGCTAGGCTTAGGACTCATGGAACCTACATTGTAGTTCTGGACATTAGACAAAAATCACAAAAATCAAAACAAATCCATAACAATTTTTCTCAGCAGGGTCGGCGGAACCCTGATCCATAACGGACGGAACCCAAATTTGGGATCCGCCGTGTCCGTCGACCTGCAGAATCAATCAATTAGTTTATATTAAACCAAACACCCATTATTTCACACCACCACTTCCAAAGCTGTTACTATTCACCATTCCTCTCAACCATACCCACGAAATTCTGGTATTCCATTCAATCACATTACTAATCCATCATCATTGTAAGTATTCTAACTTGATTACAATCCTGATCTGAGTCTAGGAATTCTATTTTTGCACAAAAACAAAAACTTGGGGTTATGCATTAAACTTGTAAAATTCATGCATAAAATTAGGTGTTTAACAAAACTAATCATGTTCCCCATAGTTAGGAATTGCATTCTTACTTAGTGTAAACATGTTTGCTAAACCACCCTATGTCAAATTCTTGCAAAAAATTTCTCACAAGTAGGACAAATATTTTTTCGTCTCACATTGAGAATACAAAATCAAAACGTTATGTTCAAAACATCACTTGCATAATGTCTCTTGAATGCTAAAGGGAATACATAACCAATATGTATTTTCGGGTACATTCAAACGAAGCTACATTGACCTAGGAGTGTTTGGGTTATCTTTTGTTTTTATAACAAAACTTGCATTATAAAACATTTTTGATGCATCAAAATGAGTCAAGATAACCGCACCTCCACATTGTTTTCATATAGGCACACACTAGAACATCCACATTAAAATAGTAGTTTACTTAAACTAAAATGTGAAATTTTTGTTGTTCTAGGTATCATCATGCCTCCTCTAACCCATTACGACCATAAGGACACAATTAAGTACCTCCCAAAACACCACAAAACCAAAGGCCTTACCCCAAACCAAGTCAACATTTTCAAAGCCCTAGAAAAACGCTATGTCCATGAGGGTAGAACCATTGACCCGTCTTTCCTAGAAGGCACAAACCTTTATGCCGAATTTGCCGCAATCAACTTTGAATGTCTTTTGACTTTAGACGAGCCTATTTGTCCTAGATTCATTCTTGAGTTCTATGCATCCATCACTCTATCCACGGGTGATTATGATTACTTATCCGTCAACTTTAGGGATAGTGGCAATCATTACTCCTTCACTCTAGAAGAGTTTGCTCAAATCTTAGGGGTCCCAAACCAAGGTACTTGTCTCTACTCCGATTTGCACTCCCTCTCAACCCTTGACACACTTGATGACCGTTTCCATCCCTATGACACTCCTCTTGTGTCAAAAGATGTTCTTCGTAACCACCTTTTTGTTAGGACAACCAACACTAGGAGAACCCGTGGGGGGAATGAGGTTGAGAAAGATCCATATGGAATGGAACTTAATGAACTCTTGCCCCAATTCAAGAAATGGGAGGAAGTCCTTAGAGCCAATGTAATAAGCACCATAGGAAACCGTGACCATATAAACCTTTGCTTATGCTACATGCTCTACTCCTTGTCCACTAGGCAACCCTTCAACCTTGCTTACTACATGGCCAAGAGAATGGCCGACATTCCCGTGCATGGCACAACGGCTATGCCATATGGAATGTTCTTGACCCGTCTCTTTAGGTTCATTGCACCCATTCCTCCAACTCCTAACCGTCTTCAACTTGACTACTCTCTCATTCCACATACCTTTGTCCCTCTAAGTGATAAGAGAATGTATAGAGCCCAAGGAAAACGTCCTCACCCCCTACCTCCTCCTCCTCATCTTCCTCAATGAGTGAAGATGACAATTTGCCAAACTCTAGACTCCCACCTCTAGAATACCAATCTCAACTTCCGGCTATTGAAAATGAATCGGAAGAATTCAAGCAAACAAAGGGGATGTTCAAAAACCTCGGGAGGTTCCTTGGAGCTCGACAAACAATGAGTGCGGGTGTGTTAGGAGTGTTTGGCACAAGGTGCTATTGAAACAATTTGGTCGTTTAAACAATATTTGTGATGTATTTGTGTGTTAGTACAATGTTTGATACACTTTGGAACATGTTTCAACTAACAATGTTGCAGGAAGACAACTTTTGGCAAGTTGTCAAATTTTCATGGTTATGGAATTTTCACTAAGTATGGTGAAATTCTCGACCTCAAGGTCAAACTCCTATGATATGTGTGTTTAGGTGTCTAATTTTTGCATTGCCTAACCAGAAATGAAGTATCTCTTTGATTTTAGGAGTTTTCGAAAATTTTGAAAATCGTTTCGCGGGTCAAAAACGCGGACTGTGAAGTTTTTCAGGCCTGGCGGATCCGGCGGATCCCAAATTTGGGTTCCGCCAGTGCAAAATCTGGGTAACCCAGGTTTGGCCCAATGGACCAGACGGCACCCTAATTTGGGTTCCGCCTGTGTATTTCCAGGGTGCCGCCAGTTGACTGCAGAATTTCTATTTTCTTTTTCGCCAATTCAACATTGAAACAACAAAATCCAATCCTTTTAGGTAGAAACCCATTACTTGCAATGTGTTTAGCATAATAGGATACTCCTTCTTCCATGAACTTAACCAAAACCAATTCCCGCCAAAATTAAAATTTAACCATAACAACCTCAAGGACCCCTCAAACATAAAGGAAGGAACCCTTCTAAGGGATCCTTGAAATCCCTGAGATTTATACAACCAAAATCTACCAAAACCACTATGCATTTAGTGCAAAAACTTGTCTTCTCACTTCACCATTTTCATTGGATTGACTTCCATGACATGACAACCCACAATTAAGTTTTCCAAATCATTAGGAACCACCATTTTTGTATGGACTAACATCAAATCCAAACACTCCTTCCGACAAATCTTCATCACTATAAATTAAACCATCCTAAACACTCTCAAACCACACCTTCTTCATCAAAAATTCTGAAACTTTAAACCATTTTAAACAATGACCAAGTCAACAAACACCTCTCAACCATCACGACCCATCCGTAGAACCGCCCGGATAAGTGTAAAACCACTATGGTCAAACCAATCCATCAACCTTAGCTCCTCATCCTCGGATGAATTCACATCACCCATCAAAAATGAACACTTTTTGAATCTTACATCTCCATCTCCATCACCCAAACAACCAAATGAGCACACTCCACCACCTACTAAATCACCTATTGACCCAACTCCACCAAGTGCTCCAACTCAACCATCAAAGACTTCATCACCATCACCATTACCAAAAATTGAACCTATGGAACTTTTTGGGTCTCCTCCAACATCACCACACCCATATGTCTAAGATTTAAATGATCTTCCACCAAGACATAATCAACCACCACCTTTTGCAACTCACTTACCAAGGTCAATTCTTGACCTTGATGAAGATCTTGAACTTAACCAACCACCACAACAAGTGTACCAACCACCCAAACCGTTGTTATTTCACCCAATCTACCGTGAAATCCATGGTCCTCTCTATGGAGAACCAAATTTTGAACACCATGATCACCCAACTCCACCTCCTTCTCAAGCCCATACCTATGAGTCTTTCTTTCCTTCTTATGAGGAAATACAAAGCATGGTTGACAACCAACTTCATCAAGCAATGGAATTTCAAACCACCTTGCTTGAATCAATACCAAATCCATCCTCCACCCAAGAACCAAAACCAAACCAACCCCTAAACCAAGAAACCAAAACCAACCCATTTTCACCCAACTATCCCCATGTTTGCTCAAATTGTGAGCAAATGGGTGAAAGCATAAAAACCTTGCTTCACCAATTCCAAAATGAAACCCGGTTTGCATTCCAACATGTCATTGAACATTTGGATGCACTTTCCCACCCCAACAAATCCTAAACAACCCTTGGAGGCCGTTTGCCCCAACTTAGGAATGTAGGATTTTTTTTTTTTTTTTATTTTCTTGGTTATTTTTTTTTATTTTTTTTTTTAGTTTTTGGTTACTAAATAGAAGAATAGTTAGCATTTCTTGTCTTTTGACTTTTATAAGTCAAAATTTTACTTGGAATAAAATTTCTTTCTACTTACTTTTGTGCATTGTTGGTTGATCAATGTTGTGTTGTCATTGTGGTTGCATTGTGTGTGGTAACTACAAGCTTAACTATATATATCACCAACTAACCATTTTTTTGTAGGTCTCAAAATCCATGTTTCCCATATTGGTACTCCATTTAGGGGGAGTATCGACCAAGGGGGAGCATGGCGATTATTCCGCTTCGCTACTCTACTTTTTGTTTCGACAAAAAGGGGAGAAATATATTAAACCTTCAATACTTGATGTGCTTTTCATCTCTTAAGTAAAACAAGGTTAATATAATTTTTTTTTAAGTCTTAAAAACCAAGATTTTGTGTGTTACTTAAAAACAAAGTTTATGTTTTGTCATCAACAAAAAGGGGGAGATTGTTAATACAAATATCGCCTAAAAACGTTATTTATATTTTACGATCTTCGCTAAGTTTTGTTAACGACAAAATGTAAACTTTAGTTTTAAGCAAAACATATTCTTAGTTTTTAAGACTTGCATAAACAAGACTTTTGCTACATTTTACATTTCATAAAACATAACACAAGTTTATTTCTTAAATTAGAAATAGTCACATCACATTT
Organism: Artemisia argyi; assembly: GCA_030686995.1. Classification (NCBI taxonomy): domain Eukaryota; kingdom Viridiplantae; phylum Streptophyta; class Magnoliopsida; order Asterales; family Asteraceae; genus Artemisia; species Artemisia argyi. Next base: position 140,173,274 of record CM060681.1, on the reverse strand, counting down.
ATGGCAAGTTTTGTCATTATGTATTTATGGCAAGTTATGTGTTTGACTTGCTTTCATGTTGCTTGCAAGTATCATGTTTGACTTACTTTAAGTGATGTGACATTGTTTGGTTGATAGAAGTTATGAGACAAGACCTTGTTTGGTTTGAAGAGTAATTGCGAAAACCTACTGCAGACCCGGCGGTACCCTGGGGGTACACGGGCGGAACCCATTTGAGGGTTCCGCCTGATCCGCCGAGCACACAGTTTGTTGTGCTATAAATACCAAGCCATAACTTGATTTTTGGCTAACCTCTTGAGATCATTTTTACACACACACTCATCTTTCTTTCTAACATCTTAACATTGTAAATGTGAAGTTTCCTTTTGTAGCAAAGAAGCTCACAAGGTCGTCTAAAGTTACAAGTTTCCAACACAACGTTGCAAGACTTGGTAGCTTAGTATTGTGTAAACTCGTGTTGTTTACGCGTCATTTGTTTGTGTATATTCTGAAGTGAGTGGTTAGTATTTTAGTCCTCAAAATACAAAGAGTGTTGGGAGTTGTTGTACCCTAGTAAAAGAACTAAACGGGAGTGGTTGTGCCCTTGTAAAAGAACTCGACATTTAGCTTTGTGTCGGTAAAAGTATAAGCGACGTGTAAGGTTTTCTCCGCCGGTGAAAGGAGCTTGTTGACTAGTGAAAGAAACTCTCGAGTTGGATACTCGGGGCGTGGACGTAGGGCAAGGAAAAAGAGTCCTTGTAGCCGAACCACGATAAATACTCGTGTTGTGGTTTGATCGTTTCTTTCCTTTACTTGCATGTTATATATATTGTGTTTGTGCATATATCTTTGATCAAACGGAAAGTTTCAAAGCTAACTAAACAAGTTAAAAAGATTTTAAAACGCTAAAACTATTCAACCCCCCTTCTTGTTTTCCACATAAAGCATGTGATTTGTAGTGTAACTTTTGACATTCATGTATGACAACTTATGCTTTCAGTTTTAAAGTTTAAACTTTCAAAGGGTTTAGATTTTTCGGCTTTAGGATTGCTCAAACATTCAATTAGCCGACTAAGGAGAGCTTTGAGAAACAAGTCATGTGTTCAATCTAAACTCCTGATTTAAGGTCACTAGAACATTTTCTCTTTACCTTAGGTCCTTGAGGAAGGGTTAGTCGACACTCAAAAAGAGTGCATGAGCTCAAGTCTCGTCGCATATTTGAATTGAAAAAGGGTTTTAAGAGTTAGGGCTTACAGTTTAGAATTGCCGCAAATAATATATGAATTCAAACTTTATATAACAAATCACATGTGATTTCAAAATTCAATAAAATTTAATGAGTATTTAAAAAAAATAGTTCAGTCTATTAAAATGTAAATAGATGATCATTGTGATGATCCGTTTGGGTTGCAGGTGGGTTTAGGATTAGGATTTGGAGTTGGTTTAGAATTTGGATTTGGTTTTGAGGTAAGAGAAAAAAATATTTTTAATTAAAATTAAAATTATTATTTAAAAATTAAAGTGTGTATGTGTGTGTAAGAGATAGAGAGATTAAAAGTGTGAATGTGTGAGAAAGAATCATAATTAATGAAAAACCACCCAAATCCTACCTCTCTTGGCTCCTTTAGGTTTCGTAGGCCACCTATAACTATTTCAAGTCTAAACCCTTAACCAAACAATAAAATTTTGTCACACAAATCAAAACCCTTATTTTGTCCCACTTAATGATTAACTTTTTGTACAGTATTATGTTTTTTAAAAGGAGGTAAAAAAATAGTTTTATTATTTAATGAAGAAAATAATGGCTAGCATGGTCTATTTTTTTTTTCTTTCTGATATTCTTTTATTTATCTATGTAATTATAATAAGCGTGTAAACGGGTGTGGTCTTCACTATTTTAGTTATTTCCGGGAGGTAGTTCTTTTCTGTTGTACGCAGCCTTACTGAGATATCCCTTTAATATTGCTTGTAACCATTTCCTTAGCCAACCCAAATGTGCATAGTAAAATTTAAAACTTAAACGGTTAAACCTCTTGTGATGTAGCATAGTGACTGATCATTTATTTTGCTCACTTGTTTATTTCAATTTATTTATTTGAGATGAAACTAAAATTGTATTTTACCACAATATATAACCCAAAACTCAATTTGTTTATTTTAATTTGTTTCTTTGTGGGTCGTGTGGGATCCTTTCTATTTTTCAGGTAAGTCATCAACAGAAATGAAAGTAACCAATTCATGTGCAATTTTGTTGCAGATATATCATTGTTTTTCTTAGTATTGCATATTCTACATTTTGTAACAGTTAACAAGTTAAGACAAAGATTGCCAAATATATGTCTGTGTGTGTGTTTCATGTACACACATCCACAATTAACTTATAATTGCGTTTCATGTACATATAGTGTGTCCGCAATAACAACAATGAAGTTTTTTTCAAACAAAAGCCAGGGATAAATATCATTAGACAATATCTTTCCTCGACTCAGAGGTAATTAGCGAAAGTTTCCATCCCAAACAAAACTTACAGGCTCTCAAAACAACTTTTACAACATGGCGTGGTGCAAGATTACACATTTTTGTCTCCCAAAAGAGCTACAAGGTGGGTCGTTTTATTTGGAATCTACTACTGGCCGGTATCACTTGATGAGGATACATCTTATGGGAGACCCTTCTGCTCCTAATAACCTTAATGGTAAACAATGGACATTATACAGTCCTGCTTCTACATCATCAAGTTTCAGACCTTCAACGAGAATAATTTCCTGAAAGCCCACAATGTAGCAGCATTAACAATGTCATTTAAATGAATAACTAGCAAATTTATATTCCTAGGAGATACAAACAAGAGTCTGGGGTCTAAACTCATAACAAGTTTGGTAGTATGCCATTAGTTCACTTGTTCTTCCGTCATTATATAATGAAAAATTGACATTTAGTAATTAACCAAAGCTTCTGTAAGTATGTTATCAATTGATATTCCAAGAGTGACTACAAGCCTTACCCTGCTCTCAAAGAAGACGCGGTGAGTAGATACAGAATCAACAAATGCAGCAACTGATAAGTAATCAATGCCTGCAGATTTAATCAAATTATACTGCAAGTACATAAATATATTTCCCATTAACAAAGTTGTAAATTTAATAACCATGTTCACATACCAACAAGTTTGATGTCAGTGTTGTCCTTTAGCCACTGTGCTCCATCCTTCATGAATCCAACAAAGCTTGTGTCAAATTGCTTTTTCCACATTAGTCGCCTGAAATTTATGATCCGAAACGTAAAACATCTAATTTTTTTTTTCAAATATAACGTCCCAACAAGTTAACGGAGCTTACTTATCAGTGTTTAATGTTCTGAAAAGCACACGCATTACTCCTTTGGGAATGTTCAACGACTCCATAACTTCAGCTGAAAAAGGTTAACTTGTGGATTAGTCATAATAGGATAATTCTTACTTTTTCAAACGCCAGAAAGAGAGCTTGCAAGATAAAAAGGCGTTTATATAATATGAAGCACCAAGTGTTGATTTGAAGAGGTACCTGTTATGTTGTTGTCCCTTGGAACATCAACTAATAATGCTGGGCCTGTGAAGAACAAAAACTTCAATACAGAGACACATAACGGTGGACAGAACTTTCTTTAAGTAGTAAGTATACAGCTGAATTACAAGACAAAGCACTGAAATAAAACTTGTCGGGAAAAGAAAGCTTTTAGAAAGATTAGAAAAAGTAAAGCATGTTGTTACATTAAGTGTAATTTATATTAGATTCTGTAGGGAAAATCGCTCTTCACTCTAACTCCTAAGGGTGCTAAATGCTAATAGCCTAATACTACGAACACATTACTTCTATTTTTTTGTTTTTTTTTTTAACTTACTGGTCCTTGCACTTTTACTGTTACAGGAATTATGTATTTGTATACAATTGTCAAAATAAAAAATTTCATAAAATTGCCCAAACTTAATCTGTCATGTGTGGGGGGAAAAAAAAGTCACACTTCACTCCCAGCGAGTCCTAATTGTGTTTTATAAATATTTGTTATGATATTGTTCGCTTGGTGTCGTTTTATGAATACTTGGCATTTGAGAAAAACTATCATACTACATTTACATGACTATACCTAACATATAACATCTACTGGTTTGTCCCAAAATTATATTATTCACCAGATGTCCCAAAAGAGCAATACTTCCACTTTGTCCAATAGACCTACAATCTGTTTCTGTCCTTTTAATTGTGTTCTAGAAGTGATTATGTGTGGTCTAACTGTCTAAGATAATCAGTTGTAACATAAGACCAACAGAGATAATGTTTGGATAATATGTTGTTTGATTGTTTGGTAACTTTTGATCATTTAACAAATCACATTCCTAATTACCCAAAATTATCATAATCAGTTTTGTTTGGCCCCTAAGGGGGTGTTTGGGATTGCTTATTAAACTGTTGATGCTTTTTGAAATAACTAATTGACCAATTTCAATAAGCAACTCTAACCTACTTGCGTAACTATTTATCTACTTATTTATGGGCAGAAGTTAGAAGTAGTGCTGTGTGTATCGAAACTACTTCTGAGGTAAAATAAGCAGTTCCTGATCTACACTTATTTCAAAGTGCTTATTTCAAACTCACCATTAAGAACATGAAGATCAAGTGTATCAACATCAAATCCAGCATCAAAATACTCCTCAACCATATGACCAGGAGCATCAACATGTGTTCCAGTATGTGTCACCATTTTCATCTCAGAAACATTAGCATGTGAGCCATTCTTCTTCATACTCATCGAAAGCGTGAGAAACTCGCCAAGCCCGTCTTCAGATTTCCATGATGGCATCTCAGGATGGTACCTGTGACTTATGTCTATTATACGACCGTTGTCGTATACTTCTTTACGTATAGGTGTAAGGCTACTGGTGCTGACTTCATCTGTGAGGTCACAGGTAGTGCTGTATGGAGATGGGTATGCATCCTCATTGGTTGATGATGAGAGTGTGATAAGTAGTGTAGTAAGAAGTATTGTGGTTAAGGTTGTTGTTTGAAACATTGGATCAAGTTATTAAGGTCTGAGAAACAACAATGGTGACTGACTTTAAGTGACCAAGAACAAGGACAACATAGATTATTAAATAATGAAATAATAAGAGCGTGAATCACAGTGTGTGTAATAATTATGGGTTATCTAGTCAGAGGCTCAGCATCACTAATGCTGTACACTTTACAAAACTACTATCTCAAGCCATACATGGTACATAATAACCTTAAAATACACTACTAGGATAATTCGAGAAAACACTCTTATAAGCAGTACTACGTAAGGTTGTAAACGAGCCCAACAGAGCTTGTTCGAGTTCTTAAACGAACACGAACAAATGCATCCATACCCAATGTTTGAATTATGCAAAAGCCAAAGGGGGTACTTTGATACCCTCTGGTCAAAGTGTACACAGAAGCAAAACTGTAAACATAACTTTAACCTTTTTTTTAATATAAATTTCAATTATTACTGTATTATTACATCATGTATCTGGTACATCAATGTGTTGTGTAATTTCTGCTGAAAGAGAAAATAGCAAAAAAGGCTAAATAGATTCGCATATATTCATCCAAAAAGGTCACAGGATTCAAAAATGAATCACAAAACATATTACTTTGTATACATGGGAAATCAACCTTGACAAAGATACCAAGGGAATGAATAGGAAACAAAAAAGCCTGAAAGCCGTAAATAAGTTTCCTCTTCTGTGAACCTAACCTATGTAATCTATGCCTAAAATATACATCACGCTTGGTTAAGGATCGGGAACATTCACATTAAACAAATCACCCAATAATCATTCATATATCATTAATGGTTGGAGGCGGGAGTGGTGGGACTGCCAATAAATCGAAGTCAGATACTTCAAGAACCTTCCTACCGGTCACTGCAGATTCTTTTATTTTGTCATGGTTCTTCGATTGAATATCTGACCCTTCAATGGCTTTAGTAGAAGTACTGCTATTGTTAACGGATAACAATTGCTCAGCCTCTAATGTGCTTCTTTGTGCAGACTCAATTAAAGAACTGAAGGTCCCAGATTCTTTTAATCCTTGCATAATCACCTATTGAAGTAGGAGATAGAGAACAGAATAACGAATTAAAAAAAGTGGGTATATGAGATAAAGATGAAAAGAAAAAAGGCACTGACCATAGGAGCATAAATGCGAGTCAAAATTCCCTTCCTCAGCAATTTCATATTCAGAGTTTTATCAGTCCATACAACATGTTCACGATACCTGCACAGTGGCAAATGTGTCAACAGCAGGTGAAGTCACTACTTCATAGACATGGCAAAATGGACGGGTGCTGCGGGTCTAAACAGTATAAATTTAGTGTCGGGATGAGTTGGGTTGACCTAGAACGCTTTTGTCCAAATTCTGATATATTTTATCGATTATTAGTGTATCAAAGTCAGGGTAAGGATCCAGTAAGAAGAAAACTTATAATGAGAAGGATGAGAAATAACTATAACTACATATATGAGATGCATCGACTTGAATTAGATGCATCTCAATTCATTTAGATGCATCCCAATTAGTTTCGAAAGTAATTTTGAAGTGAAAACAATACAAAGTAGTAATTGCAACAAATTTGACCCGCAGTGGACGAAAAATACATAGGTTTTTCCTAACTTGCTAAAATGCATCTAATATATGTATATGCATATAATTTTTAGCTAGAAAATATATTAGGGGGCATCTAAAAAAATAGGGATGCATCTAATTCAAGTCGATGCATCTCTAATATGTAGTTATAATTATTTCTCATCCTTCTCATTTTAAATTTTTTTCTCATTTGATCCTAATTCATCAAAGTCAGCCTATTTGAAAATAACCTGGTTTATCAGATAAAGTTATTTAGGTGATGCAATACAAGTTCAGTAACTATTGACCCATTTACACGATTTGGCCCATTTCTTAAACGCTGACTTTTATTCTAGCCCAAGGTGCCCTGGTGGTTGGGCACCCTGAGGTTCTCAAAAGAGGTCTCAGGTTCGAACCTCATCAGGTACACATCTTGGGGGCCGCCATGGAAAGGGTTGAAAACATTGACAAGATACCCCGGTTAGGCCAGGCCACATGCATCTGAGTCAAAGACTCCCCTCTCCGAGTAACATGGACATGAAAAACCTCCTCCGTTTTTTTTCTAGCCCTATGACCAATTAAATATAGAAACATAACCCAAATCGCCGTGTTAATAAGTTGAAAGGTTAAGTTCGCCCTCCACTATTCTATTAGTAGAATGCACAGGTTTCTAATCATTAAAATACCTTTCATGATATAAAACACGGACAAGCAATCTTACCAGCTTAGCATCTCCTCTTCTGTTGCAGTTGATGCAATAATAAAAGCCTGCAGAAGCATAATCCGTGGATATCAATAATGGTCTAAAGTAAGTTATATCCCGATTCAAAGAAATGATTTTTACATTCCAAAGATACACAGAACAAACCAGGCGTGGCCACTGATTTGAATCACTGGAAATCGCTTGAAAGAAAGAAAAAATATTCTAAGGCCAATAATTAAGCTAACATAAAAAAGAAATCCCATTGTTTTAAACAATAGTTAAAGATGAACCCTCCTTCCAGCAATTTCCAAATTAGGACGTTCTATTGATGTTGCAACAATTTCATGTTTAGGATTTTTCAAGTTAAAATCGCTTATTTGCTCATTATCATACAGACACCAATTCATAGATTCACGCATCTAATAAATAGCATCAGACTAATAAACCAGTCTATTAGGAATGAAGATAAAGTTAGCAATATCATCAAGGAGAAGCATAAATACTCACAGCTCTATCAAATTCTAACATGAAGCATCTTTTAACATCTTCTTTTGTAGGCTTGCAGCCACATCGGTCACGCCTTGATGTTAAATCTGAAAACTTGGTGTAGGTGTAATGCAAAACAGCAGCCTCGTCAAGTTTGATCTCCCTAAATACAACCGTAGAAGTTAGTAAGACACAATAATTAAGTTTGCACTAAAAGAAAAAAGAAGTTTTCCCTAGTGAATGTACAACTAATTTTAAGCCAACAACCAAAAGAAAATCAAAAAATATTTTCTCTCTCAAGTGAATAATGCAAGATTTCCTCAAGAAAATTTTCAATCCACAACTACTTCCCTGCTCATTTTGTCATCCATGAAGTATAATTAAGACTAAAACAGCTTACGTAAACCATGTGCCAAGGTAAATGATGCAATTTTTATGAGTAAGAGTAAGTAGTTTTAAGGAACAAAGGGCTTTGTAGCGATTAACTACACAAAAATAACACACAAGTGAATGGAAAGTGAGTGTGGTAATTTTCTTCCAATTTGCTTCTGTAAGGGTTAATTTGGTTTATGTTTTATATTAAAAGGGTTAAATAAAAAAATGACTAATAAGGGAAGGATCAAATTGGTCGAAATTCATGATGTGTAATGATGTAGTTTTTATAATCAACATTTACACATCCAGTATATATGTGAAAACGTCAAAATTGGACAAAAAGTAGTTCAGGGTCAACCTGCCCAACCCGCCCATGTTGCCACCTCTAATGGAATCCCTAAACTACATGACTTGCATGTGAGTGAGAGAAATTGAAATATGTTGTGCGAGCAAGAAAAAGGTGATACTTTGGCGACTTCATATAGTTGTGCCATCTGTGAGCACCGTTTGGACGCAGATGGTGTTGGACACGAGCAGCAGCCTTCCCATTTCCATATGTCAAAAAGTAGTTAGGATTGCCACGAGTTGATTCTTTGTAGTTGCCAAAGTATGTGTCCTTAAGAAGGTGGTCATAATTCTTTTTGAACATCGAAACCTGCAGAATCACAAATAACTATCATTTCCATCTAAACAGTGGTACCTGCTTAAAATGAATCCCTTTGACCCCATAAAAGTAACAGAAAATAGGTCATTAATCTTATTTTCAATTATCACCTTATTACGGTTAGCTTTGTTAACCTTTTATAGCACAACTAATAAGAGTAAGGTGCAATCAGGCTGCATCAAAATAGAAAAACCTTTTAGAGGTCTACTCTATGTGATGGCAGGCAGTCAGGGATACTTGCAAGAAAACTCACATACAATATTTTCCATTTTCAGTTAGTTATTTCAATCAAGTTTAGCTATTTCTAGACATATATGCATGCACGTAGAAAATAATTCCCTACCTCACTGAATGGATCCTTTATGTCGTCTCTTTCTACACTGCTCTCCTGCAAAAGTAAAAAATATCAGATTTTTAGTTATTATTATTAAAAAAAAAAAAAAAAAAAAAAAAAAAAAAAAAAAAAAGGTGATAAAACTCATAAAAGAAGATAACTTACATAATTTGGAAACACAACCATATCAACATTTTCTGGAATGTCTGACAAAAGCTTTCTGAGAGAGTATTCACGAGTGCCAGCTGGATGTATCAGCTCATCAGTGTCCAAATGAAGGATCCAATCCATTTTAGCTTCCTACAAGTAGAAAAACGTCGTCTTTGGTGTTCAGGTTATTGCAAGTAGAGTAAAAGAATATAATTTGGGGGGAAATAAAATCATACTCTAGCCATGACAATAGCCATTTCCATATTAAGGGATTGCTTGACAAACAATTCGTAGTTGCACGGTTTGTAGAAGAAACTTGACAGCCAGGTCTCATTCCATATCCGACTGAGATAAAAATTGTGGATTCATATATAGCCTTAATAACTTTAACGAACTAGGAATATCAACTACAAATGCTAACCTCTTGGCTTGTTGTTCTTCAAGTTCTCTAGTTCTAAATATCACCTTTACATCCTGCAAACAATTAGTGATAATTTGTTTACTGGAAACCACATACTTTATACAGATCAACGATAGCAAAAACACAAGACATGAACTCACAGGGATAGACTGTAAGACTTTAGCTACACCTGGGGAGGCTGCTTTTCCTTCCACAAACAGGAAGAAGTTTGAAACGCCAATAACTTTATGATAGAAGAGCCATGGTAATATTTGCTCTAAGCCACCAGAAGTGCTTGTTGTAATGCATATCTGCAATCAATATTGCATATCATTTATCTTATTAAATATAAAAGATGCTGAACCAGCTGATATCATTCAGACATTCAGCACACTTATAGGTAGAAGAAGGGACAACTCGGATTTGGTACGAGAAAATAGTGAGGGCCGCTCATTGACCCACCAACAAATATTTGGCCATTTTTAGAACTAATAAATAACTATTACACTATGTATGATTACAACTAGTTACTGATACAGTGACCCATGTTCCGAATAAAACAACTTAAGAATGTATAATCTTTTGAGTATGCGTTGGGCAACCTATAATCCTTTTAACCCGTTCCTTTTTTGTTTGTTTTTTGTAATATTTTGGGTTGTAATAAATTCAAAACAACCCAATTGACCCGTTTACAAATATATTGACTAAAATGACTCTATATGGTCAATAGGTCCTAAAATATTGTATTGGAACCCAGTCCACTATAACAAACATTAAATGGTGAGCTGTCCTGTACTTTTTTTCATTATGTTCTTTATTCAGTGGTCAGCAAAGGCAGAGGTCGTATAAAAGTCAATTGGCTTCCTTAAAAGGGGAGCAGAATACCACGCCAACACAAGTTTCTTAGGAATGTCTTTTTACAATACCGACAGTAGTTCAAAAACAACTATTTTATTAGGAATTTGCTATAATAAACACTTCATGTGAATATATAACACACAAAATTCACTAACACCACCAAGTGAACCACAAAACATGCCGTAGGCGGGCATAAGTCAAATTCACACTTCTAATTCATGTATTATCCGCATCTTAAGCAAATCAATAATTTATGTTAAAATCAAATTCATATATATATTCAAAAAGTCATCAAAATCTTAACATTACTATATTAATCAGTTGTAATTCCATCCATCACTTTACGGTACCAATTCAAATTAAAAATTTCTCAATTCCTTAGGAGCATCCGCAGTGGTCAGAATCGCCATTGCTGCCACAAGTCCACAACAGTTTTCCTTCTCAACCCCTACCCTACCACTTTTACCCGTACAAGGGCGGACATAACTTAGGCAGAGCCGAGGGTATGCACGACACAGAGGGTATGCACGTGCAGACCCCCTCTGAGCATCATCTCAAGCGTAAAAAAGATTCTTTTACAGATATATTTAAAATTTAACACTAACCGCACCCCTTTTCCATTTCGAAGAAAAGGGCACAGATTTGCCACTGACCACGCAATCTAATCAATTTTTCCTCTAAAGTATACATCTCACATACACACTGGAAAACTATACAAAAAAGAATTAAACAAGCTCGTCCCACCACCTCTTTTGAACCATCCTGCGGATGCTCTAAATCCTAATATATAATCCCTGATCCAATCTAACACTAACTCAAAACAACCTAAACATTCCATAACAAAGAAAAATCCTTTTTTAACATACAAATGTTACCCAAGTAACAAGTCAATCACTTGATCAATAAAAAACAATCTTTAACATACAAATGCTCAAAATACCTTAGGCTTAAGATCAGATTTAATATGAAATTTCCAATCTCTAAAATACGGAAACGAAAGAGTCTTGCTTTGACCCAACAGATCCACACAGCTACTTCCTCCACTCAATCGGGTCACATGCTCCGAAGAAGACGACTCCATACCCGGAAACTGAATCCGGTCATTGGGTCTGGCCCATCGGGTCGTCGGGTCATCATCTATTTCCCCACGCCATTGTAATACAAATGCAAATACTGCTAGTGACAGAGGCAAAACTGTCAGTAATAATAAAATCTTGGAACTCAAGAATTGTGATGTGTTTGATGTGGAATGTCCCGCCATTGGTGGGAATTGATTTGGGTCGGTTTTTTGAAATTTGTGTGTGTGTGTGCGTTTTTGATGGTGTGAATAGTGGGTGTAACTGAAAATGGAAAAAAGAAGAAGAAGACGAAGAAGAAGAGTTTTTTTTTTGTCGTGGGTGGTGTCGATGGGTTTTATAGTGATTGGATTTAACTTTTAAGTTACGAAAGTGACTTTCAATGAAATTTATGATGATTTATGATGGAATATTGGAAGGGTTTTTCTAACATGTGTCCTTAAGCACACAAAAAGTACCAGGGGATTCACGAAAAAGGACATATAAAAGTATATTTGTCTGTATTTTTGTGTGGGTCCATGAGTACTTTTTGTTGTGCTTAACATGTGCCCTAAGGCACATATTAGAAAAACCCATATTGGAATGTATGTTATGGTTAATGATTTTTTTTTTTCTTTCGTTTGTAAATTGGAATCACTGTCAGTGTAAACTAGTTATAATACTTATGCACGCGTAGGGGTTTTAAAATTTCGTTTTGATTATGTATTATTATCGTAACAAATGAATCACTTAACATGTTGCAAATGGTTTTAATTAGTGGACTAAAAATAAAAAAATCATATGTATATATGTTATACCTATTATTTTAGGAGAATGTTTTTGAATTAAAATTTATATTTTATTATTCAAGCAAAATCACATGATGATATGTGACTTGTATGAGATATTAGTGATATATGCTTTTAGTTTTGCAAACTTGTGCTATCAATTTACGATGTATTTTGTAATTGTGGTATTTCTTTTACTTATACTTTCGTTAAAATATGTAGCATATTTCGATAGCTTTGAAAATTGATTCATTTCTTTATTTATGAATAACCATCATACCATATTTACTAATATACCTTTTTGTTTGAAAAATTGTATTTTTATAAGTTTGTGCAATTTAGTAGCACATAATGAACGTTGATAAAGTTAAAATATGCTCAGTAAAGATTTTAAAATATTTTTATGGATATCTATATATAAATTTTAAATAATAATTTCATGAGTCATTGTTATAAGTAGAATCGAGTGTATTTATTTTTACATTACAGTAACTCGTGTTTATCATTTGATATTTATATTCCCGTTACTAATAATTTAACTGTGTTTAATATTCAAATCCGTATACGCATAAATTAAACTTATAAATAGAATAACATGAGTCATTATTAAAAAAAATATTCTAATGGATGAAAGTCTAAAACTAACATTAGTTTAAAAAATATTAGACATGTATTAAAACTAATTTACATATTTACCAAATTTTGTAATTTTAATGGATAAAGGTCCAAAAACTAATACTAAAACTCACGTAATATTAAACAAAGTTAATATTATAAAGTACAGGGGTTATAAAGTGTAAGAGGTTATTTTTTTTAATTTTACACTTAGCTCTATATAATTTATTTAAAGAGGATAATTCCATATTTACCCAACTTGAAAATCAAAATACCATATTTCCCCAAAACACAAGTTTTTAGTGCATAAGTACAATGCTTTTAAAGCATGTGTTGGGGAAATATGGAATTATGATGTTTAAGTTGGGGAAATATGGAATTGCCCCTTTAAAGAGGATAATTCCATATTTACCCAACTTGAAAATCAAAATACCATATTTCCCCAAAACACAAGTTTTTAGTGAAATTCAACCACTAAAGTTTTATTAATTATTTCCCCTTATTTTAAGTTTTTATTTTTCATAAATTTGACACTTATATTCTTATGCATTTTTTCTTCACCAAATTTATTAAGTTTGACCAAATTTAATTTAATTTTGGCTTTCTATTGACCAATCATATTACTCGATTTCGCTTACATGGCAAAATCGAGCTTTCCTACTGGTCTAATTTTTTTTTTCAATAAGAAGTGTTTTGCAAAAACACTCCAAAATGATGCAATTATTTTATTATAAAAGATTAGTTATAAGTCCCATGTACGTACGGGGTTTACTAGAAAAATCAAATTTATTTTAAAATTCTGGTTTACTATATCAACATATAAGAGTTTACCCGTGAAAATTGCGATATAAGTACAACTGATAAATAAGCATGAGTTTGTCATTAGTTATTAATATCTATTAATATTTTGTAAAAATTTTATTGGATGAAAGATTTAACTTTGTTTAGATAACATATATATTGTAACACCCCTACCCGACATGGATCCGGAGCGCTACAGTATGGTGACATATCAAAGCACACAAAGCATACAACGCAAGCGGAAGACTTAAAACAAAATATTACAAGGGAAAAATCTAAAAGTACAAAGAAATACTAAAACTATAAAAGAAAAGAAAATACAAACAGAACATAGTCTAATCTAATCCAAGTCCAAAACTAGTCCAGATGTAATGGGCGTCCAAGGGGTAGTCCACTAAAGCACCTATGCACACTTCACCCAAACCCAGCTTCCAACCTAAAACCTGCCGCGAAAAAAAGAAATGCGGCTGAGCTTAAAAAGCCCAGTGAACAGATATATAACAAGGCAAACGGATAAACGAAACGTATATGAGTATAAGAAAATGAAATCATAAGTTTCTGCTGAAAGGAATATCATCTGTCAAATGCATAAGAGGTTAATATACATTGAACGAATATCATAAGTCAAAGGGAAACGAAGTATCAAAGATATATCACATAAGCATAATCATAAGGAAAAGGTAATGAGCACGTATCAACAAAGAAGTGTCTAAACAAGGTACTTGAATAGACAAACGAATCATAGGAAAGCCACGAGCCGAACTACCGAGGTACTCGATAGATCTCAAATCACATATCATATCTCCGTCAAATCATAACTTGTACAAGGAGTAGCTAGCTCCAATGTACCAGAAGTGAAAGGGGTACAAGGCACGTACAGCCAATCACTACCTAATCATAACAAACAAAGCCTAGGATGCATCCATACACTCCCTGAATTAAACAAAATACATATGCCAGCTCATGACTGGTCACATATATAACTAATTGGCCAGTGTACACATATATATCAAACAAAAGGGAATGCTAGGGATCAATCACACCTCCCCAGAAAGTGTCATGCCAGTGGTGCCATCACTGACACGCCCATGGTACCTCCATGGATAGTTTGCAAGCTTGGGCATAAGAACAGAATCATATCAACAAAGCATATCCATATCAAACGAATCATATCATAATCAAACAAAATCTCAACCATGAGATAGTAATCAGGTAACCAAACAAAATGGATAGCAATTGTTGAGAATTATTGAAATGACATAGAGTCATTGCTGCTATTAGTATTTTTAGAAAGTTATATTAGGTAGTGATATGCATTGATTTTTATATTAATTGTCAACTTAGGGTTCCTTATATATAAAAGGAACAGATGGCTATTGTATTATGTATCGCTTTAACAAACACTTCTTGAAAAACATTTTTATTAGATCCATAGAGGATCGAAATATTATTAGAAAAACCTTGGTGCAACTTTGATTGTATTCTTATTATTCCGTTGTGCATATAATCATTGTTACTATATTCTAGATTGGGCTTAAATGATCTTCTATAATTGGTATTAGAGCGGGGGCTCTTGATATCTAGGGATCTACAAGGTTTTTCGAAGAAAAGCAGAAAAATTCGAATCTGGTACAAATTTTCGTAACTTTTCTGCAGTGCAGTTTTCAAACAGCGATTTCTCATTCGTTAACCTTTGGATCGGGCTGAAATTTTTACTGGAGGTTCTTAACATATCAAGGAAGAGTTCTACCGGAGGGATCTTCGATCTGAGCTATCAGTAAAAAGATAAAAATTGTGGAAGTATGCTACTGAAACAGGTGAAGTAATTAGAATTTTTAGGGTTTTTTTTATCTCAACTGCTTGGAATTCGTGTTTACTTGCATTAAATCATTATGGAAGTTGGATATACATTGATTGGTGTCTAAAATTCTTGAAAGAAAGCAGTTGTGAATGTGTATGATCTATTTTTGATGATTTTAGGGTTTTAGCGATACCTAAAAAAATTTAAAAAAAAAAAACAAACTAACTGATCTTTGAAGAATTTGATCGCTGTTATACTCATATGGTTTGATGATGACACGACTATGATTGGTACTGTCGACGGTTATTGCTGCTATTTTTGTTTCTGCTGATGATGACTTTTGGTTTCTGCTGATCAATTCTGCTGCTCGTTCTGTTTCTGCTACCATCACATATTGTTCTTGTTGGTTTCATTCGTTACTGCTGGTGCATTCTATTCTTTACAAACCTCACAACCAAACTTCTCTCCTCACCTTTAAAATGGCAGAATCTGAAAATGAAAGGAATGATGCATAGTTTCCTTATTTGATGAATGATGAGTACGAGGTCTGGGCTAGGAAGATGGAACACTGGATCATGAACAATGATATGAATATCTGGAAGGTGATTCAAACTAGCAACAACTTGAAAAGGATTGGAAGAGATCGCGATGGAAAAATCATTATTCTCCCTCCAATGACTGCAAATGAACACATGGAAGTTCATAGGGAATCAAAGGCAAGAACTACTTTGCTTCAATCTATTCCTGCTGATCATATAGCAGATTTCCATTATATGGATGATGCACGGGATATATGGAATGCAATCAAAGCAAGGTATGGAGGAAAGGCTGAATCCATGAAGATGAGAAAGAAAGCTTGCACTATAGGTGCTGCTGGAGAATTTGCACTCATGGGTGTCATTCCTAAGGTACATAACTGCCCTTTTGATTGTGATAGTAAATATAATGAGCTTAAGAAAGAGTTTGATGAAATAAAAACTCTTTTTAATGATTGCTATATTAATGAACAAGCTTATAGAGAGGCAATTAAAACCTTAGAGAAACAAAAGGTTTGGTTCCAACAAAATCAGTTAGCATATGAGGAAAAAATTAGGGTGTTACAAAGAGAATTGGAGAATACAACAAACGTATTTAAACATTCTGAAAGAGAAAAGGCTAAAGTAAATTTAGAAAAACAGGATTTGCAGGTCAAGTTAGATAAGGAAGTAGCTCTAATTAAAAAATGTCAATCATCTAGTAAGAAAGCAGACTGGATAAATGAACATACGCAACCTCCAAAACCAACAAAAGCTTTAGGGTATGTATCTAATGAGTCTAACAGTTTTGACCCCTATTATGAACCTGAGAATTATCAAACACCAGTAAGATATGTAAAGGAAGGAGTTCTTAATGATGTACCTCCACCAATTAGAGGTGTATTTATGCCTAGATCTCCCAAAAAGGACTTAGATGAATCACAGATGACTTATGGTAAAAAGTCAAGTGACTTTCCAGACATTAATTGTAAAACTAATGAATTTGTCTCTTGTTCTAACAGTGACAAGTCCTTAGACCTTAAGTCCACTGACTATGCCTCATGTGATTCAAGTGACAAGTCAGACCCACCTAAGACAGATGACTTCTCATCTAGAGTAGCTACTAATGAATCAAATTCTATGACAGTTACTTTAGAAGAAAACTTATTTCATTCTATTAAAACCAATTTTGTTACTAGTTCTGTTTCTGATAAGTTTGTGTGTAAGAAACAAAGTTGTGTTAAGAATAAGTCTTTTAAGAAGAAATCTTGTTTTGTGTGTGGTAGTAAATTTTATCTTATTAAAGACTGTGATTATCATGAGAATAGGATGGGTGTTTTCTATGGACAACAGACCTTTAGACCCAAATGGAATAATGTTGCTAGTATTCCTCCATTTGTCCCTCAAGCACATGTAAAAACCAGCAGACCCAATCCAGCTGATACATCAGTTTCTGCTGATAAGTCAGTTCCTGCTGGTAAGTCAGTTTCTGCTGGTAGACCTTTTCCAGCCGGTTGGAAAAGACATGTTGCTAAACCATTTTATAGACCTACTAGCACTTACTTTCAGACTGGTTTTTGGCTTAGTTATTTTGACCAAATGTATATGGGGTGGGGGACAAGCTGGGATACTACTGTTAAACCCTCAGCAGGTTATTCTTGAAAACTCAAAGAAAAGGTTCATTCTGGGTACCCAAGAACAATAGTCTTTATCAGATGCAATGATTGAGGGGAGGCATAAGCCTAAGGGGAGGCTTATTGTTGTATTATTGGTTTTCTAACCATTTTTGCAGTTGTTAGATCCTCATTACTGCTGGTGGACACTGTTTCTGCTGATAGCTTAGTGTTTCTACTGGTACTACATTTTTCCTGCTGATTGATGGTATATTTTACATATTTTATATTTCTTTTTCTTTCTTTCTTTTATTATTTAAAAAAAATAAAAATAATTAAAATAATAATAAAAAAATTATTTTTTTTAAAAAAAAAAATTGTATAGTTTTTGTTTTATCTTGTTTGCAGGTTTTGGTATTTGGTTCATTACCACACAACAAATGGTTCTCAACTCACCATGTCTTACTGACACAAGAGTTGGCTAGCCACAAGATTATGGCTTGTGGTAAAGGCTGTGGAAAACCATAAATGGTAATCAACTCACCATGATGATGACGACATTCCATCAAAGAGTTGGCTAGTCCAAAAGCAAACGGTTTTTGATAAAGACGCATCAATTCCGTTGATAGTTGTAATGGTTTGCTCAAAACCATAGGGTACTCAACTCACCCATGCTTCATTGCTGAGAGTTGAAATGGTCATCAATTCACCATGGTTGCTGCCCTATTGGGTAACCAAAGTATTGGCTAGTCCTGAGCAAACGGCTACAGGTAAAGTCATGTCAAATCCGTTTATGGCTGTGATGATTTGCCAAAAATCATTAGGGTAATTCAACACACCAATGATTCACGTTCTAAGTGTTGAACTGGTTACTAGTTCACCAGGGTGATGCCATGATTCCACCAAAGAATTAGCTAGCCCAAGAGTGAGTAGCTACTTGGTAAAGGCTTATCAAATCTACTCATGTTGCTGCTGAATCTGTTGCTACTAAAAGATAGAAGTTGCTGCTGGTTCATTGTTCTTCAAAGATGGTTACTAGTTGCTGCTGATATATAGTATTGGTTGCTACTGGTTACCTTATTTTGTTGCACTTGTTAAAGTTTCAATCCTCAGGCTATGGAATTTACATATCTATCAAAAATCTTGAAGTTAACAACTTATTGTAACATGTTATCATTTAGGTTTTAGGTCAAATATGATCGAGTTTAATCCCCTTATATTACACGTTCACATATTAAAGCTTTTAGATCGATTATAAGAGCTTGCAAAACGTTGTTTTATGTGAACATGCTTATGATTTCATGGGTTGTTCATTCGTATCTTTTATCACCATTTTAATCCGATTCAAACATAAACAATACCAAAGATATAAACGTATAAAAGAGAGTATTAAGAGTGAATTTAACAAGGATTATACGTGGTACCTTTTTTGGATCGAATGGAAGAAAAACAAAGGAACCAAGAGGCTAATACCAATCCGAATACAAACCAAACAAAACCCTCTTCAAACCAGGTTATACCACGATCAATACCCAACCTCCTAGCACCTTTTACACCTTAGAATCGAATGGAATGATGGGAGAAAAGTACCCAGCAGTCAAGTATCTTCTTAGTGTTTAATGTGTGTCATTATTTTTTTGAGAGAGAATCCGTGAGTTTTGAGAGAATAATATGGGAAGGAGCGTGGGTATAAGGATGGAAAGAAATCAATTAGTACGTAAATTATGGGATTACACATGACCAAATCGTTTATCTTGATTTCCTAGATATAAAGTGGGCTTTTGTTTTAGTTATCTTCAAGTACTAAGGCCCAAGCTTGTGTTAATATGTAACAATGTAAAATTTGGCCCAATGGTTGATGTTTAAACGTGTGACATGCTCTTGTAGTAGCTTTTGTATTCTTAAAATGTTAAGTGTTTTATAACTTAAGTTTTAATAATCTTGTTAGGGGTTTAAGGATTGTATAACTTAGATTTTTTATTATAATGATGCTTATAGGTTTAAATGTTAGAGGGGCATTTTAGGTATTTCAAATGTTTGAGAATTTAGGGTTTTACATATATTGAGGTTGAGGTTGAGGTTGTTGTTGTTGTTTAACTTTAACTATTGATATCATGTTGTACAAAATATGCGAGTTTAGTAGCACCTAATGAGCGTCGATGAAGTTAAAATATACTCCGTAAAGTTTTTTAAAAATCTTTTTCCGGATATCCTTATATAAACTTTAAATAATAATTACATGATTCGTTGTTATAAGTACAATCGCGTATATTTGATATCATGTTGTACAAAATGTGCGAGTTTAGTAGCACGAGCGCTGTCGTTGTTATAAGTTAAAATATATCCGTCTATAAACTTTTATTTAGCTGACATAGATGTTGAGGTTGATGTTGTTGTTTAACTTTTAACAATTGGTATCATGTTGTACGAAATGTGCGAGTACAGTAGCACATAATGAACTGATAAAGTTAAAATATACTCCGTAAAGTTTTTCAAAACTGTTTTCAGTATATCCATATATAAATTTTAAATAATAATTACATGAGTCGTTATTATAATTAAAATCGCGTATATTTATTTTCATATGATAGTAATTCGTGATTAAAATTTGATATTTATATTACCATTAATAATAATTTAGCTGTATTTATTCAAATCTGTGTACGCATAAATTAAACTTTTAAATAAGACAACATGAGTCCTTATTTAAAGCACATCGTAAAATGAATATTTTAATAGATGAAAGTTTAAAACTAATATTTATTTTAAAAATATTTAACGTATATTAAAACTAATTCGTATATTTATAAAATTTTGTAAGTTTAATGGATGAAGTCTCAAAGCTAATGCTAATACTCATGTAATTGCAAACAAAGTTCATATTATAAAGTATAGGGGTATAAAGTGTAAGGGTTATTTGTTTATTATCTAAAATTATCAAAAAATATGGAGATTTATAATTTTATATTTAACTTCATATAGTATATTTAAAATTCAACTACTAATGTTTTATTAATTACCTCATCTTTTTTTTAAGTTTTTATTTTCATAAATTTGACACCTATTTTTATGTGTTCTTTCTTCAATAAAATTTTCCACCAAATTTATTAAAAGTTGACTAAAATCAATTCAATTTTGACTTTTTATTGGCCAATCATATTGCTAGATTTCGCCTATGTGTCAAAATCGAGCTTTCCTATTGGTCCAATTTTTTTTCCACAAAGATTGATTCTGCAAAATAACTCCGAAATGATGTAATTCATATAAAAGGATGTAAAAATTCATATTTTCGGGTTACTATTCAATTTTACTATTTACTCCCGAAATTTTTATTCTACATTCTCATAAGTTAAGCTATTTCCATGATGGCATGAAAGTTTGACACTCGTTGGGTTATTTTCGCAAAAGTTGTTAAGAAAAGTGTGTCTTAAATTTATGTTTTGGTCTAAACACCATTTAAACATCCCGCATATAACGAAAACCAACTCTGAGAATTTTTATCACATTAGATAAATTTTTAGTTCTCTCATAACCATTTATGGAATTTTTAGAATTTAAATTCAAGTGTTACCAAATAAACTCTGCGACTTACGAACCTAAACTTGCGTTTTTAGTATTTTTACTTATACGCAACCGTAACCTATACCTGTAACACATTTTCCAAAACATTTAGACACTATTATCTTTTTCGGAAAAAATCAAACTTATTTCCCTTCACCTTTGACCATAAAAATCATTCTTTGATTTTTAACACTTCCAGTTTTAGGTTTAACGAGCATTTAACGTCAACCGACACTAGACTAAACCCAATCTAGACATTATAAACCTTTTAGTTTCATAATAATCATATTAGAAAAAATAAATTTTTACTTTTCACATTTTCACGTAAACTTTGTACATTTTACGTTTTACGCGTTTTAAACATACGTTTTAGTTTTAACAGCATTTACGTGATCCATTAAACTTATCACTCATATAATAATTTTATAGAGTATATTGATAAGTTTAATCATTTTTACAAGTTTCATATTTTTACGATACCCGTTTTTAAATTTCGCAATTTAAATACTTAACGATAACAATTACTGGGATTAAACTACCTCCGTAAAAGCAAGATAATACCAAAACTCATTTAGTCACCCTCCCCCATTAATGTGACCGCCTATAGGAGGGGGAGTCACTGTAGGAACAATGATCACACTAGTTTAGGCTGATATTAGTGGTGTCGGGTGGTTGGCCGGAGTAGCCAAACACAGAGAGAGTAGAGAGAGGGAAGAGGGAGTGGTGAGACAAAGGATATTTTATTATTCCAACACATACCTCACAAGTGGATCTTGTGAGGGTATTTATACTAGTACAAGGAGTATCACAACCTTTCCTAACATATGTTGTGATACCTACACAACATTCTTATTCCCCCTGAGACTATACAAGTAGTATTTCTGTGTTCCAACAATCTCCCCCTAAATACAGGTAGTCTGTATTAGTGGACATTGATGTCTTTAAGTAACGCTGAAGATAACCTTGAAGCTCTCTCTTCCGAATAAACCTCGGCTTTGATCTTTTGCTCTAAGCTTGGTGTGCAACATCCTTGAAGACAAACAATGTTGTGATGACTAATTGAGTTTGCTTCCCTTCAATTAGGCCATCGCAATTTTGAGCTAAAAAAGGATTAAATGAATAATCATTAAAAAAAACTACACAAGACCGAGCTTCTTCAAAGAATTGTGAAGTTTCTGAATCAGCTCCTCCTCAAACTGACCATCCCTTTTTATAGATTCAAAACTTTAAAGTAATGATCACGTCTGAGGGTCTTGCTATCAACCATCTTATAGAAACCTAGAAGGGGGTTGAATTGTTTACCGGTTTTTAACTTGATTTAACTTTGAAACCTTTACGTGTAATCAATAATCGAAACTACTAAACGATAAGTAATATATAAAAGTAAAGTAAGAAACAATCAAACCACAACACGAATGTTTATCGTGGTTCGGCTACAAGGACTCTTTTTCCTTGCCCTACTCCACGCCCCGAGTATCCAACTCGAGAGTTTCTTTCACTAGTCAACAAGCTCCTTTCACTGGCGGAGAAAATCTTACACGACGCTTACACAAGATTACCGACACAAAACTAGATGTCGAGTTCTTTTACAAGGGTACAACCACTCCCGTCACACTATGTATTTTAAGGACTAAAATACTAACTGATCACTACTGAAATTACACAAACAAATGAAGTGTAAACTATGCAAGTTTACACAATGCTAAGCTAACAAGACTTGGAACGTTATGTTGAGACTTGTAACTTTCGGATGAACTTGTGATCTTCTTTGCTACAAAAGATCTCGCACAAATGAAATGTTACTGAGTTAGATGAATGCAATGAGAATGTATGTGTAAATAATAATGGTGAGTGATAAGGAATTTCTTGATTGTGGCTTGCTATTTATAGCCAACCAAGACAGCAGGCTGGCGGAACCGGAGGAATCAAAACAAGGGTTCCGCCAGGCCTGACAGTCAAACACTCAAGAAATCTTTCCATATCTATCAAAGTCTAATCAAGATCCTTTAAGTCAACTACAAGATATGTTGAGTAAGAATCTTTCCAAAAGTGCATGAGATCTTTCCAAAAGTCAACTTAAAGATTTTGGAAATCTTTCTAAGATTACACATGATACATGCCATGATGTCATAGAACATTTTCTATTTTTAGAAATATGAAAATGTTATGTTTTATATGAAATTTAAATGTAGCAAATGTAATGTTTAAATGAAATAAAGTCTAGTTATGAAAGACTTAAGCTATATTTATGTTTTGCTAAAAATTAAAGTTTACACTTTGTCGTTAACAAAACTTAGCAAAGATCATAAAATATAAATAACGTTTTTAGGAGATATTTTGTAAAACCCGAAAATTTTGAACATTTAAAATCCCCAAAATACCCTTCGATCTCAAACTTATGCAAAACGATTGAAAATTATTACCTATGTATTAAAAACGATAATACTTCGATATTACGCAACAAATTGAACCTTTAACTTATGATAAATAAAATTTACGTAATTGGTACCCACTAAAATTTGTCACACGCTTAAAGATGTTGCATGGACCGAATATTTTATATGTGTACAAACGAATCGAGACTTGAAACTTGCCTTGATACATGATAAGTCTTAGTATGATTTGGTCTATCAATCAAGCCTTATAATTCGGCATTTCCATTTTGAAGATTTTTCCCTACACGTTTTGTATAACCGAATCACACAATTCCTCACTTGTTTTATACAATAGGATAATTACTCCTCCCAAAATCTCTACTGCTTTCCTTCTTTAAACCCCTCCCTACTTGTTAATTGGTTGACCAAAATATTTAACACACTTTACACAAAAACCCTAACAACTAAGTGGCGGCTAGTTCTCTCATTCACTTCCTGTTCGATCAAAGGTGGTATTAGGAAGGAATCTTGGTGTTGATACACTTGAAACAATCACTGGGAGATCCTATTGGCGTGGTTGTGTGGAGATTCGAAAGGAGTTTTGTTGGGTTCGAATAAGTTTTTGTTGGGTTTTTTTTTCATTATCTCGCCTCCGTTTTCTACCCAAGGTACCCTCCTCTTTAGTTTTATATTTGATCGACACAAAAACCAAACTCCCATATATATATATAACGAGAATGAAGAAGAGATTCGGTACTGTTGTATATATATATATTCGAAAGTTTCGTTGCTATGGTTCCTGTTCGAAGGTGGTTTGGGATGTGACTCGAGGCTGAATTCATGGTGAGTGCTTATTCACTCACCATTTTATGGCCAAATACCGACCCAAAAATGACTATTTGAGCTAACAAATGCCAAGAAAACACGTGTTTTTATGTTGTGAATATGCAGGTACGAATTAATCACAAAAAGACAAAAAATCACACGAATACCGGAAAAACGGGCACGAGAGTGGAAGATGGTCAAAAAGTCAAAGCTGGGATCTACAAGTCAATTTCAGTCTTTCATCTACTCAGAATTGGCAGAAATAGTCCTTGGATTATAATTTTGAAGAAAGTCAAAGTTAGTCCTTGAAGTATGAGTAAATTACAGCTTGGGTCCTCAAAGTTTCATAAAATACAAAATTTGTCCTTGACATATATTACTACACTAAAATCTGAGCCAAGTCCAATACCCATTTTCATTACCCAAAGCCCACTACACCTCAAAGCCCAAAGCCATTAACACTGCCCAAGCCCACTTATTTTCAGTCAACTGGTCAAAGCTTCAAATAAATAAAACAAACACACGTTTTCCCCAAATTCCCCCCATTACCCAGAATCCTCTCACACCACATGAACCCTAATTTCATAATGCTCAAATTTGCTCGAACCACTTGAATTAATCATGATTAAACCAATCATTTGGTCTTCTAGAAGCACACCACGTGACTGAGCACGTGTCAGAGAGAGTATTAGAGGCTATGAGGGACACTTGGCTACTCACCATTGGACAAGTCACGTCATATTACTCATTGGATTCTGCTTCTAGATGCTCTGACAAGGACATAGATTATACACACGAATGGGACAGGTGTCAGAGTTGGATTGGGCAAGCCACGTCTAAATTTCTGATCCAAGGGTTTGTATTTGATCAAAGAAACACAAAGCAGTCTGAGGGCTATGAAAGGATGAGAAGAACCACAAGAGTTGTGGGTCGCCAACCTGGCATCAGACCCCAACCCTCTCCAATTCAGCTATAAATAGGTCTTATTTTAGAGCTTATGGTGTAATTTTTAGAGTAGTGAAACTCTGCAAAATTTTATTCTCAAATGTATTTAGATTAGTGAATGTACTATCTTACTTAATGTTCTAATAAAATTCAGCTTTCCATAGAATTTTTCTATTAAACTTCTGTTTTAGTTCTCAATTATTAGCTAATATCATTTTATATTCCAGCTTATTTCTTTTCATTTTAATACTGCTTATTATGTTTTAAAACTTTAGTTCACTGCTTACTGCTTACTTTAGTTGAATTATAGCTCATATTATTTCTCTATATCTGTTTCAAAATACTTTTACAATAAAAGAAATAAATTCATAAAAAAAAATAATAAAATAAAAATGTTCGCTATCAGTCTTACTTTAGGTCTTAAATAAGCTGATTACAGCTTATATTTAGCACATTCAAGCTTTGTAGCTTGTAGTGTGTTTAGTTTCTGTTACATTGCAATTGAATTGGATCAGAAGGTGTTGAGGAGCTATTGGATAGTTAGGTCAATAAGGGAAGGACCTGCCTATCTTTAAAGATAGGTAAGCATAGTGAATCCTCCTCAATTGTGGCTGAGGAGGAATTGCTTTGTAAGTACTTTCTATTTTTTTAAATTCCACTAAATTTGATAGTATAGATCTATTTTAGCTTAGGTAGTTTTAATTGAGCTTGTTTGGTAATAATTGTTTTGTTAGTTTATAATTGAGTAGAATAGTTGTTTTTGAAATTTAGTTTGTGCATCTGAGTTTGATTTAGAAATCTGTCATTTGAATGCATCTGAGATTGAGTTCATTTGATAGCTTGGTTGAGAGTAACTGTTTGATTGAGTTCTGTGATTGATAGCTAAGTGATTTTTGAAATGTAATCAACTGTTAGTTTAGATCTGGTATAGTAATAGTTGAGATTTGGTTGCATAATCAGTCAATCTTGTTTTACTGAGATACTAATATTTGTAATTCTGAGTTGAGTTGTTGAATTGAGTTTTGGAACTTAATCACTGTTTCATTAAATCCTTAACTGTGTAAGTTGCTTAAAGTGATAGCATCACTTGATCCATGATCTGAGTTTCTAGTTGCTAATCTGTCATATTTTGGATCTATTGGTAACTGAGTGATTTAGTTGTAGTTAACTTGTAATTGTTGCATACATAGTCTTCGGTAGAGTTATAATATAGTTATATACAATAAAAATCAGTAGGTAATTCATTCATAGTCATAGTTAAGTTTCTATTCAAGTAACTGTTAGGTTGATTTGAATCAGTTAGTTGTAATTGTGTAATTAACTCAGCTATCTTAATATAGATTAATTGTAGCTTTAAATTACTAATTAGAATAGATTTAATCAGTAAAATTAGCCTTAGTCAAAGTTAAATAGCAAGTAAAAAAGATCACTGTTGCATAGTTTTTGGTTAATAGCTGCTGAACTGAGCTTGGTTTTAGTTATCATAAATAAGTTTTTGATCATAAATTGGTTTGAAGCTATATCTCTGTTGGTCAATTTTGGAATTGCTACATAAATTTTGGTACTCAGAGCTTATCTTGGCTGCTTATTTTACTTGTGAAGTTGGCTGTTTGGGAGCAGTGAACTGCTTGTGATATTTGGACTGCTTATCTGAATTAGTGATCTATTTTGTGATTTGTTTGATTGTTTTGAGTTGTATTTGAGTAGATTTATTATTCTGAATCACTATTTTGCTACTGTATATACTTGAGCTTGTACTGCTTATCATTGTGACCCTTTATTTGAGCTTATTGCATTTTTAATTGTTGAATCTGTGGTACTTTGAGCTTTACTTGGTCATATATCTGTCAAATCTGAGCATCATACATCATTTTCAGTAAGAGATTTCAGTTTCATAGTGTTTTGTTCACAAGTGCTTATAAATAAGCACTTGTGAATAAGCACTTAAACTTTTCATTTTCATTTCAAATTTTTATTTTGAGTTCTTTTTCTTATTTTAGAATTTCTGGAATTTTTCCAGATTTTTCCAACCCTTTTTACTATTTTTCTTATTTTATTTTGATTTTATTCAATTTTTAAATCATTTTTAAATACCAAAAATCAATAAAAAAAATCAGAAAAAGCTGTGAAAAATACAAAAATATTTTTAGAAATTCTTTTATAATATTTTAGAATTTTTAGAATTAAATTTTCATTTTTCCACTTTAATTTTCTATTTTTCCTTATTTTTAATTCAATTTAAATTCCAAAAAATCAATTTTAATTCATATAAAATAAATAAAAAGTCAAAAAAAATATTTTTCTTTTTCTTAAAATTCTTTTTAATAGTTTAAGATTTTTAGAAAATATTTTCAAGATCGTAGGATCATTTTTCAATATACGTTACGTTTTAAATTTTGCGGTTGCATTTTCGTTTTCGCGTTTTTAACTTTGTTGCATAATTAGCTTGTACTCTTTGCATATTTCATACTTGTTTGTTATTACTTGAACTATTTGATTGCTGTTTTCACTTTCTCACTTTTCAATTCACGATTTCACGAATCGATATTCTCGATTCCATTCGCCTTCGTTGGGAAACGACTCGGGTGATCCGTATTTTACGCAGATCACTTCGATACTATACTATATATATTATATAATTAATTTTCACACGAATCAATTTTTGGCGCCGCTGCCGGGGAGGTCCGAAGTGAATTTTTGAATATCGTTTTGAAAAATCGTATTTTGATAAGCCTTCCTCTACTTTGTATATATATCTCTATAAAAATTGAAAAATTCAAAACACTTTTCCTAAAGTGTTTACAAAATACCAAAAAAATAATAAAATTTACAGCCTCGACTCGACCGAAAGGAAGGGCGTTGTAAACCAAAAAAATCTCACAATATAACGAAAAAGTAATTTAGGTGTTTATCGGACTATTTCAATTACTACAACCGAATAAGCGGGAAATACGGATAGCTAAGACATTAAATTGCTAGCTGAAGAGAGATCCATTCTTCTCTCCCGTCCCGTCGCGCGTGGTTTTGAAAGAAACGGTTTTCAATTAACGTTACGTTTTAAGAAAAGAAAAATAAAAGAAATAAAAAGTTTTTGTGAAAAATATAAAAAAAACAAAAAAGATTTTCTTATTTCTTTTTCTTTTCTTTTTAATTTTGCTTTTGGTGTATGTACACCCGCTCTTCTTTTGAGAATCTTATATCACCTTTGTCAAACCCCGAAAGGGTAATTCGACACACACACCGTGTCCATTTCCTTAACGTTGAGGAAATGGATCTAAATAATCAACACCCTCCGGTGGGTGGTGATGAAAACCAACACATGCCGGCTCCCGATCTCCGAACGATGGAGGAGCTGTGCCAACCCACGATGCATGGTAGAGGTGGCCCGATTGCCCCTCTAAATATTGAGGCCACGGATTTTGGACTTAAGCACCACATGATACAACAAGTCCAAAATTCGTGCCAATTTCACGGACTACCGGGTGATGATATAAATAAGCATCTCGATAAGTTTCTAACCGTCACCCAAAATATAAAGCAAAACGGGGTCTCCGATGACGCCCTCCATCTCTCTCTCTTCCCCTATTCTCTTACGCATCATGCCACCGCGTGGTTTGATCGCCTTCCCAGGAACTCAATTCATACTTTCAATGAAATGGTTTCCAAGTTCCTGGCGAAGTATTTTCCACCATCGATGGTGACGAAGTTGAGGAATGATATTAGTAATTTTCGACAACTCCCCGATGAGTCTTTGTTTGAGGCTCAGGAACGTTACAAGCTTGCCATTGATCGTTGTCCGAATCATAATATGCTTCTCGTCACAATAATTGATACGTTTTATAATGGATTAACTTTACGACATAGGGACACGATCAATGCTGCAGCTGGTGGTACTTTCATGAAACGTCGTCTCGAGGATTGTTACGAGCTAATCGAGAATATGACGGCCCATTACAACTATTGGGATTCCTCAGCCGAGAGGAATGAGCCAATAAGATCGACTGCGACTCTAAACTCTTCTTCTTCTAACCCCGAGCTAGCCGTCTTGAATAAGAAACTTGACGATTTGTCGACGGCTATGCTAAGAATGTACCAAATGATGCCGAATCAAGTCAAAAACACAAAAGTTAATATGGTCAATATCGTTTGTGAAACTTGTTGGGGTCCACATTCATACTTTGAAAACCCAGCCTCTGGTGGCTTTGCTCAAGAGAACGTGTATGCTACAAATATGGGTGGCAACGGTTACCCACAACCTCAAGGAGACCGTAATCTCCTCAGCTACCGTTCTAGCAATTACCTTGGACCACCCGGGTTTGATCAACCAAATCAAGTGAATCAGAATAACAATGTGCAAAATCGTAATCATCAATTCAATAACAATCAGAGTCACAACCGTGGTAATAATGGTTTTCAAGGACAAAATCAGAATTTTCAACAAAATCAAAACCGGGGAAGTTATCAACAAGGCCCGCCTCAAGGGAACAATTTTCAAAACAATGGCAATTTTCAAAACCGTGGGCAAAATTTCAATAATCAAAATCAAGCTGCTATTCCAAATCCGACGCCCACGGAAGAGTTGATTAAACAATTGATTCAAGGTCAACAAGCTTTAACTGCTAAACAAGATGAAACAACGAAGTTATTTGCAACTCAAATCAACGATATTAACAAGCGTTTAAATGATCGACCCTCGGGTTCGGGTATTACTTCTTTGCCAAGCAACACGATCGCAAACCCGAGGGGCGAAGTTAAGGCGATCATAACTCGCAGTGGCGCTCAATATGATGGACCCACAGCTCCTACTACCTCTTCTTGTTCGTCTCCGCCTAAGGTAGTGGACTGTGAGACCGAGGCGACAAAGGACCCGGTTCCTCCTGTTAATAATGGAGGAGCTGAAAACGTCCAACCTCCGGTTATCCAAAAGTCAAAAGATAAAGAAAAAGTCGTTTTTGAGAATAATGTGAAATACAAGTCTAAATTGCCATATCCGTCACGATTTAATGATGGAGAGCTTCGTGCAAAGTCTAAAAAACAAATGGAAAAATTTCTGGATATTTTTCAAAAATTGCGTTTTGATATAAGTTTTATGGATGCTCTCATGTACATGCCAAAATTTGCTTCCACATTCAAAAACCACATAAGTAATAAAGAGAAATTGCTTGAATTAGCCGAAACGCCGATAAATGCTCAATGTTCCACGATTCTTCTCAAGAAGCTTCCCGAAAAGCTTGGTGACTCGGGAAAGTTTCTCATTCCTTGTTCATTGAAAGATCAAGAAGTTTGTAACGCCCTGGCCGATTCAGGTGCGAGTATTAACCTCATGCCATTATCGATCTACGAACAACTTGGGATGGGGGAGCTTAAACCGACGAGAATGACTTTAGAGCTTGCTAATCGATCGATAACTCATCCAGTTGGAATTGCTGAAGACGTTTTTGTTAGTGTGAATTCGTGTACTTTTCCGGCAGATTTTGTTGTTGTCAATTTTGAGGCTGATCCGAGAGTTCCTCTAATACTAGGGCGACCGTTTTTACGAACCGCCAAAGCCCTAGTAGATCATTTTGAGGATACTCTAACTTTACGACATGATGACGATATTATGATTTTTAAAGCCGATGCTTTGAAATTGAATAAGTACTCCGTCAAAAGCGTCAATGTTTGCGATTATTCCTTTGATGATTTTGTCAAAACTTTCGTCTCCGACTCTTCCCCATCATTTCCTACGACTAAGGAATATGATTCTCTTTGGGAAGAGGTCGATGAATTTCTTGCAATTGAAACGATTCCGATTTCTGAGACGGACGAATCTTACTTTGATTCGGAGGGGGATATTACTTTTCTTAACAATTTTTTGAACGATGAACCGTCAATCCCTCCAGATAAAGTTAAGACGAAGATTGAGCTTACAATTGACGATCCTCTTGAGCCCAAGCTCGAGGAATTTTTACCAGACTTTGAGTGTTTTACCTTCGATACGACTGAGGAAATAAGTGGCAATCCCACTTATCGTTCTGATTTTTTTGATCCGACGTATGAAGCTTTTCATTTTGATCACTCGGAAGAGACGAGTCGTGGCAGTACCACTTCTCATGCTTTTATCTCTCTTCCGGAGTTTGAGTCATTTCGTTTTGATGAATCTGAATGTGAAATTGAAAAGTTTTCTAAATTTGAATATGAAAGTTTCAGTTTTGATCTTGAATTTGATCATGATCCGGGTGGTGTTCGTAAAAATGAGAGTTTTAATAAAGATTTTATCCCATCCCTCCCACCCGGAAAAGTTTTTAAAAGGAGCTTAAATGATAAAATTCATAATTTCATATTTATGAAGTTTTCTTTTGAAGATGATGAGTTTTTCAAGATTGTTATCATGACTTTCTTGCCATTTGTAATGTTTGGTGTGGTTTCTCTTATCCGTCACTCCGTGGGGAGTGAGGATGTTGTATTTGATCCTGGTATCGTTTTTCAAAGTTTTCAACATTAAAATACCATCGGTTATCTCTTCGGGATGGAACTTTCAAATTAATCATTTGTTTTTCAAAATATTTTGAATGAAAGCCCGATTGAGATTATTTTTCCACGGATTTTTCCCCAAGTACAAATGAATTCGGGGATCGAGTCAAGCTATGTGACTCGGAAATAAAAAACAAAGCGCTTCGTGGGTGGCAACCCATGCTTATCCAATTTCATCTTCTTATTTTCTATTTTCTAACAAATAACGTGAGGAGGGGGTGCCTCTTCTACTCTTGTGTTCCGTGGTTGTTTGTGATGTTTGTTAGGATTGTCCGCGATTTATGATGACTCTCGTGCTCGTTATCTTCTCTCTGCTCAAGTTTCATTCATCGGTGCTACTTGGAAATCCTATATCCGTGAATCTTATCGACTAACGTTTTCCTTGGCATAATTAATAAACGGCCTAGAATTTTGT
Organism: Artemisia argyi; assembly: GCA_030686995.1. NCBI lineage: Eukaryota > Viridiplantae > Streptophyta > Magnoliopsida > Asterales > Asteraceae > Artemisia > Artemisia argyi. The sequence goes on along the minus strand of CM060681.1, from coordinate 140,140,880 downwards.
TAGAATTACCTTAACCCGTAAAACATTGAGGACAATGTTTCATTCTAGTCTAGGGGAGGGTGAATCTTCGATTCGATTTTAACCTTGCATTTTTCACATGTCGTGCACTCTTGCAACTCCGTTTTTCCACCAAAAATAAAAAAATTGAAAAAATTGAAAATTTCAAAAATTTTGAAGAGAAATCAATGAAAATGTCATGGAAAAGCACAAAAAAAATGTGAAAAAGTTGAAAAAGTTGTGCAAAAATATAATAAAGTTTGAATAAGTGTTTTGACACCTTGTTGACTTTCTTGCTGGCGAGAGTAGGAATAAATATTTTGACTTGACCGGCGTGTTGAGCCCTAGCTTGTTCCCTTAACCAATGATGATCACATAAGCTTGTGCTAGTCTTGTACACAAGGAGCTATAAAATGCGAATTCTTTCTTAAGAATCTTCAAGTTCCCGTACTTGACTTTATACATGCGCAGCTTAAAAGCTTTCGCTAGTCTTTTACATCAGGAGCTAGAAAACGCGAATTCTTCTTCTAGAATTTGCAAGTTTCCGTAACTGACTTTATATATGCGTGGCTGATTATCGGCTAAGTATTCGCTGGTTTCATTACTTGGAATCTTAAATTGCGAAGAGCGAGAAATGATAGAGTTTATTTAGAAGTTAGATGCTAAACGTGGAGTAGTGGTTCTCTTTAGAGCTCATGAGAGGTACTTGTGGCTTTTTACTCCCATCAGAAACGTCACCAATATATAAATAGATGTTCTAGGTTAATTAGTGGTATTTCGGTTTGAATAATATTTAGTTCTTTATTTTCTTAAGAGAATTTTTGCTTTAGAAGTTGGGTACATATCAAGGAACATCAAAAATAAGAGCAAAAAGTGAAAAATCAAAAGTCAAAATTTGATTATCTATGTGGTTTTGGAAAAATGAAGAAAAGTGAAAAGTATGAAAAAAAAAGTGAAAAATGAAGAAAAGTGAAAGTTGAAAGTTGTATGAATAAGAGCTTGTATGTATAAATAAGTTGTTGGCGCGTGAGGTGCATGTGGATGATTCTGAATTGGACACATGAGGTGCACGTGTAGTACTCCGCAACTTATATTTCTAATATTGTATGTACCAAAATTCCTTGATGTGGACCGAATTTCTATTGCAGTGGTTCTTAAGAGAAAATGAATAACTACTTATCGTTTTAACTTAGGTATCACTATCGGACTAAAAATTATTGAAACGAGAAAATATGAAGCAATTCATTTCTCAACAAAATAAAATATTGAGATACAAAACCTAGGATATGGGAGTAAGGAGTTTCCACAAGTAACTGTTATGAGTAGTGTTAGCATCTAACTTGTAGATAAGCTGTGATCTCATTTGTACGCTTAGTTTGGGACTTGAGAAAAATCAAGGATGACGATTTTTATCCGTAAAGGTCTCTTCTTAATAGAAGTGTTTCTACTCGTTGACCCTAACAATTATTGTAAAATAATGAAAGTTTAACAAACCGTCACAAGAAATGAAGTATGAAAAGTCCAAAAATAGGAAGTGTAAGTGTAATAAAGGAATAAAAGGAAAATTTTGGAAAACGGAGCGTTTTCGGGATTAAATGATTTTATTACTTCTTTCGAACCTCCTTGCTACTTTTCAAAGTTAGTAAAAAGAGTTTTGAAATTATTTATCCCAAAAACGTGAATTGATCACATTGCGTGAGGACACGACAATATCTTAGTCTGGGGGATTTTGGTGAGTGCTTATTCACTCACCATTTTATGGCCAAATACCGACCAAAAAATGACTATCTGAGCTAACAAATGCCAAGAAAACACGTGTTTTTATGTTGTGAATATGCAGGTACGGATTAATCACATAAAGACGAAAAATCACACGAATACCGGAAAAACGGGCACGAGAGTAGAAGATGGTCAAAAAGTCAAAGCCGGGATCTACAAGTCAATTTCAGTCTTTCATCTACTCAGAATTGGCAGAAATAGTCCTTGGATTATAAATTTGAAGAAAGTCAAAGTTAGTCCTTGAAGTATGAGTAAATTACAGCTTGGGTCCTCAAAGTTTCATAAAATACAAAATTTGTCCTTGAGATATATTACTACACTAAAATCTGAGCCAAGTCCAATACCCATTTTTATTACCCAAAGCCCACTATACCTCAAAGCCCAAAGCCATTAACACTACCCAAGCCCACTTATTTTTGGTCAACTGGTCAAAGCTTCAAATAAATAAAACAAACACACGTTTTCCCCAAATTCCCCCCATTACCCAGAATCCTCTCACACCACATGAACCCTAATTTCATAATGCTCAAATTTGCTCGAACCACTTCAATTAATCAAGATTAAACCAATCATTTGGTCTTCTAGAAGCACACCACGTGACTGAGCACGTGTCAGAGAGAGTATTAGAGGCTATGAGGGACACTTGGCTACCATTGGACAAGTCGCGTCATATTACTCATTGGATTCTACTTCTAGATGCTCTGACAAGGACAAAGATTATACACACGAATGGGACAGGTGTCAGAGTTGGATTGGGCAAGCCACGTCTAAATTTCTGATCCAAGGGTTTGTATTTGATCAAAGAAACACAAAGCAATCTGAGGGCTATGAAAGGATGAGAAGAAGCACAAGAGTTGTGGATCGCCAACCTGGCATCAGACCCCAACCCTCTCCAATTCAGCTATAAATAGGTCTTATTTTAGAGCTTATGGTGTAATTTTTAGAGTAGTGAAACTCTGCAAAATTTTATTCTCAAATGTATTTAGATTAGTGAATGTACTATCTTACTTAATGTTCTAATAAAATTCAGCTTTCCATAGAATTTTTCTATTAAACTTCTGTTTTAGTTCTCAATTATTAGCTAATATCATTTTATATTCCAGCTTATTTCTTTTCATTTTAATACTGCTTATTATGTTTTAAAACTTTAGTTCACTGCTTACTGCTTACTTTAGTTGAATTATAGCTCATATTATTTCTCTATATCTGTTTCAAAATACTTTTACAATAAAAGAAATAAATTCATAAAAAAAAAATAAAAAAAAAATGTTCGCTATCAGTCTTACTTTGGGTCTTAAATAAGCTGATTACAGCTTATATTTAGCACATTCAAGCTTTGTAGCTTGTAGTGTGTTTAATTTCTGTTACATTGCAATTGAATTGGATCAGAAGGTGTTGAGGAGCTATTGGATAGTTAGGTCAATAAGGGAAGGACCTGCCTATCTTTAAAGATAGGCAAGCATAGTGAATCCTCCTCAATTGTGGCTGAGGAGGAATTGCTTTGTAAGTACTTTCTATTTTTTTTTTTTTTAAATTCCACTAAATTTGATAGTATAGATCTATTTTAGCTTAGGTAGTTTTAATTGAGCTTGTTTGGTAATAATTGTTTTGTTAGTTTATAATTGAGTAGAATAGTTGTTTTTGAAATTTAGTTTGTGCATCTAAGTTTGATTTAGAAATCTGTCATTTGAATGCATCTGAGATTGAGTTCATTTGATAGCTTGGTTGAGAGTAACTGTTTGATTGAGTTCTGTGATTGATAGCTAAGTGATTTTTGAAATGTGATCAACTGTTAGTTTGGATCTGGTATAGTAATAGTTGAGATTTGGTTGCATAATCAGTCAATCTTGTTTTACTGAGATACTAATATTTGTAATTCTGAGTTGAGTTGTTGAATTGAGTTTTGGAACTTAATCACTGTTTCATTAAATCCTTAACTGTGTAAGTTGCTTAAAGTGATAGCATCACTTGATCCATGATCTGAGTTTCTAGTTGTTAATCTGTCATATTTTGGATCTATTGGTAACTGAGTGATTTAGTTGTAGTTAACTTGTAATTGTTGCATACATAGTCTTCAGTAGAGTTATAATATAGTTATATACAATAAAAATCAGTAGGTAATTCATTCATAGTCATAGTTAAGTTTCTATTCAAGTAACTGTTAGGTTGATTTGAATCAGTTAGTTGTAATTGTATAATTAACTCAGCTATCTTAATATAGATTAATTGTAGCTTTAAATTACTAATTAGAATAGATTTAATCAGTAAAATTAGCCTTAGTCAAAGTTAAATAGCAAGTAAAAAAGATCACTGTTGCATAGTTTTTGGTTAATAGCTGCTGAACTGAGCTTGTTTTTAGTTATCATAAATAAGTTTTTGATCATAAATTGGTTTGAAGCTATATCTCTGTTGGTCAATTTTGGAATTGCTACATAAATTTTGGTACTCAGAGCTTATCTTGGCTACTTATTTTACTTGTGAAGTTGGCTGTTTGGGAGCAGTGAACTGCTTGTGAGATTTGGGCTGCTTATCTGAATTAGTAATCTATTTTGTGATTTGTTTGATTGGTTTGAGTTGTATTTGAGTAGATTTATTATTCTGAATCACAATTTTGCTATTGTATATACTTGAGCTTGTACTGCTTATCATTGTGAGCCTTTATTTGAGCTTATTGCATTTTTAATTGTTGAATCTGTGGTAGTTTGAGCTTTACTTGGTCATATATCTTTCAAATCTGAGCATCATACATCATTTTCAGTCAGAGATTTCAGTTTCATAGTGTTTTGTTCACAAGTGCTTATAAATAAGCACTTGTGAATAAGCAGTTTATTAAAATAAGCACTTAAACTTTTCATTTTCATTTCAAATTTTTATTTTGAGTTCTTTTTATTATTTTAGAATTTCTGGAATTTTTCCAGATTTTTTCAACCGTTTTTACTATTTTTCTTATTTTATTTTGATTTTATTCAATTTTTAAATCATTTTTAAATACCAAAAATCAATAAAAAATTAGAAAAAGCTGTGAAAAATACAAAAATATTTTTAGAAATTCTTTTATAATATTTTAGAATTATTAGAATTAAATTTTCATTTTTCCACTTTAATTTTCTATTTTTCCTTATTTTTAATTCAATTTAAATTCCAAAAAATCAATTTTAATTCATATAAAATAAATAAAAAGTCAAAAAAAATATTTTTCTTTTTCTTAAATTTCTTTTTAATAGTTTAAGATTTTTAGAAAATATTTTCAAGATCGTAGGATCATTTTTCAATATACGTTACGTTTTAAATTTTGCGGTTGCATTTCCGTTTTCGCGTTTTTAACTTTGGTGCATAATTAGCTTGTACTCTTTGCATATTTCATACTTGTTTGTTATTACTTGAACTATTTGATTGCTATTTTCACTTTCTCACTTTTCAATTCACGATTTCACGAATCGATATTCTCGATTCCATTCGCCTTCGTTGGGAAACGACTCGGGTGATCCGTATTTTACGCGGGTCACTTCGATACTATACTATATATATATATATTATATAATTGGTTTTCACACGAATCTATTCAGTATAGAGTTGAGGTTTGGTTTCGGCATCGTTCGGGTGTGCCTCGCGGAATCTTTTGCTCGTGTTTGTGTTGTGGTTTCGATCTATCGTCCTAAAGGTACTCCATTAAATCGTCCTCGTGTTTCTAATTCTGTATACATATATGTATACATCATGAAAAACAAAGTTAATGTATATGTTGAATATGATAATGTCTCATAAAATGATAAAAAGGTTGTTTGCATGGAAGCATGACAGGAACTATATAAGATAATAGAAGAGACGTGCATGTAACACACATGAAATAATGACTTTGTCACATATAATAACGAGAAACCAAGGCCTGTTATCGACTTACATATAAATGACCTTAAAACTTACGTGTGTGTGATACATATTTGGCTCAACATGAACATATTCCTTTGTTTGATTTCGTATGGGTTAAAACTAATAAAAACTGAAACCACGACTATAAATTAATCGATTGATTTGTAACATGTTTATATCTCATGACCTTAAAACGAGAATAAGGGACCCTAGGGAAGATTTGCATGGGGAAGTTATATATATTATAAAACATGTATAAACTGTTAAATCAAAGCAAGTTTGGTTTGTACATATGAGTGATAATATGAGGATTCATCATGCCTTATTTAATCATAACGTTGAGTTGTATTTTGGTGTCTAACTAGCTATGTACTAGCATAAAACTTATAATAATCATGGGTAGAATTTCATGTAACCTGTTAATATTGTGTATGAGATATACATAAAAGTTTCGGCTTATTATTAAGTGTGATTGTGGTCGCGGTTTAAGATGTGGTCGTAAATGCATTTTAATGAATTATGAAACGACGGAGTCTAAAATTATCATCTTAATATAAAATTATAGTATAAACGTTAAAATAATTTTATTTAACATTTTAATATTTAATTTTGATAATTTACATCTTGGCCCTAAAATTTTAGTAAATTGACATATAAAACCCTAAACTACTATATTGGTCATTTTAGCCCATAAAGATTATTTAATTGTCATTTATAACTTTAAAGTATAAAATTACTATTTCGGAAATGTACTAAATATGGAAACTTGCTAAATTTGGAAAGTTACTAAAAATGGAAAGTCTCTAAAAATAGAAAGAAACCCAAATGAGTAATCTGATTTAAAATGAGCTTATGAATAATAAAGACGATCATGAATTCGTGTAGATCCGCTGAAGAAGGAGTTGCTTCCGATCTTTATGTTTTTTGTTATGTTGCACTTGCGGTCTAAGGTACATATATTCTAACCTTTCAGTAAGGTTTCTCATGACTCGTGATCCGTTTCTTTTGCCACTACTATGACTTCTGACCTTTGTATATCTGATATCTTTGGTTCATCTGTTATGATAATTTGATATGAAAACCTTTTGAAAATATAACTTGATGTTATGGAAGGAAACTGTTTTGAAATGACAATCTATGATTTTGATACGAAACCAGTTTTAAATGAAGGATTAATTGGCTTTTATGAAGAATGTTTTAAAAAGGATATTTTTGTGATAGAAATGGATAAATGATTTTTAAAGTTTTTAAATCTGTTTTCTCTTAACTCTTTCATATTTTATTATGAACTTATGAAACTTGATAATGAATCTTTTGGGCATGAACCATTGATATGACTTCTGATATTATGACCTTTGATATTCTGAACCTTTGATATGACTTCTGATATTATGAACCTTTGATATGAACCTTATGATATGAACCTTTGATTTGAACTCTGATTATGAACCTTTGCCATTTGTGAACCTTTGACTTGAACCTTTGTTATGCACCCTATATTGAAGACCTTCTGATTCTGATTATGATTATGGACATTGATTCTGATTCTATGATGATGACCTTATACTCCGACCTTCTGTTTTGACCTACCCAGTTAGATACCCGAGCCATTTCACTAGGCATGGGGGTTCCATGTCCGTGTCAGTGATGCACCTCTGACATGACTCTAGGGCAGTAGAGTGATGTTGATGAGTGTGTAAATACTCATCATTTTTAGTCAAATCTGAGCTGCAAAACGATCAAAAATACTCAAAAACGCACCAAAATGCGAAGAAAATCCCAAAGATCGTATTTTATATGTTTCTGATGCAAAACGAGTGAAAACAAACGGAAAACGAACAAAATTTGCATATATGGCAGTTTCAGTCCCCCAACTTTCAAAGTTTTACAAAACTAGTCCCTGGTCAATCATTTTTAAAGAAAAGTCAACCCTTGCTCTTTAAAAAGTCAAAATAAATCACAAATGATCTTTGGGTAAAATATCTTCAAAAGATTGCAAGTGAAACCTTTGAAATTTCACAATTGGCAAATTTAGTCCCTGGACTTTGGAAAGTTGTCAAAAATGATCCCTGGGATTAAAAATCTTTTGGAAATAACAATTGTGGTCCTTGTACTAATATACTTTGGCAGGAATGGCCCTTTGAGGGAGTTTGGAAAAAAGGCAGAAGTGGCCCTCAAGTTTCAGCAGAATTGCAACATTAGTCCTTGTGGTTTCATAAGTTACCATGACAAACGGACCCTTATTGTCACTACCCCAGCCCATCATAAATTCCCCCTTGGCCCAAAAATCAAAACTCAGCCCACAAATAAATCAAAACCCACGACCCTATCTATTTTATTATTAAAACTCAAAAAGGAATGGTAACTTGGTCAAACGCAACCCTGCTTTATCTTCTTCCCCAAAACACCTCTCCCCCCCCCCCTCTCGTGACTGCATCCAGCCAACCCAACCATCACCATCCCTTCCCTTGTCCTCCACACCATATCCCAATCCCAATAATCCCCTCAAATTTGTACCTAACACTTCAAACCATTCACAGCAGGACATGTTGGCAATCCACAACATCTTTTGGGCGCCAAAGATACAATCAAGGGGCTAGGATAATTGGAGCTTTAATCAAAGGCCAAGATTCATTGCAAGGAAGCACACAAGATTGTCCAACTCAGCTTCCATCTCAGTGAAGAAACACCAAGGATGAAGACAAGAAAAGAGCTAAGGTGTAGCTACCACTTCTAGAGTTTTAGTATAAATAGATGCTTGTTGTAAGCCTAAGGGCATCATATCATCTCTCTTTTCTATTGTACTCTTTATTTTTAATTCTAGTTTTCAGTTTGTAATCTCAGAATTCAAGGTTTTAATGAAAGTGGAAATTTAAGTTTACCTCAATTCATGTTTAAGTTTCTTATTCTTTTTCAAATTCTGTTTTGTTACTTGTAAAATCTTTACTTCAGTCTTGCAAAATAAAAATTCAGAAAAAGAAAAGAGAGAAGTGAAAATCCAGAAAAAAAAAAATATAAAAAGAGTTAGCAATAGCAGCTTGGATGGGAGTTTGGTTTAGAGCCCATAGGGGCAGTTAGGTGATTCTTGGTTCATGGTTCTCAGGCCTCATCTTCGCTTGGAAGTCAAGTAGGCTCTTACCACTTATTTTGATCATAATCTGTATTGGTTGCTAGTTGTCTTTTATACTTGTTGATTTCTATTTAATTGAATTTGAATTAGCTTAATATAAATTGATTAGGTTAGTTTGTGTGGCATACTAGTAATTTACTTAGAAATCATTAAGCTTAGGGGTGTTTGGCTCAACTGTTTATCTAAGTCTCAAGGTTGTTTGAAAGGTTATTTTCTATTGGAGCATGTTATTTGAGGTCCAAATAGATAATCAGAGTAAAAAAAATTGGTCGTTGTTAGTAAAAAGTCAAAGTCTCCCTTTACAAGTTGTAGCAGCTTGACTGTTAGAGTAGTATTCATCAATTCAATATTTATTTGGTTAAGTTTGCTGGAATTAGGTTCAAATCATCTTAACTAATCAATTTCAGTCATCTAAGATCAAAAGAAATTCAGTTTAGTCAACTTGGGACCAAAACTTCAAAAGTCAAAATTGCTTACTCAGTTTTTGTAGCTAATTTCAAGTCAAGTTCTAGGATTCATTAATTAATGAAAATCAGTAAGGTTTGTTGGATTTAGAAGTCTACCAGCCTGTGTGTTGATCTAAAAAAGAAAATCGAAATTCGGGATTGTTTTGCTCATTGAAAAGTGGTCGCGAAGTTGGCTGTTTGACACAAGCAGCCCTGCACCTTCAGTTTTGAAAAGGTTGAGTGGAGTATGGAATGTTTATTGGTTGGAGTTAGGGAGTGTTCTCAGTAGTTTTAGAAAGCCACCTAGGTGGTGTTTAGGGGATTGCCTTTAGTTTTGGCCATATAGCTTATTTGGTCACTTATTTTTAGACTTGAAGTGGCCACTTTGGCTACTGTTGCTGCTGCTACTTTTTCCTTCGATTCATGAGCTGAACTTGTTTAACGGCTTGTTGTGTTCTTGATTTTGTTGTTGTAATTGTTATTGTTAGAGTTGATGTTGTAATTGGTAGGCTTGTTTAAGCTTATTGGTTTGGATTTGAAGCTTGGCTGTCTCAAAAAGAAAAAAAGAAAAGAACTAAAGCTTTTCGAAATGATTTATTTGAATATGCTTTGAAACTTAGAAGTTGGTAAAAACTTCGTTGATAAAAATCTGTCTTCAGGAAATTGAGTTTGGAATTGCTTGTGTTTGTAAGTCGTAACAGAAACAAAAAGAAATAGAAAAAAAATATAAAGTTGCAAAAAGTCTGGGTAGGGTTCGAACCCCAGACCTCTTGCACAGCCCGACCACAACACACAACATCCCAACCATATGCCCTTGGGACTTTTTTAATTATAGTTTGCAAAATCAATCTTTTATATAGCCTTTGTTTAGTTTATGCTTATTTGCTTATTGACTGCTAATCTGCTTATTCCGGCTTATCAGCAATGCTTTTTCTTAACTTATTATTTTCCTTAGGTTAGTTTTTACTAAATTTAATTTCCATAAAAATTTCGGATTTTTCTCATTGTTAAAATATTTATTAGGATTTAATTTAGGAAAATTAGAATTTAATTCATAATAAATAGAATTTTGTTTAAAAAAATTAATTTTCTTTTTTCAAAAATTTTCTTTTGTCTTTTAGCACGTAAGAAAATTATTCGTGGACCCGTAGGATGTTTAGAATTTAAAACTCGCGTTTTATTTTGCGCTCTCGCATTATTAATAACGTTCGCGTTTTTAATTTAGTACGTTTTTAGGATTCCCGATAACTTATTATGTTTACCCGTAGTTTTTAGGTATTTCTTAGATTGTTAGTTGCCTTAGGTTAATTTACGTTTACATTCGTTCGTTAATTTTCCAAATTCATTAATTTAACATATCGCAAAACCAAATAACCTTTCCAATCATACAAGATTTTAATCCCAATCTCATTCGAAGCTTTCCATTCACACCTCGTTGGGGTACGACCCGGGAAATCACTTCCCGGTCTCACAATTTGAATATCACTTTCACAAGTTTTGCGAGGTAATCGTTTTCCTAAACGGTTTACTCGTATTACTTCACATTTATTTGTCTCACGATGAATTAAACTTCACGTTTGTTGATATTTTGATAAATTGTTGTTTACACACCAAAACACAACGAATCAGATGTTCTGCCACGTCCCCTTTCTGTTATATGATGTGCACACTTCATGATATGATTTATTATGGCCAATCTGATTTATGTGGGGGCGTATGGATGCATCCTAGATCTGTTTCTGTTTTCTGTTGTCTGTATCTGGTGATTGATGCTGCGTGCATGCATGTCCTTCACATTTCTGGGAGCTAGCTACTCCACCCATATGAGGACACCCCTCATTATTGTCTGATTATCTGAGAGGTCTCCCCTCTATATGATTATGAAGAGATATGATTATGATTATGATGAAGGCATTATTATGAAGGCATTATATCTGTTTCTGGGCTCGGAGTTGATGACTAACCCTTACCTTACATCCATCACTATTTCATACTTACCTTTGATTTCATTCTGTTATTCCCTTTATACCTTATTCAGTATTCATTTCTGTTTCATTATTACTTCGTTGTTATATCTGTTCACTGGGCTTTTTAAGCTCAGCCGCATTTCTTTTCCTGCGGCAGGTTTTAGTAGGAAGTTGGGTTATGAGTGAAGAGTATTTTGGACTTAGAAGACTACACTTCAATAGCTTTGGATTAGTAGGAGCTTTGGCATTTTCAGACTTAGCATTCATTACTATTCTCATTTGTAACCTTGTTTTTTTAAATTATTACTTTGTAACCTTTGAAATTCTTTTGTATTACTTATGTTGTATGTCTGTATATGCTTTGATATGTCACCGTAACGTAGTGCTTCTACCCTTATCGGGTTAAGGCATTACACATTTGTTAACACAACTCTTCTACTTCTTAATCATCCAGTTTAACCGAGCAAATGAAGTTCCAAATGATATACCAAGTTCTAATCACCCAACTACGGTGTAATATGCATGTGTTCCAACAATCTCCCCCTAAATACATGTAGTCCAGATTAGTGGACATTGATGTCTTTAAGTAATGCTGAAGATAGCCTTGAAGCTCTCTCTTTTGAATAAACCTCGGCTTTGATCTTTTGCTCTGAGCTTGGTGTGCAACATCCTTGAAGACAAACAATGTTGTGATGACTAATTGAGTTTGGTCCCCTCAATTAGGCCATCGCAATTTTGAGCTAAAAAAAAGATTAAATGAATAATCATTAAAAAAAAAAAAAAAAAAAAAAAAAAAAAAAAAAAAAAAAAAACCCTACACAAGACCGAGCTTCTTCAAAATCTTGTGAAGTTTCTAAATCAGCTCCCCCTCAAACTGACCATCCCTTTTTATAGATTCAAAACTTTAAAGTAATGATCACGTCTGAGGGTCTTGATATCAACCATCTCTTCTACTTCTGAATCATCTAGTTTAACTGAGCAAATGAAGTTCCAAATGATATACCAAGTTCTAATCACCCAACTACGGTGTAATATGCCTGTAGCCCTATTCGTAACCGAGTGACTTAAAACACACCATGGTATCCCTATGCCTATAGCCCTATTCATGACTTGCTAACTCCCTGCATGTATGCATTTTTCATTCATGGAGATGTAATCCGAAAAGAGAACAGTGTACACCTATCCCCCTCCCCCCAAACAAAAAAAGCATTCATTTTGTTTTTGCTATATTTGCGAGTCATCAAAAGTAGTATGAATATTTAAGGGTCAACCGAATCAACCAATCAACTGGAGTACTAAATGATAACACCAAGTTCGAATCCCAGAGGCAAGGATAGAACTCGAACAAGGTAACAAACCATGGAATATTTCAGCACGGTAGACACCAATCTCCCCGACATGAATGATTAAGCTCGATTTATTCGTGATTTATAACCCCATCATACATATTTTTCCTTCCCACGGAAAAAGAGAAGAGACATATGCTATTCTCCATTATTGATGCTAAATGGTCAACCTAAATTAACCAAGTGAATGGTTAACAAGGTCAAACAACCTAGACCAATGCTTCCGGATAGTACAGAGTTTCCCTGGGTCGTTATGTCCCCACGAGATTGAAATGGTGTTTTGAAACGTTTATAGGAATGAGTGATACTGAGGACAGTAATCAAAGATGATTTGGATTTGAATTACACTACTAGAATTATTTGGATAACAGTTAATAACAAGCACAGAAAACAGATATGTATACACGTGAACTAAAATTGAGACAAATATGATTACGTGCTAGAAAAAAGGTGAGTTTTAGACTAAAATAAATTACAGGGGTGAAAATGAAAATTTCTACAAACTTAATAATAAAAGAAAATTTAATTAAAAATAAATTTTTTTTGATTATTTTATTATTTACTATTAATTATTTAAATAAAAACTATTTAAAAACTAAATTAAAATTATTTAAATTAAACTAAAAGGATTTATATTACAAATTTAAGCTACAAAATTGCAAATTTAATTTCTAAAATTCTAAAATGACTTAAAAGAAATGTAGAAACTGAAAGTATATTCTTTTTTCTTTTTATGGATTTAATATTAATTAATTACTAATTATATTAATTAAACTAATTAAAATAATTTAAATTACTAAAAATAGCAAAATGACTTGTAAAATTATGAGAAAATTTATAAAATTAATTAACCATCACAGGAATCCTAAAAAATTATAAAAAGTTTATAAAAATACTTTTAGATTATTTAACTAATTATTAACTTAATTATTAATTAAAAACTATTTAAACTAAATTAATTAAGAAAAATAGAAAATGAACAGTGAAAATTATGAAAAATTTCCTAAAATTATTTTATGAAATATAAAACTTAGAAAAATTATAAAAAGGTACTGTTGTTAAATAAAAATTAATAAAACTATTTAATATACTAATATTACTTAATTATTATTTAAACGAATACTAATTATAATAACTACTAAATGAAAAGAGAAAAATCTAGAAAAATTCCTAAAAATACTTTAATATAAAAGAAAATTAAGAAAAATATAAAAATGAAAAAGTGCTTAATAATAGGCTGAGAGAAAATTTAAATAGATAAATCCTATTAAATAGGAGCTATCACTATTTTTAAATTTGTTTTTTTTTTCCTGGTTTTTCTTTTAGAAAACTAATTCACCACTAAAATGAAGCAACTTTTATAAAAGCACTTTGATTGTAGCTTATTAATAAGCTGTGTGCAATCCAAAATTTAAGACAGAAGCTTATTAGGACTTAATGAGATGGATTTTTGAAGCAATAAGCTACCAGTACGCTATATCTTACTAAATAAGCTATATTCTACTGAGGGGCATGCAAATAAGCTAAAAAGATCTGAATAAGCACTAGGGATAAGCCACAGGTCACAAGTAAGCAATACCAAAAACAACATACCAAGACAGACCAAATAAAGCACCTTTGGACCTCTGTGGGGTCCACAGAGGTGAAAGGACGTCCAAATTGAGAGTTGACCCACAAATTTGACCTGGTCAACTTCAAAATAAGCCAATAAGCTGGGCTTATGGCTTATTAATGAACACTTGAGAGGGGTGAGAACTTGGGTGCAAATACTGAGTACTCAGTGTACTCAGTAATATGGACAAGGTTCAAGCTAATAGCAGCCCTAGCAAATAAGCCAGAAAATGAAAAACAAGCTATGATCCTTAAAGATAGACTGATTGGCTTCCCAAAAAGCCAAGTGTCACACTCTGGGTCCTAATAAAAGCACTATGCAAGCTTATGAAAATATTAGAAAACAGTGACACAGGGGAGATTGTTTACCCTACAACCTTAAATAAGCCCTTGCATATTCACTATAAAAAATCTCAAAAATAAGCCAAGCATGTATTCCTGAAGTTTAGATGGTAAATTTTGACCACAACAAGTTTCAAGGCCTGATTCCTCCCACAAAAATCAAGAGAATTCACACCAAAAGTGAGAATCTGAGGAACTATGCAAATTTTGACTTTTATGAAAATACTAAAGTTTGATTCTAGTGGATTTTGATTGGTTCTAGCAGATCCTAAATGATGTTTTAGCACAAATTATCAATGAATTAAGCTAGAAAAACTGATTATGCAGCTAAATTTGTAACACCCCCAATTCATGGTTGCAGCGGAATTCAAACTGGGTGTTACTCGACGGCACAATAGTCACAATGATAGAAAACGAACTCCAATTGAGTCGTTTTAAAAGATTTATCATTCAAATTGTATAAATATCAGAGATTACAAAATGAGGTCCCAATTGGTTCCATGTTTACCATGTATAATAAATGAGTTTTGAATGATAAGTAAATTTATAGCCCTCTTGAGTATCCGTGTCCTTCCGTGCCATCCTTGATCGTCATGAACCTGAAATACATGCTTGAGAGGTCAACACAAAGGTTGAGTGATATTCATAGAGTTTGTTAAATCGTTTGAACACAATATGTTGGTAGTGTGAGTTATAGGCTCACACCAATGTTTGGAAAAACAAAACAGGTAGGCTACGTTATTATACGCCCGGAACGGTTATTATACACTAAGCTTATGACACCATAACGTTAACGTGTAACAATATCGATCGGCAGATTTATCCCGGTAGGTACTTTGCTAACATACCTAAATCTCAAATATTAATGCATTTGTTTGAACTTAGTCAATACAAATGGGATTCGTCAATCCCAATAGGCCTATTCACAATATTTGCGCTCACTATTGCTAGTGATTAAATGGTTCATAATAAGGGATCTCGGTTTAGCAAGGTTGGTACTTAGTGATAATAAAACAATCAGGCAAGCATACAATTTAGAAACATTGTGCTCGGTTAAAATAGCATGTATTCCCCCCAAGGGTTTGTAAAACATTGAAGTAATGTAAAGTGGGGCTATGAACTCACCTTAAGTAAGATAGCAAGTAATGAATGTAACGGTTGAATCGTGAAGGTTTCTACGAGCAACCTATAATAGAATGTCGCGACTTAGGATCGGAGTAAAGAATATAACGGAGTGCCTATATATATATCTTGCATTTAGTCCATGATGTGGTATGATGTATATTGTAAGTCTTTGAAAGTAATGATTCATGAAACATGTATGTTTTGTATATCGTTTACTACCGTTCGGGCCGACATAATTCAGAAGTCATGTTAGTAAGCGTTCGAGGAGCCAGGACACTTTAACTCGTAAATCCACAACTCAACTCGACGGCTTACATAATGAACTCCTCACATGAGGCTCCCTACTATTGTAGTAGTTGATGAAATATATAGATATAAGTTTTGATCCGAAAAGTTACATGTCCGATACTTGAATAAACTTAGGAAAGTTTATTTGTACATGAAGATTGTTATTAGGGGTAGTTTCATAAGTCTTGTATGACCATTTTCTCTTTGTAATATCTCATGGTTCCTTTTTAAGTGAAGTAGATTCAAATTGCTTGTTCAAGTTCTCGTCAACTCTTTGTTTCATGTTTACGCCTATGTAAGTTGGTATGGTCATTTCGTCATGGCCTAGCCATGACCTTTGGTCCTTGTTTCAAGGTCATGAGACACAACCTTGGCTCTAGCCATTGTTGTGGTCTTGATTATAGGTCATAAGACCTCTTGTTCCTTTCAAAGTATAACCATAATCTTGTGACTTTCGCCTAAAAATGGGCTGTTTAGAATTTGAAGAATTTTATCACTCGGAAAGTGTTTTTAGGTCTCGAGCTTCTTTATTCCTAAACGAAAACGTCATTTCGGACAACTTTCGTGTTTTAACTTTTTGATGAATCGGACCAGAAGTGTGACTTTCAAAACCCAAATTTGATCAGAATGGTATTTGGCAGTTTGCCGCAAAGTTTTGGTAACTTCAAATGGGCGTAACTTTTGACTCGTATACTCTTTTTAGGTGGTTCAAATTGCTACGGTTTCCTTGTTAAGTCCTCTACTACAATATGTAATAATCCAATATC
Source organism: Artemisia argyi (assembly GCA_030686995.1). Lineage (NCBI taxonomy): Eukaryota > Viridiplantae > Streptophyta > Magnoliopsida > Asterales > Asteraceae > Artemisia > Artemisia argyi. The sequence continues at coordinate 140,124,212 of CM060681.1, read as the reverse complement.
ATATTTTTACCATTTTGATTAGGTTATACCAACAAAGTCACTAGTTTACTTGTTTTATGAACTCGTCTTATCAATCATGTACAATAACTTGTTTTACTCACTTTTATACATCATGGACATGAATACAAGACATAATATAGCATGAATAATATGTAAATAACATGAACATGATTATTCAACAAGAAGCATGTTAGGGTTTGGCTTACAACTTTTGGCTTTCAAAGATGAAAGGAAGTTAACATGTAAGGATAGGACATTGATAGACTTGCTTCAACCCACTTCACTTCATGCAATCTTTCTACTCTTGTAATCTTGAAAGATGGATGATGAAGGTTGAGGTGACTTGAGTAGATTTAAACTCAAGAGAAATCACCAAAGTTTATGTAGTTTGGAAGTGTTTGATTATCTAAAAGAAACTAGGGTTTCAACCTTGAACTTGCACTTGAATCTTGCATGAAACTTGGAAGAGAATGAGCAAAGGATGGAAGGGTTTTGGGGGTTGGAGGTGCACGGCATAAATGGGGATGGGGAGGGAGTATTTATAGTCCAAATGAGGAGGTTAGGAAGCTTACTAGGAAAGTGTTACAACTTGGTGACCAAGTTGTAATTAAGTGTTGATTTAGGGGTAAATTCATGAGATGAAGCCACATGGGTGTGACTCCCCCCTCCTAGGGCGGTTCATGAGCTTGGAGAGCAAGGGTGTGGACTTTTCTTGGTATTATCCAAGATATTGGATGAGTTTTGACTCCGGGAAATGCCAACCGTAAATGATTAAGCCTCAAAACGTAAAACCGGGTGTCGTAAAATTATGGAATTTGAAAGTATGGTTAAACATGTCCATATAGTCCATAATAAAATATAAAATGAGTGGTAGGTTCTATCGGGTGCTAAAACCCTGCTAAAAACTGGAAACACGGGTCTAAAACGCGTAATACGTAAAATGTACGAATATTGCGTAAAATTGAGAAAAGTAAAATGTTACTTTTCTAATGTGATAAAAATGATTTAAAATGACTTATAATGTCTAGACTGGGCTCAGTCTAGTGTCGGTTGGTATTAAATGTCTTTTAGACATCAAACCGTAAGCCTAAAAATCAAGGAATGACTTATAAAATCAAGGGATGATTTTTGGTCAATGGAGGAGGGAAAAAATATGTTGACTTTTTCTAATAAGTTGAAAACTCAAATAGTCTTAGAAACGCGTTTTGTGGTCTAACGGTTAATCGCCCATACGGTTAAGCGTGCTCATGTGAGAATAGTACTGGCTTGGGTGACCTGCCGGGAAGTCTTTGGTCATGTTTTTCTCAGTCACGATTAATTCTCAAATAAATCATGAGTGTGTCAAACATTTTTCTGATGCGGGGTCACTTAACGCGGTCGAGTTTCGTTGTACGTAGAATTTCTGAATGACGTTTTACCCTAAAACGTGTAATTCCTTAATAACTTTCACGAAAATGATCTAACGAATGTCAAACATTTAATTTGCCATGGAAATGATTTATCACTCGAGAATATCAAATAAAAATCGACTTTCGGGAAAGTTTTGGGAAAAATGAATAGTAAAAGTGAATAGTGAAATTTTCCGGGAATGGTAATTAACCTGAAATCGCGAATTGTTACAAAATTGATGAAAATGCAAGTTAATCTCTTAACAGTTAATGGTAATGAAGGTGAAAACTAAGATTTTGACTTTTTTATGAACTACCACTGGTTTTTCTACTTTATCCACTCTAATAGAACCTGTTGTGAGATGTTACCAACAAAAACAACAACTGAAGCTAACAAGAACACAGATAACAACCTCAAACCAAACACCCCTTAATGATTGTGTAAATGAGATTTTCAAAGCTTTTCACTGTTTTAATCCATAAACTCAGTCCACAATATCATAATTTGTTAGATTAAACTTATTTAGGTATATCAACACCAATATTAACCTCAAATACCCAAGAACTCAAGTTATGCTAGTTTTGGCAGTGTAAACACATGAAACTTAGGAAATAGGAATCAAGCACACAAACAAGCATGCAGATGCTTAAACTGAACTCAATTATATCACATAAACCTAATAACATTAATCTACACAAAATCTAACAACTCAACAGTAAAATCACTAAATTAAAGGAAATTAACTAAAAATGAGAAATATGCTCTTACAGAAAACCTTTGCTCAAAACAAGGTTAATAGGCTCGAGGAGCTACTCTACAAGCTCCTAGCTTGTAAACAAGCTAGGTAAATGTCCATCTTGCCATATCCATTACTGGCAACTTCCTTAAGCTTCCAGTCAAATGCAAAGGTACCCTGTGGTGTTTTTGTAGAATATCAATAATCAAAACATGTATGGTTCTTGTGAGTATTGTAAGATTCAAGAAAGAGACTAGAGAGAGAAAGTGAGTTGGGTGTTCCTAGAGAGAGAGAGAGATGAGAGAAAAATGTAAGATTAGATTAGTGAAAATGGAAAGCACCAACCCTCTCCACATGTGGAGAGGGGTATTTATTGTGTCTTACAAAAAAGATAAAAACGCCCACTCCCGGGCTGTGGATCAGGCATACAGTGGGTAAAGACCCGTCCTTCTTCCACGATGTTACTTAAACTAATTCTAACTAATAACTAAACTAACTATGAGCTAACTTAATGCTATTACAATATTTAGGTGACCGAGTCTTTTATAGGAATATTTGTATTCTTAACAATCTCCCCCTAAGCGAGGTCACCTTTGGAAATTAAGCTCTTCGATCTTCAAGCATTCTTTAGTCATTGTAGCTCGTAGGTTCTGATTCTTCACTTTTCTGTACACTTTGTACTTCAAGCAATGAACTTGTGATTTGGAGTTCCTTTGAGATGTGTGATCTTTGAGCTTCTTTGAGATCATCAGTCACAGTAAATCTCCAAGCTCATCAACAGTAGTATAGCCTTCATGTGATGTAGTGACTTTAGGACCGTCATGCTCACACCCTTCTGGATCTGGAGACATTACATTAGAGTTGTGGATCATGAGACTTTTTCATCAGAGTTGCGGAAACGTTGTTGGTAGTCTCTCAACATTTGTTGTAGTAAGTCTCTCATAGTCATTGATAGTGAGGAGGATGTGTGAGCATGAGGTATGGATTGACCCAATTCAGCTAGAAATAGGAGCCATCAACACCATCTTTATACGTGTCCCTGAAATAAAACAGTTAGCAATAAAGATAGAGAACGAATATGGCTTTGTATTCGTTCTGCGAGGACAGACTACCCTCCGGTTTTGTGAAAACCAACCTGTGATCAGGTAGAGTCTCTTTTAAAGAAGACTCTCCTTGACAGGAATTTCCAGCTTATAGTAATGAATTTTCCAAAGAATCCACTTCGGAATCTTCATACTTAGCATGTTCTCATACCGGAACGTCTAAAAGCAGACAGCACGATAGAGTGAATCGGTGAATTGACATTCACGGATTGATGAGAAATAGATTTATAGAAATCACTCGCGTGTCACTTAATAAACATTTTTTGACACGACGAGAGTTTTGAATCACATTTCCATCAAAAATACTTTTGTTTGAGAAAGAATACCCAATCAATGTGCATGAAAGAAAGTAGGTTAACACATTGAAGGGTTTTACAAAAGCATCCGTCAATCCATATCCTGGAACAAGTTTGATTCAAATATGAATCGCACCATTGTTGCTTTCCAGTTGTCACTTGATCATTGATCCAAGACGGATCTCACATGTCACCTACCAAGAGCTTGAAAGATGTTCGCTCTAGAAGGATTTCCATCTTCATTGTGAATATTTTCATATCACTCGGATGTTCTGGCAATACCTCAAGGATAATGCGTAGGACTCTAAATATTTTATCTTATTTTCCACATTGTGTGAAACAATAAGTATATTTGGAAGTGTGTCCTATCGAGATTTATGGTTGATCTCTTTGGCTCTAGACTCAATAGTGCGTTTTGATCCGCTCCTGGAGACTGGGGAGGCGTCTCTTGTTTTAGGTATCAACATAGCTCGCAATGAGCGGTCAATACATTACACAGGGTTCCCCGTGAGAATGAAACAAGCTCTTTTAAAAGAACTTGAGTGGTTGGGAAGTTTAGTGCAGTGCGTCACTGGGTCCATGACGTCTTGTCTTCAATACCGGTGTTACCTTAGTAACCACCAGTAGATTATGAATTGAACCCGGTTTCTGCCCTAAGGTTGAATATATGGAGGGCTATTTCTTTTCACCCTTTCTCATTTCATTTCTTTTTCATTCTTCAACCCCTTCAGTGCTTACCGAGACTTCATCACTAGAACCTTGTTGGGTTTGTTCCAGTCCTAGCTCTATCTCAGTCCGCACTCTTCCCTTTCTCACTTTACTCCTTTTTTCAATCATTCCTAAGGACTTCTAATCTATCTAGAGGATTGTCCCTGGGAAGATCCTTCCGGTTCTGGAGGATCATGGGAATTCATACCTAACCTTAACCATCCTTATAACTCCATGCATAAAGATAAATGGTCGGTCTTTGGTATTACTTCTACAAACGCCTTTTGCTCCCCCTCAATATGTGCATCAATATTCGAAAGAGTTTAGCACATATGTGGCAGCCTATTATTGAGTCGATAAGCTCACATTTGATTATCAGATTTCTTATTTAAATCACATTCTCTCCCCCGATCAAAAATTTCAAATCTTTCGAGATTTTGGATCTCAATAGATTTAAATAAGTTAGAAAACGTTTGGGAGAGAAATGCGGTCAATTTTAATATTTTCTGATAACGGAACCTTTTACTGCTCCCCTTCAATCTGTGAGGGAGGTTGTTATGTGTTAGAGTTGATGAGTTTACAAAAGATTTGAAGTTTTAGCGCAAAACTCTTTGGAAAATTCTCATACTGACACATAACCATCACAAATTGTATTATTGCTTATTTTGTATAAAGTGTGGAGAGTTTTGATGATACATAAAATTTTGAGAAATCACTTTCCCCCTCAATCAATGATGGAGGTTAAAACTTAAATACGTGATGTCATTGATTGAGTGAAAAAATTTATCAAAATTTTAGTTCAAATTGATTTCCAAACAAAAATCTCATGGTACCACCAAGTTTTGCACAACAACTTTCCGGAAAAATCATAGAAGGGAAAGTATTGGCAATAAAAAGAATATTTCTCTTCTTTATCAAGAAATAATGCACTGAAGTGTACATTAGATCGAGGAAACATGGATATAAAGTAATCCATGCCCAGGTGAACTTCACCCGGTAAAAGGAACAACCATCTTTTTGGCGACGTGTTTTCCCCAGTTTAAAAAACGGGTTGCTATCTGAAGTAACAGCAAGCCATATTTTTGAAGTCCGGGTTACAGCCTGAGATGACTGTAAGCCATAATTTTGAAGAATGTTTTGAGAAACGACATGTTTTAGAAAAACATTATTTGAAAAAGAAAAAAATCTTGCTCAAGCATATGTATGATTCCGTGTCATTATTGAGTGACATTTCTAGAAATGTACATAATATTGATTACACAAGAGACATGTCGCGAGAGGAATATTTTTGGATTTTTTGTAGTTTTTCAGATTTTGATGGCTTTTTTTTTTTTTTTTTTTTTTTTTTTTTTTTTTTTTTGTTGTTTTATGCTTCTATATTTACAATTTAGTATAATATATGTACAAAGGATACTAATCGTTTAAGAAGATGTTGACTTGAGTACCAAAATGATAATATCGTTCAGCTCGTTGTAGAAATCAGTAGTCAACATCTCTTAAACTTTCACCACCAAAGCTTTTGAGGCTCCTGAATCATCGTTTGAAGCGGTAGATGCCATGACATAACCTTAAATGGGATTTTACAACTCTTGTGACTTAAACCGAGAGATCGATTCTCTCCCGGGATTTTACTAAAGTCAACAAAAGAAACCGAAAGATGTAATATGCGAGTTAAACTTAGAGAGAGATCTAGGATAAGTGACAATTAGCATTAAGTGTCAAGTCGCGACAAGTCAAGTTACAATAGATACGATCGTAATAAGTCAAGTCGTAAAGATTAACTCACAACGTCAAATTACAATCAGACTAATCGAAACGACTTAAGTCACAACAATTCACCAAACCCAAGTAGTTAACAAATCACTAGAATCTCACAACTGAGTTAATCGCTAGACACCACCAAATTTCTGATTTTTAGTCTCCTCAATGTGAAGCTTTGGTAGCTTCCCCCCAAACCGACAATCATCTTCATGAGACCACTTCCCCAAGTAGTTGAAGTGATGCAAAAAGTCTCATTGTATGACACTCAAAGACCCAAAGAAAATGATAGAACCGAAGTAACAAGGTGAACCATGGATCGTCTTTGTGGTTATCAATCCCGGAATGTATGATGAAGCCCGATCACATTGTCACACCCCCAAAATACCTGAATGGCAGCGGAATGGAATACCTGGGGGTGACTGTCATAGCACCACAGTTACAGTCATATTGAACGACCTAAAGTGTCGTTTTGAAAATACATCGTTTGATTCATTCAAAATATTCAGAGTTATAAAACATAGGTCCCAAAAGTCTGGAAAAGTTTAAGGAAATAAGTTTAGTACAATCAAACGATAGTTCATAAGTGCATGAAAATCCAAAATGAGACGCGTCATCCTTGATACTCAATGATATGACTCCATGCATGCCATGAGGAATATGTCTTAGTTACCTGAAAATACATTGCGAAAACGGTCAACAATAATGTTGGTGAATAATCATAGGTTTGTAAGTTAAATTGTATGTACATAAGCCACAAGTATAAAGTAAACTGACAAAATGTCAAAATGCTACATTGGCTCTTAAGCTCATAACCCCGAAGCTAGACGTTACTTGGCCCCAAATGAGTGTTTACCAGACACTCTAATATATTAGACATGAAATGCATCCGTTTACCCCTTGGAGCAACCCAAACACGGATGGAGGAGTCACCCTCAATAGATCTATTCACTCACTCTCGCTTGTAGATTAATTAACGGTCCATGATAATAAAGGGGACTTGTCATGACGTGGTAATAAGGCAACTTAAGCAATGTAAGGAATTTAATACTTTGACATGTACAGAAAAATAAGTGATGCAATGTATTCTCCCCCGTGGGATTTGAAATCAAAATATTGAATTAAAACGGGGCTATGAAAACTCACCTGAAGTGATATTACAATATGATGAAATGATCGGGACAACAAGGCGCGAACACTAGCCGCAACCTAAATGAATGAATATGATCTACTTTAGATCATGAAATGATGTAATGAATATTCATGAACATGATACCTATACCACTCGTAACTTGAAAATACTTGTTATTGTCAAAGTAGGTAATTTCCATACTTAGGAAAATAAGTCCAACTAGAATTATAGAAACTTGTCGTAATATCTCGTATATAAAATGTTAGTGTTATATTCCTCATTTTGAAAACTTTAAAATAACGTCAATTAGTCGTATAAATAAGCCTTGGGTCATACGTACTTCATTAGTTAAGAATATACCTCTTGAACAATAAATCTAGAAAATATAGTATTTAGTACGTAGTTATATTATTTCTATTAGTGACTATAAATATATATATAGTTTTGACGATTTTAAAACGTGTATAACTTTGTCGTTTTAAGTTCATTTTCCTCGTTCTTTATATCCACGGATTCGTCTTAACATGTATTAATATATTTTTGATAGTTCGGCTCCATTAGATTACATCTAACGCCTCTCTTTGTCCGTCGAAAATCGTCCAACAGCACGTTATATTTTCAGAAAATAGTTTTCGTTGTTAAACTTGCAAAAATCATAACTCCTTCGTTATAAGCTCGTTTTAATCCGTTCTTTCGCCCACGGCTTCGTTTTTGAAAGTATTTTCTAAATCTTTGGTCAAAAATTACCCTTCATCTACTGATTTTCCCACGTTTTCAAAATATGGACAGCAGGTATATATATTGTTTCAAAAACCATTTCTAGGGTTCCAATCTAGTTTCAACTTCAACCAAACCACTTTAAATCACCACAAATCTAGTCTAATCTTACCATACACCTTCTTAGGGTTTCATGGGTTCCTAAACATCATAAATAAAGTGGATCTAACAAGGATCTAACTATAATCCATTTCTAGGGCTCAAAAGTTAGATATGTATAAAATGGAGTGGTATAACTAACATATGCATGTAGATCTTGTATATATATCATATGAACCTTGCAAAAACTTGGTAAAATTATAAAGATGAGTTTCATACACTTACTTGAAAGATTAATGAGCTTTTGATGGTGAAAACCTAAGTAAACCTTGAGTTTGTATTACAAAACCCTTATAGGAGTACAAAATACACTAGAAATTTACTAGATCTTGAAAAATAAAGGTTCTTGCTTGTTCTTGTTGTTTTGGCCGAGCACCACCAAGGAGAGAAAAAGAAAAAGTTATCTTGTTTAGATCTTGTAAAATGACAAACATTAATGAGATGGTAAAATTTTCAAGATTTGTAAGATATTAGCATGGAGGGGGGGGTGGCGGCAATATGGAGGGGGGGGGGGGGGAAGAAAAGGTGGTGTAGTGTAAGATAGTTGGTACATTTTAGGTATTATTATGTATATATTAATAGTTTTAGGGAATACCGGGTACCGAGTTAACTAAAAATAAATTTTAACGGAGTTAACCGGGACATAATAAAGTCGTAAAAATTATAAAAATATATTGGGTATAAATATTGAGTGTTTGGATAATTATTGTTTAGTTTTTACGAAAACCGTCGTAATTATATTAAACTTACGATAATAATTAAATAAATTTCCAAAACAGCGGGTAATTTAATATTATAATTTTTATATCATTATTATGAGTATGAAATTATATTAGGACCATAGTCGAGAGTGTCGGACGTGTTAGTCACATTATTGATCGCGTGTTAACGTTTATTTAGAAATAAATATACGTAAAAAGTCAATTATACCAAAAGTATTAATTTAAATATCCTACGAGTGGAATAGTATGCAAGTGCTATAATGATGATATGCAGACTATTTCTAGTCCGTATGAAATGTCCCTAATGATAATGCATGAATTCGCACCTGAACCAATTCGGTTACGCGAATTTGAATACCCGTAAACTAAATTTACGATGAAATGAGTAATGCACATGAATAGTGGTTTTCTCTCGGAAATGAATAGTATCATGTGAATAGTGAAATTTTTGAATGTTTCTCGAAATATCAAACTGACCTAAAAAATGATGAATAGTAAAATGATGAATAGTGATTGATGAATAGTAATTGGTGAATAGTAATATGTTGAGGTTTGGAAAAATGACCTGTAATTGTGGGGTGTGATAGTCGCCCACACAAAAAGGAATTCAGTCCCTGAATTCAGCTAGTGTTGGTCTCGGAAATTGACTAGGTGAAAAGATGTGGATACTTTAGTCGCATTTGGTCTTCTCGTTCCCAAGTAAACTCGGGTCCTCTTCGAGAATTCCAGCGAACTTTCACGATCGGAATTCGACTCTGCTTCAACTGTTTGACCTCGCGGTCCATAATTTCAACTGGTTCTTCCACAAAGTTGAGCTTGTCATCGAGTTGGATTTCTTCTAATGGTATTACGGAAGACTCATCCGAAAGACATTTCTTGAGGTTCGAGACATGAAACGTTTTGTGTACGTTGCTGAGTTCTGACAGAAGTTCAAGTTTGTAAGCTACCGGACCAATCCTTTCCAGTATCTTAAATGGACCAATGTATCTCAGGTTCAACTTCCCGCGTTTCCCGAATTGTATCACGCCCTTCCAAGGCGAGACTTTCAACATGACTTTGTCTCCGACCTGAAATTCCAATGGTTTGCGTCGAACATCTGCGTAGCTTTTCTGTCTACTTATAGCTGTTTCGAGTCTCTCTCGAATCTGAATTATCTTTTCTGTTGTTTCTTGAACCATCTCTGGGCCAGTACATTGTACATCACCGACTTCGGCCCAACAAACTGGAGATCGACACTTACGACCATAAAGTGCCTCGAATGGTGCTGCTTTTATGCTTGAATGGTAGCTGTTGTTATAGGAAAACTCGATCAACGGCAAATGGTTAGCCCAACCATTTCCAAAGTCAGTCACACATGCCCTAAGCATGTCCTCAAGTGTCTGAATAGTTCTCTCGCTCTGACCATCGGTCTGAGGATGGTAAGCAGTGCTCATGTCTAACTTGGATCCAAAAGAATCTTGTAATGACCGCCAAAAGTTTGAAGTAAAACGACTATCTCTGTCGGAAATAATGGAAACTGGTGCACCGTGTCTTGAGACTATTTCCTTGACATAAAGTCTAGCAAGTTGTTCCATGGAATAAGTCTCTCTAATGGGTATGAAATGAGCTGATTTGGTAAGACGATCAACAATTACCCAAATAGCATCGTAACCTCCTGACGTCTTGGGAAGTTTAGTAACAAAGTCCATTGTAATACGTTCCCACTTCCATTGTGGAATCTCTGGTTGTTGAAGTAATCCTGACGGTTTCTGGTACTCGACTTTCACTTTAGCACAAGTAAGGCATTTGCTGACGTACGTAGCTATTTCTGCTTTCATGTTCGGCCACCAATAAAGCTTTTTGAGATCCTAATACATCTTATCAGAACCGGGATGAATAGAGTACTTCGACTTGTGTGATTCATGCATAATCAATTCTCGTATCCTACCATAGAGTGGTATCCAGTTTCGGTTCTTGAAGCATAACACTCCATCTGCTCTCTTCACATAGCCATTTTTGTTTTCTGGCATACCATAGAGTTTCTCCTGTGGTCGATTTTCTTCTTTGAGAGCCTCAATCTAAGCTTCTTAAATTTTTGATGGTAATGGCAAAATGATTGTCATTCCCAATGACCTAACTCTCAAAGGTTTGAGTCGTTCTTTTCGGCTAAGTGCATCTGCTACAACATTCGCTTTTCTCGGGTGATATCGGATTTCACAATCGTAATCACTCAACAATTCTAGCCAACGACGTTGTCTCATATTGAGTTCCTTCTGATCAAGTATATGCTGTAAGCTCTTGTGGTCGGTAAAAATTACGCACTTGGTACCATAAAGGTAGTGTCTCCAAATCTTGAGTGCAAAAACTACCGCACCCAACTCCAAGTCGTGAGTAGTGTAATTCTTCTCGTGTGTCTTAAGCTGTCTAGATGCATAAGCTATCACCTTCTAGTTTTGCATTAGCACAGCTCCAAGTCCTTTATGCGAAGCATCGCAATATACCACAAAGTTCTCAATCCCTTCTGGTAGTGACAAAATCGGTGCGCTACAAAGCTTCTGTTTCAATAACTGAAATGCGGACTCTTGTTTCTCTCCCCATTCGCACTTTTGATTCTTTTGTTTCAGCTTAGTCAACGACTTCGCTATCTTAGAAAACCCTTCAATAAACCTTCTGTAATATCCTGAAAGTCCTAGGAATTGATGAATTTCCGTAGGAGACTTGGGCGTACCCCAATCCTTAACTGCCTCGATCTTTGCTGGGTCGACTTGTAATCCTTGGCTATCAATGACATGGCCAAGAAATTGAACTCTTCGTATCCAAAAGTCACACTTTGAAAATTTGGCATACAATTGCTCCTTCTTGAGTAGTTCCAGGATTGTTCTGAGGTGTTCTTCGTGCTCTTCCTTACTCTTGGAATAAATCAAGATATCATCAATGAATACGATCACAAACTTATCAAGATACGGTTTGCACACCCTATTCATGAGATCCATGAATACCGCAGGTGCGTTGGTTAATCCGAAAGCCATTACTTGAAACTCATAATGACCATAACGTGTTCTAAATGCCGTCTTCGGGATATCCTCTTCCCGAACTCTAAGTTGATGGTAACCGGATCTTAAATCAATCTTGGAATAAAAATTGGAACCTTGTAACTGGTCGAACAAGTCGTCGATTCTGGGGAGTGGATAACGGTTCTTCACCGTTAACTTGTTCAACTCACGATAGTCGATGCACATTCTGAAAGATCCGTCCTTCTTCTTCACAAACAAAACCGGTGCTTCCCAAGGCGAGGAACTCGGTCTAATGAATCCTTTGTCCAAAAGTTCTTGTAATTGATTTGACAATTCCTGCATTTCCGAAGGTGCAAGTCGATACGGTGCTCGCGCAATTGGTGCGGCTCCTGGCACTAAGTCGATTTGAAACTCGACTTGGCGTGTAGGCAGAAGTCCTGGCAATTCTTCCGGAAAAACTTCTGGATATTCCTTAACAATTGGCACATCTTCAAGTCGTTTCTCATCCGACTTCTTCTCCGTGATGTGAGCCAAGAATGCATAACAACCCTTCTTTATGTACTTCTCGGTTTTAATGCATGATATAATACTGAGTCTAGTTCCACTTCGCCCTCCACGAACAACCAAAGTTTCACTGTTATAAGGAAGGTGAACAACTTTCTCATCACAAATAATTCTCGCTCGATGTCGGGATAACCAGTCCATACCGATAACAACGTCGAAACTTCCAAGTTCTACGGGCATGAGGTCTATATTGAATGCATGGTTCAGGAAATTTATAGTGCAACCACGGACAATGGTGTTGGTGTTAACTAAAGACCCATCGGCTAGTTCAACGATATAGGAAATGTCTAATGGGGTTGGTTCTATGTTAAGTAAAGGTGCAAATGCAATAGAAACAAAACTTCTATCCGCTCCTGAATCAAATAAAATGGATGCATAACGATTATTAACGAGGAACGTACCCGAAACAACATTCGGGTCCTCTTTGACATCTTCTCCTCCCATAACATAAGCTCTTCCTCGAGCCATTCCACCTTGATTTCCATTTCCTTGATTCTTCTTCTTTGGGCACTCATTCCTGAAGTGTCCAATTTCTCCACAGCCAAAACATGTTACTGGTGGTTTCTGATTGTCACCCAAGTTTGGAAGTTTGCAATCTTTGGTGTGGTGACCAATCTTCTTGCAGTTGCCACATAGATCTGGGCAACGTCCTGGGTTATGATGTTTCTGACACCTTTCACACTTGGGTAGATTACCTGCATATCCTTTCCCTTCAGTTGGCCCTGCAGCATAGGCCTTTGCCACTTCTTGCCTCTTAGGTGGTGGCTGAATAGCATTTCTACCTCGGTTGTAGTCAAACCTCCTCTTGTTGTTGTTGTTATTGTTTGGGTTGTTGTTTCGGTTATTGGGATAGTTGCGGTTTCGATTGTTGTTATAGTTGTTGTTGTTTCGAGTGTTGTTGTAGTTGGTGTTGTTTGAACGGTTATTGTTGTTGTTGACAGCAGATTTACCCTTTACCACTTGAGCCATGAGTTTCTGAGTGATTCGGATAGCCTCTTCCATTGATTGAGGATCAAAAGAAATCACATCCCCTCGAATACTTTCAGGCAGTCCACCAATGAAGTTTTCCATCTTTTTCTCACCATCGGGAACCATAGTTGGACAAAGTGCAGCCAACTCTTGAAACCTCCTGATGTAGGTCTCGATGTCATCGCCTTTAGTTACCAGTTCATAGAATTCTGTTTCCAACTTTTGCACCTCAGTACGTGGGCAAAACTTCTTTGTCATCAATTTCTTGAATTGATCCCAGGTGAGCTTGTAGGCATTTTCCATACCAATCGGCTGAGCATAAGAATTCCACCAAGACATAGCTTCATCAAGAAGCATACCTGTAGCAAATTTTACCTTGCTGACGTCCGGGCAACCGCACATGAGGAATACATTCTCAGTCTTTTCCAACCAGCGGATCAAAGCAACCGCTCCTTCAGTGCCCTTAAACTTGATAGGATCACTAATCTTGAAATCTTTCCAAGTGCATTCACGCCTATTATTGGGTGGTTCAACCGTCCCTGTATTAGAAGCAGCCTCAGCAACTCTTGCAGCAACCTCAGCTCTATCAACTTCTAGAGCTTCTGCTATACTATCCCTGACCAACTTGCGTATAGCGTCTTGAGTCATAGCTGGTGTTTCTGGTGCAGCCTTACCTTTTCTTGGCTCCATACTTCTGATAAATCTCAATGGACAACAACCATGAGAAGAATCATAATAGAAATAGTCATCATACCAAAGGTATACACCCACAACATGTATATATATACAACTGATTGGTCCCGGACAGTCAGATAATATCAACCAAGTAATGGTCAACAAGTCAGACAGCCTAAACCAATACTCCGGTGAGTTTAGTGTTTCCCCGGATCGTTAGATCCCAACGAGATGTGAAATATAATGCTTCCAAAGTGCAAACTGAGAATTAAGGACAATAGAACCAACCTAATGGCTTCCACAAGCCTCTAAAACCCAGCAATCCAGAATATACTTTGCTCCAAGCTTAGATCATCATTGCACACTATTTTTTTATTTTCACTCTTATTTATTTTTATTTTTTAGTATTTTTATTTATTAACTATAACTGATCTTTTAAGGTCTCTAATAGCTTACACAAGCTATGTGAGGAACTTATGTGAGCTTATTTGTCCATAACAACAACAACTAACAATATTTAAAGAAACATGGAAATGGATATGAATTTTACATGAACTTGAAATTATAACTTGAAACTGAAATTATTGCTTGAAAAAGGTTTCTTACAAACTTGGACTCTTAACAAAAGTACTGAGAATCAAAATTACACTGGAAATTTAGGAAAACATTAAAGTCGACATTAAAAACTTAAAAATAAAACTACTTTTTTATTACATTGTATATCTAAGACTATATAAAGATTATTTTCACTCTATCTACATCTCTGAAGACTTCCCACCACTTTTCAACCTTTGATTTAGCTTCAATCATCAAAACCGTCCATTTGGCATTTTGGCGCCAAAATTCAAACACGTGGATAGAAGCAGTTTTTTTTCAATTAAAGCTTTTTGGGAGCATTAGGAGGTGGCAGGGACAAGTTTGGTGATAGTTTGGACCAAGTTGGGTGGTTTTGCTCAAAACTATGGGTAAGTATGTGAACAGTAGTGGTTTTGGGTGGAAATTGGGTGTGAAGTGCATTTATTGTGGCGTGTTCAGGGTGAAGGAGATGGTGGAGAGTGGGTGTGATGATGAGGGTGTGAGCTGGAAGGGTTGAGGTGGAGTTTACAGGTGTGGGTGTGAGGTGGAAGACGAAGAGGGAATTACGGGGTGTTTGTTTTATTTATTTACAAAGGGGGTGGGCTTGGAAGGGATTTTGGGCCCAAGTGGTGGACTGGATCTGGTTTTAGTTTTGGGTTGGGTTGGTTTTGGATTAAAATAAAACAAAGGGTCCGGTTTGGTTAATAGTGAACAATAAGGACCAATTGTGTAATTCGGCCAAAGTTGAGGGTTTGTTTGTGATTTTTCCAAACTTCAAATAAGGACTAAACCTGCAATTAACCATTAGTACAAGGACCACAAGTATAAATCTTATTATTTTAAAACTCAGGGACCAAATCTGCCAATTCCACAAACTCCAGGGACCAAAACTGTAATTTTCTGATTTTTGAAGGGTTGAATTTGTATCTTCTCAAAAGTTATCATAAGGACCAATTTTGTCAATTTAGAATAGTATAAGGTTTATTTTTCACATTTTCCATTTTTCAAAACCTTAGGGACTATTTTTTTGACACTTTTCAAAGTTGAGGGACCAAAGTTGTCATTTTGCTATTTTTAAACTTTAAAGGACTTTTCTAGACAACTTATGAATCCCAAGGACCTTTATGACATTTGTACAAGTTTTGATTTACCAGGGACTAGTTTTGCCAATTTTCTAAAGTTCAGGGACTGAAACTGTAAATTATGTGAAATGTTTTGTTTTTCATCAGTTTTCAATCCTTATGCATAAAAACACAATCCAGGGATAATTTTATATATTTCAAGGCATTCCTGTGTGTTTTCATATGTTTTTGCAGCTTAAATGTAACAGAAATGATGAGTATTTACACACTCATCAATCCCCCACACTAAACTATTGCTAGTCCCTAGCAATCTATTTGAGAAAAAATTAATGGATTTTTACTCTTTACCAAAAGCCATCACTTCTGGAGTAGCCAGGTGTAAGAACTGTGGCACACCTGATAACCGTGTGATTTTTAGCAAACCACCAGCTGTCAACGGATTTGATTTGTCTTTACCAGAAGCCGTTTGCTTCTGGACTAGCCAACTCTTGATGGAATAGCCAACATCTTGGTGAGCTGAATACCAATTATGGATTTTCTACGGCCTTTACCACAAGCCATAATCTTGCGGGCTAGCCAACTCATTAGCTTTTTAGGATAATGGGGAGTTGAGGAACCATACAATTTTTGGCAAATTGCAAGCCATCAACGGTTTTGAGATGTCTTTACCAAGAGCCGTTTGCTCCTGGACTAGCCAATCCTGTTTTGGGTTAGACATGGAGGATTGATACCATTTATTGCATTTCTAAGTGTGAAAAAACTTTAAATTTTGATCAAATGAGGGTGCTTGATGGAACATGTGTTTGAATTCGTGAGAATCCCCCCCCCCCCCCCCACCACACTTAGAAATGAATATTGCCCTCAATATTCAAAATTCCGGGTGTTAAACCGATACTTAGAACGTAAGAAGGAAATATAAATAACCTTTATTTTAGGCTATTTACATACAAACTCACTTTTTTCTTTTGTTTTAAACATTTTTTTTTTTTTTTTTTTTTTTTTTTTTTTTTTTTTTTTTTTTATAAAATATTTACATATATACAACATGTGGGGGCATCTCCCCCACACTAAGTGGTAGAAAAGAGAAAGAAATCAAAAATATGAGTGAAAACCCATATTGCTATGCTTTTGATTACCGAGTCACTAGCTTGACTCGACCTCGAATTGATTTGTCCATGAGGTAGCTTGTTTTTGATTCCCGAGTCACTAGCTTGACTCGACCCCGAATTTAATTGTCCTTGGGGAAAGTTTGGAGATCCGGGACAACCATGTTTGGGATGTCCTCTCCAAAGTAGTGTTTCACACGATGGCCATTTACTTTAAAACATGGACCGTCATTTTGAGATAACTCAACGGTACCATATGGATAAACCTTAGTGATAGTAAATGGACCAGTCCAACGGGTTTTTAATTTACCCGAGAAGATCTTTAATCTAGAGTTAAAGAGAAGTACTCTATCACCAACGTTAAAAACGCGGTTCTTTATTTTTAAGTCATGTATTCTCTTTGTTTTTTCTTTATAGATTAAAGAATTCTCGTAAGCCTGATCACGTAGTTCATTTAATTCATTCATTTGAACTTTTCTGTGATCACCCGCAGTTTTGAGGTCAAAGTTGGCATGTTTCAAAGCCCAGTAGGCTTTGTGCTCAAGTTCCATCGGTAAATGACATGTCTTTCCGTACACAAGCTTGTAAGGTGTACACCCAATGGGTGTTTTATAAGCTGTACGAAAGGCCCGTAGTGCGTCATCCAATTTATCCGACCAGGCAGCACGGTTTTCACCAACAGTCCTCTCAAGTATCCTTTTGATACCACGATTTGAAACCTCAACTTGCCCACTTGTTTGTGGGTGATACGCGGTAGAAAGACGGTGGGTTACACCATATTTTTGCATGACTTTATCAAATTTGTCATTGCAGAAATGCGTACCGCGATCACTTATGATAGCACGTGGGGTTCCAAAACGGGCAAAAAGAGATTTCAGGAATTTCACTACAACTCGGGCATCATTCGTGGGTAAAGCTTTTGCTTCAACCCACTTTGATAAATAATCAACTGCCACAAGTATGTACTTGTTTCCTCTAGATGATGGAAATGGCCCCATAAAGTCAATGCCCCAGATATCAAATATTTCACATACTTGAATAGCATTTTGTGGCATCTCATTTCTTTGTGAAATGTTTCCATGACGCTGACAAGCGTCACAGGTTTTAATGAGATCTTGGGCATCTTTATAGATTGTGGGCCAAAAGAATCCGGAATCAAACACCTTTTTGGCGGTGTAATTAGGACTATGATGTCCCCCAGTGGGTCCATTATGGCAAGCCTTAAGAATTTCAGTGGCTTCCTGTCCATATACACACCGTCGGATGACTTGATCCGCACAGATTTTGAATAAGTAGGGGTCATCCCAGAAGTAATGTTTAACATCCTTAAAGAATTTATTCTTCTGTTGGGTTGACATCCCTTTCACAACAAAGTTACCCGCATGGTAGTTTGCGAAGTCGGCAAACCATGGGGTAGTAGAATCTCCGCGAAAAGCAACCGCATTAAGTGTTTCGAGAGGAAATGTTTCATTTATTTCCTTTTTCTCATACACATTTTGATGAGGGTTCTCTAATCGGGACAAATGATCAGCAGCCAGGTTCTCAGCTCCTTTTTTATCACGAATAATGATATCAAATTCCTGGAGGAGGAGAACCCAACAGAGCAATCTCGGCTTTGCATCTTGTTTTGCAAATAGATATTTAAGAGCCGAATGATCCGTATACACTACGCTTTTAGTCAAGATTAAGTATGTCCGAAATTTCTCAAAAGCATACACCACAGCTAATAATTCTTTTTCTGTAGTGGTGTAATGTGTTTGAGCTTCGTTCATAGTTTTGCTTGCGTAGTGGATAGGCTGAAAGTGTTTCGTTTTGCGTTGCCCCAAGACTGCACCGATAGCAAAATCACTTGCATCGCACATAAGCTCGAAGGGTAAATCCCAGTCGGGGGCAATAAGAATGGGTGCCTCAGTAAGCTTTTTCTTTAATGTTTCAAAAGCTTCGATGCACTCTGGTGAGAAGATAAAAGGAGTATCCTTTTTAAGGAGATGAGTCATAGGCCGTGAGATTTTAGAAAAATCTTGTATAAATCGACGATAGAAACCGGCATGACCCAAGAAACTCCTAATACCTTTGACGGTAGTAGGGTGAGGCAGTTTTGCAATGACATCAACCTTAGCTCTGTCAACCTCAATCCCATTCTTGGAAATCTTATGGCCGAGGACAATGCCCTCTTTGACCATAAAGTGACTCTTTTCCCAATTTAGACATAGATTGGTGTCTTTACACCTTTTCAACATTGTTTCTAAATTGGTGAGACATGTTTGGAATGAATCCCCAATGACCGAGAAGTCATCCATAAAGACCTCCATAGTTTTACCGATCATGTCGGTAAATATAGCCATCATGCACCTCTGGAACGTACCTGGAGCATTACATAAGCCAAAAGGCATACGTTTATAAGCAAAGGTTCCATAAGGGCATGTAAAGGTAGTCTTTTCTTGATCTGATGGATCAATGGGGATTTGGAAGTATCCTGAGAAACCATCAAGGAAACAATAGTACTCGTTTCCAGCTAATCTCTCAAGCATCTGGTCCATAAAGGGTAGCGGAAAGTGGTCTTTGCGGGTGGCGTCATTTAACTTACGATAGTCAATGCAAACACGCCATCCGGTAACCAGCCGAGTTGGAATCAACTCATTTTCCTCATTAGTGACAACAGTAATGCCACCCTTTTTTGGGACACAATGAATGGGACTAACCCATGGACTGTCAGAGATAGGGTAAATCAATCCTGCATCAAGAAGTTTAAGAACCTCTTGTTTAATCACATCATGGATTTTTGGATTCACCCTTCTTTGATGTTCCACTGCAGGCTTGAAGTCATCATCCATCAAGATTTTGTGTGTACAAAAATCTGGGTTAATACCCTTAATATCGGAGAGTTTCCAAGCAATTGCTTGCTTGTTTGACTTCAAGACCTTTATGAGAGCACTCTTCTCCTCAACACTTAAACCTTTAGCAATAAAGACGGGTAATTTATCATCACCCTCCAAGAATGCGTATTCAAGATGAGGAGGTAAGTCCTTGAGTTCGACCTCAGGAAAATCATCAGTTTCCTCAACATATTTGATTTCCTGATTATGAAATTGTACGGGAGGGAGTGGAGGAGAATTGTCTTGGTTTAGCAATCTCTCAAGGAGAAGAATATCTCCCTCCAGATCAATCTCAGTATTATCAATTCCCGATGGAACTGAATCACTTTTGAGAAAAGCCTCGACCTCTTCCAAAAGAAAATCACTTCCCTCAAACGGAGTGAGAGAAGGGGAAGAGTCGGAAATGATAGGTTCAGTGATAGAGTGGCATCCCCACTCACAGAATTATGAGAATAACCAAGAAACTCTTGAGAATACTCCTCCGAAGCAATGTCTATGATATCTATTTGATTAACTGCTTCAGAATCATAATTGGAGGAGTACCTCGAGGTTTGATCGAGGTTAAATGTAACAGCTTCATTACCCACACGAAGAGTGATTTCTTGCTCAAATACATCGATAAGAGCACGGCCCGTTCTAAGGAAACCCCTCCCAACAATGAGAGGGACCCTTTGATCAGCATCGAAATCAACCACTACAAAGTCAGCGGGGAGATGAAATTCTCCTACCTTCACAAACACGTCCTCGGCAATGCCGAGAGGACGAGATATCGATCGGTCTGCAAGCTCTAAAGTCATGCAGGTAGGAGTAAGATCAGGAAGAGAAAGTTTCTTCCAAACTGAATATGGCATTAGGTTGATACTTGCACCAAGATCGGCCAAGGCATAGCAATCAACCATTCCCGGAAATACACATGGTATTAGAAATTTTCCAGGATCTCCCAGCTTCTCGGGAAGCTTCTTTAAAAGAACTGCAGAGCAGTTCTCATTCAAGGGAGTCTTTGCCATTTCAAACAGTTTCTCCTTGTTGCTTAACAAGTGTTTGATTGTCGATGCAAATTTGGGCATCAGAATAATAGCATCCGCAAAGCTAATGTCAAAATGCAAATCTTGGAAGATTTGAAAGAATTTATCCATCTGGTGACTAGCTTTTTCACGGAGCTTTTGTTCACTCAAGCGTGAGGGGTAAGGAATAGAGGAGGTAGAAGGTCTGGACTGAGGTGTTTCAACTGGAATGTCATTTGGTTAAAAAACAACTCTAGGTTTTGGTTTGGGTTTCGGGACAACATGAGGTGGGACGTCTTGGGTACCTCCTTTATGAGTAGGAAGTACTTCGTCCTTATTTGCCTCGACGTTATTTTCCACTACCTTGGGAGAAGAAGAAGAAGGGGTAGTGGGAACAGTAGGTCCATCATATGAAACTCCGCTCCTGGTCGTGATCGCCTTTGCATCGCCCCTCGGGTTTGCGATCGTGTTGCTCGGAAGTTTTCCAGAGCCCGAGGGTCGTTCATTTAAAGATTTCTTAATTTCAGAAATCTGGCTGACCAACAACCTGTTTGTCTCTTCTTGAGTTTTCATGAACTGCTTCAACAACTCATCAGATGATGATTGTGGAGCTGGGAGAATGGCTTGTGTTTGGTTGGGGAAATTTTGGACACGGTTATTTTGATTATAACCTTGTTGTGGCTGAAAATTTCCCTGATTTGGATTACCATTTCCCTGAAAATGATTTCCGGGGTTGAAATTGTTTCTGTTAAAGTTTCCTTGATTGTGGAAACCTTGATTCTGTCCAGGATTGAAATTTCCTTGGTTTTGATAACCTTGGTTCATTCGAGGTTGATTCTGGTTTCTGTTTTGCAAATTTGGGTTTTGATTAAACCCGGGTGGTCCCATATGTGTGTTAGCACGGTAACTTGGTTCCATTTGAGGACGGTATTGATTACCCCACTGATTTGTAGTACCGGCTAAGGCATTGGCTTCAAAAGGACTACCATCGGTGGCAGTACAATTGTAGTAAGCATGTGGGCCACCACAAGTGACACAAACTTCAACTTTTTTAACTTCAGCATGTGAAGGGTTTTGTGTGAAAGTGACTTTTTTCTGGCTTGAGAGAACCAAAGCTTGAATGGCGTCCGTGAGTTTATCTATCTTAGCATCGGTGCTAGAAGTACTCACGGGTGATGAAGAGGAAGGACCAGCACTCACTTGGGAGTGATATGGTTTTGTGCGTGTAGTGCGGACCTTGGACTTATTTTCAATGATTTCTAAAGCTTCTTTTGTGGTTTTGCTCAAAAAATTACCTCCCGCGGAGGCATTGAGAGAATCTTGGTCAGATTGACTCACACCATTATAAAACGTGTCAATTTGCATTAATTCAGTGAAACCATGATGAGGACATCGACGAAGCAATTCTTTGAAACGATCCCATGCGTCACCAAACGATTCATCAAACCTTTGAGTAAATTTGATGATTTCATTTTTAAGACTTGTCGTTCTGGACGGGGGAAAAAATTCGTTTACAAATTTGGTAACTAAATCTTCCCATGAGTGTATTGAACGAGGAGGTTGTTTTTCCAGCCAAATCCGGGCTGCTCCCTCAAAAGAAAATGGGAAAAGAAGAAGTTTAACTGCTTCGGAAGGGACGTTCTTGTATTTGATGGTTGAAGTAATTTTATTAAACCATCGAATATGAGCATGGGGATCATCCCTCTCAAAACCATAAAATTGGCTTGAAGTTACTAGATTTAGTAACCCGGTTTTGAGCTCAAAGTATTCAGCCACGATGGCTGGGACAACAATAGCGTCTCCGTAACCCTCAATGGGTGCTTGGAGAAGCTCATTCATCGGACGGTCTTCCGCCGTGATAACTTTCTTAGGTGAAACAGCACGTTCCTCAGATACGGCTGTTGGGGCAGAACGTCTACGGCGTCTTCGAGGAATTCTGACAAGCTCACATAAAGGGCTTGTTGACCTAGAAGAACGAGTGCGCATGCACTAGAGACGACTCTAAGAATACTTAGAGTGACGGGAAATTACAAATAGAAAATAAAATATGAACAAAAAGATGATATATAACAAAGTGTGAAAATTCAAACTCACAGATATTTCAAAAAGTCGTAATACGCAGCACACCTCCCCGGCAGCGGCGCCAAATTTTGGTTGGTCCCGGACAGTCAGATAATATCAACCAAGTAATGGTCAACAAGTCAGACAGCCTAAACCAATACTCCGGTGAGTTTAGTGTTTCCCCGGATCGTTAGATCCCAACGAGATGTGAAATATAATGCTTCCAAAGTGCAAACTGAGAATTAAGGACAATAGAACCAACCTAATGGCTTCCACAAGCCTCTAAAACCCAGCAATCCAGAATATACTTTGCTCCAAGCTTAGATCATCATTGCACACTATTTTTTTATTTTCACTCTTATTTATTTTTATTTTTTAGTATTTTTATTTATTAACTATAACTGATCTTTTAAGGTCTCTAATAGCTTACACAAGCTATGTGAGGAACTTATGTGAGCTTATTTGTCCATAACAACAACAACTAACAATATTTAAAGAAACATGGAAATGGATATGAATTTTACATGAACTTGAAATTATAACTTGAAACTGAAATTATTGCTTGAAAAAGGTTTCTTACAAACTTGGACTCTTAACAAAAGTACTGAGAATCAAAATTACACTGGAAATTTAGGAAAACATTAAAGTCGACATTAAAAACTTAAAAATAAAACTACTTTTTTATTACATTGTATATCTAAGACTATATAAAGATTATTTTCACTCTATCTACATCTCTGAAGACTTCCCACCACTTTTCAACCTTTGATTTAGCTTCAATCATCAAAACCGTCCATTTGGCATTTTGGCGCCAAAATTCAAACACGTGGATAGAAGCAGTTTTTTTCAATTAAAGCTTCTTGGGAGCATTAGGAGGTGGCAGGGACAAGTTTGGTGATAGTTTGGACCAAGTTGGGTGGTTTTGCTCAAAACTATGGGTAAGTATGTGAACAGTGGTGGTTTTGGGTGGAAATTGGGTGTGAAGTGCATTTATTGTGGCATGTTCAGGGTGAAGGAGATGGTGGAGAGTGGGTGTGATGATGAGGGTGTGAGCTGGAAGGGTTGAGGTGGAGTTTACAGGTGTGGGTGTGAGGTGGAAGACGAAGAGGGAATTACGGGGTGTTTGTTTTATTTATTTACAAAGGGGGTGGGCTTGGAAGGGATTTTGGGCCCAAGTGGTGGACTGGATCTGGTTTTAGTTTTGGGTTGGGTTGGTTTTGGATTAAAATAAAACAAAGGGTCCGGTTTGGTTAATAGTGAACAATAAGGACCAATTGTGTAATTCGGCCAAAGTTGAGGGTTTGTTTGTGATTTTTCCAAACTTCAAATAAGGACTAAACCTGCAATTAACCATTAGTACAAGGACCACAAGTATAAATCTTATTATTTTAAAACTCAGGGACCAAATCTGCCAATTCCACAAACCCCAGGGACCAAAACTGTAATTTTCTGATTTTTGAAGGGTTGAATTTGTATCTTCTCAAAAGTTATCATAAGGACCAATTTTGTCAATTTAGAATAGTATAAGGTTTATTTTTCACATTTTCCATTTTTCAAAACCTTAGGGACTATTTTTTTGACACTTTTCAAAGTTGAGGGACCATAGTTGTCATTTTGCTATTTTTAAACTTTAAAGGACTTTTCTAGACAACTTATGAATCCCAAGGACCTTTATGACATTTGTACAAGTTTTGATTTACCAGGGACTAGTTTTGCCAATTTTCCAAAGTTCAGGGACTGAAACTGTAAATTATGTGAAATGTTTTGTTTTTCATCAGTTTTCAATCCTTATGCATAAAAACACAATCCAGGGATAATTTTATATATTTCAAGGCATTCCTGTGTGTTTTCATATGTTTTTGCAGCTTAAATGTAACAGAAATGATGAGTATTTACACACTCATCAACAACCACAACAAGTATAAACACAACCACGACATGTACGAGTACAACCACAATCTGTATAAATACAACCACGACATGTATAGATACAACCACAACCTGTATAAATACAATAACAATAAAGAGCAACCACGAAACATCATAAATATAATCACAACACATGAATATAATACATTAAAATTTCGGCCTACATGGACCGATATAATATATAGCACAACCATTCCAACATAGTAGAGTCATACTTGATACATTTGTTTGTACAACAACCAAAAGACTACAAGTTCTTGAACTATGTCCCACACCTCGGGACTAGGAAAATAGTAAAAGCTAATACAATACAAGTCTATGTCTAGGCTCCTCCAGGTGCTCTAGATGATCCATGTGCTCGAGGTCCTCCAAGTCCTCTCCTAAGGCGGCGAATCTCACGATCCATCGCAACAACAATCTCCTCCAAGTGCTCAACTCGAAGCTGGAGGGCAGCCTCCCTGGTCTCTGCAGCTATCATCCTCTCCTGAGCTACTGCCAACTGATGTGCCTGCTCTCCCTGAGTCTCCTGTGTCATTTGGCTCTATCCCGTATCTCAGGTAGCTCATCCCTAAGCTGATTAATCAGCTCCTGGTGCTCTTCCTGCCGTGCCTCCAATCCATGATAAGACACGTCAATGCTAACCCTGCCTAAGATCAATTCCTCAACCTGCTCCTCGACCTCCTCAAGTCGACTAGTAATGTTCTCATCTACCCTATAACCCAACCTATCAATCTGCTCCTGTTGAGCCCCTAACTGAGCATCTAAAGTAAAAGCTGTAGGCCCTCTAGCAGCAGCTGCTCTCGAACTCTCACCTATATGGTATACTGGTGGTGGTGGAAGGTCAGAAGTCTCGGTAATAGGTGATGATGGAGTAGTAAACCTTGCACGCTTCCTGAGCAGCAAGAGTGAAGTAGGTATAGAAGTAGTAGTGGGCATAGCTGGTGGTGTAGGTAATGTAGGAACAGTAGGAATCCTAAGAGTAGAGGTAACAGGGCGTACACTCTTTCTAGCACCTATGGTTGTCTTACTACGAGGAAACATAAGTTTTGGTTCTGGGGAAATAGAAGTAGCAGGAGATGATATGTCAGTAGGTGTACGTGTAGAATCTAGTGGTGCAATGGGAGAAACATGAGGAGTAGGAGCGATCTCTTCCTCCTCGAAAGGCTCGGTGTCTTCACCCGATGCCAAAAGTGGCGATCCGGGTGCAGGATGAACGGGTGGTACAACAGCAGTGGAAGACATAGCGTCCTCAATGTCGAAATCTAAGTAAAGTATGATAATGTTCGAATCTGAAGACATGTCTCTGTGATAATCAATGTGAAATAAGAATAAGTAATCCGCGTAATGGAATCACCTAAAATAATAAATACGCACTTATGATGAAATGATGAGATGCTATGATAATGAGGTTATAGTCTAGGGTCCATGATGCATCCTAGTTCGCTATAACCTTAGCTCTGATGCCAATCTGTCACACCCCCAAAATACCTGAATGGCAGCGGAATGGAATACCTGAGGGTGACTGTCATAGCACCACAGTTACAATCATATTGAACGACCTAAAGTGTCGTTTTGAAAATACATCGTTTGATTCATTCAAAATATTCAGAGTTATAAAACATAGGTCCCAAAAGTCTGGAAAAGTTTAAGGAAATAAGTTTAGTACAATCAAACGATAGTTCATAAGTGCATGAAAATCCAGAATGAGACGCGTCATCCTTGATACTCAATGATATGACTCCATGCATGCCATGAGGAATATGTCTTAGTTACCTGAAAATACATTGCGAAAACGGTCAACAATAATGTTGGTGAATAATCATAGGTTTGTAAGTTAAATCGTATGTACATAAGCCATAAGTATAAAGTGAACCGACAAAATGTCAAAATGCTACATTGGCTCTTAAGCTCATGACCCCGAAGCTAGACGTTACTTGGCCCCAAATGAGTGTTTACCAGACACTCTAATATATTAGACATGAAATGCATCCGTTTACCCCTTGGTGCAACCCAAACACGGATGGAGGAGTCACCCTCAATAGATCTATTCACTCACTCTCGCTTGTAGATTAATTAACGGTTCATGATAATAAAGGGGACTTGTCATGACGTGGTAATAAGGCAACTTAAGCAATGTAAGGAATTTAATACTTTGGCATGTACAGAAAAATAAGTGATGCAATGTATTCTCTCCCGTGGGATTTGAAATCAAAATATTGAATTAAAACGGGGCTATGAAAACTCACCTGAAGTGATAGTACAATATGATGAAATGATCGGGACAAAAAGGCGCGAACACTAGCCGCAACCTAAATGAATGAATATGATCTACTTTAGATCATGAAATGATGTAATGAATATTCATGCACATGATACCTATACCACTCGTAACTTGAAAATACTTGTTATTGTCAAAGTAGGTAATTTCTATACTTAGGAAAATAAGTCCAACTAGAATTATAGAAACTTGTCGTAATATCTCGTATATAAAATGTTAGTGTTATATTCCTCATTTTGAAAACTTTAAAATAACGTCAATTAGTCGTATAAATAAGCCTTGGGTCATACGTACTTCATTAGTTAAGAATATACCTCTTGAACAATAAATCTAGAAAATATAGTATTTAGTACGTAGTTATATTATTTCTATTAGTGACTATAAATATATATATAGTTTTGACGATTTTAAAACGTGTATAACTTTGTCGTTTTAAGTTCATTTTCCTCGTTCTTTATATCCACGGATTCGTCTTAACATGTATTAATATATTTTTGATAGTTCGGCTCCATTAGATTACGTCTAACGCCTCTCTTTGTCCGTCGAAAATCGTCCAACAGCACGTTATATTTTCAGAAAATAGTTTTCGTCGTTAAACTTGCAAAAATCATAACTCCTTCGTTTTAAGCTCGTTTTAATCCGTTCTTTCGCCCACGGCTTCGTTTTTGAAAGTATTTTCTAAATCTTTGGTCAAAAATTACCCATAATCTACTGATTTTCCCACGTTTTCAAAATATGGACAGTAGGTATATATATTGTTTCAAAAACCATTTCTAGGGTTCCAATCTAGTTTCAACTTCAACCAAACCACTTTAAATCACCACAAATCTAGTCTAATCTTACCATACACCTTCTTAGAGTGTCATGGGTTCCTAAACATCATAAATCAAGTGGATCTAACAAAGATCTAACTATAATCCATTTCTAGGGCTCAAAAGTTAGATATGTATAAAATGGAGTGGTATAACTAACATATGCATGTAGATCTTGTATATATATCATATGAACCTTGTAAAAACTTGGTAAAATTATAAAGATGAGTTTCATACACTTACTTGAAAGATTAATGAGCTTTTGATGGTGAAAACCTAAGTAAACCTTGAGTTTGTATTACAAAACCCTTATAGGAGTACAAAATACACTAGAAATTTACTAGATCTTGAAAAATAAAGGTTCTTGCTTGTTGATGAGTGCTCAAACACTCATCATTTTTGGTCAAATCTGAACTGCAAAACATACAAAAACACTCAGAAATGCATCAAAATACTAAAAATATTTCAAAATTGTGTTTTATATGTTTTAGATGCAAAAAGAGTAAAAACAGATGAAAAACGTACAAAGTTTGCAAAATTGGCAGTTTCAGTCCCCCAACTTTCATAAAATGTCAAAACTAGTCCCTGGTCATTCAAAATATGGAAAATTATCACCAAAGGTCCTTTTAAAATCTTAAGTTGTCATATTTAGTTCTTTGGTGAAAAATCTGAAAAGTTTTGAGAATTTACAGTTTTGGTCCCTGGAGTTTCAAAAATTGACAAAATTGGTCCCTGGTGGGGTATTTTTGAAAGAAAAACCATTTTTAGTCCTTGAAAAGTTAAAAATATTCAATATTGGTCCTTGGATAAAAGTTTTCACAGATTGGCAAAAATGACCCCTGAACTTTGAAAATTGACAATTTTGGTCCCTGGACATTTAAATTTTGGAAAATCAAATTTTATAGTCCTTGGTGATTGGAACTTAACAAGAATGGTCCTTATGAACACTTCAAGAAATTGCCAAAACCCACCCTTAATTTTCAGCTTATTACATTTTGGGTCCTTGTGATTTACAAATACAATACCAAACGGACCCTTGGTTTTATTTACCCAAAACACAACAAACCAAACCAAACAAAAGCCCACCCATGCACACCCCTGATCCACCCCAAGCCCAACCAAAAGCCTACCTCCATTTTTAATATATCCCCGGTCAACCCCAGTCAAACTCCACATCCCCAGCCACTGTTCACCTCCACCTTTCCCCCCATAACCTGCTACCCTGTCTCCTCCAACCCCCTCCTCTCCACCATTTTCTCACCAACTCCACCTCACCCCTTGATACATTCCCCCTCCTCATTTATTACACCCCAACCCCTCACCAACTTCACTCAATCCTGTCAAAATTCTATTTCCCGCCAAAAATGGAATCAAGGGACAAGATCAAAAGATGTAATCCAATGGTCTAAAATTGGAGTGGGAAAAGCAGTGGATACCTCCAAGGTCTATATAAGTCAAAGAAGAAAGAAAAAGAAGCAGTTAGTTTTTAGTTTTTAAGTAGGATTAGAATAGAAATTTGTAGTTAGGTTTATGTAATCCATTTCTTAGTATCCTTTCTGTTTTAAGACTTAGTTAGCATTTGTAATTCCAAATTTCCAGTTCAATTAAAGTTCCCTTGAAGTTTATTCCAATTCGCATTTTTCATTGAAGAAAGCAAAACTCAGAAAAGAAAAGAGAGAAAGACAAATACAAAAGAATATATATATATATATATATATATATATATATATATATATATATATATATATATATATATATATATATATATATATATATATATAAAATCAAGAAGAAGAAAGCAGCAGGTTTGGAGCATAGTTGTTATGGATGATTTTAAGGTTTAAATGTCTCAGGGAGACACTAGGATAAGGGGACATGCTTTGATTTTGGTTTGAGCATAAGGATTAGTGTAAGTTCAATCTCAGTGCTTTTTAGTATTTCTTTTTCTCATCTTTTGTTATCAATAGTTATAAGTGTTATTAGTTGTTGATTTCTGATTGTGTATGATCAAATTTGATTAGTGCTAGCTTAAGAGTCAGTTTCATGGTTTAAAGTTCCAATTTGCTTTGCAAAACCAAAAACAGTCACTATTAAGAGGTGTTTGGCTCATATGAGTTTTGTGTTACATAGGGTGTTTCAGTGCATGCTCTCTATTGTTACTAGTCACATTAGGTTTAATTAGAACTTACAAACAACAAAAACCATAAGTCATAGCTAGAATAGTCAAAATCACCATCAAATCCCTCCAACAGTTAACAGTTGGGAGATTGTGATCCCATTTCCACCCATTTTGCTTAAAACAATCCCTAGTAACTTAATTTAGTCCTATTATAGCTTAAAACATCATTTTCAGTTAGTTTAGAAAGATCAAAACTCAAAGTCAACTTTAGTGTTTAATTGAAAAAGTCAAATTTGCATGTTTTCATTTTTCTCAAATCTAGCAAGAATTTTCTAGATTTTTGTGATGTGATTCAGCCCTTGAAACTTTTAGGTTTAGCAGTCCCCCAGCTCATCTTTGAAGCCCCATTGTTGTTTGATTTTTTCCATTTTTTCTGTGGGGTCCACACACCTCCAAAGTCACCTGCAGGGGGAGGTTGTCCCCTGCTGCAGCAGACCTCAGCCAACACCAATACTTTGGTGATGGTTTCTGGCCACCTCATTGGGTCCCGTTGTCCAAATTTAGGTTCTTTCAACCTCCCTCCTGGCCCTCTTCTAAAATTGACCAAAAGTTTGACCTCAGACCTTGTGGACCCCACTTGGAATCAACCTACAAATCTGTCCCATTTCTGTTTCAGTCATCCCTTGAGTAATGGCTTATTGAAGCTTATTTGCTTATTCAGTGGACCACAATTGCTTATTCTAGCTTAATCATGTCCCAATAACTCATTTGAACCAGAATCACCCATAGTGGGTCCCACTTAAGCTCACTTGAGCTTATTTTCTTATTTAGTCAACTGTCATGACTTATTGTATCCATAGTGCTTATTTTTAATTTATAAAAAAGTTGTTTTTACAAAAGTTGTTTGTTTTTAGGTCTAAAATAGATTTGTAAAAGAAAATTCCACAAAAAAACAATTTAATTTCAAGTGATAGTTTCTATTTAATGTAATTTAAATTTTAATTTTCCTTTTTAGATTTTTGTTAAGCACTTAGCATTTTTATATTTTTCTTAAATTCCTTTTATGTTAAAGTAACTTTAGTAATTTTCTCAGATTTTTATATTGCCATTTGGTAATTATTGGATTTAACATTAGTTTTATTAATTATTAATTAATAATTAAGTATTAAATAGCATAATTAGTTTTTATAAAGTAACACCTAGTTTCTATATTTTTCCTAGCTTTTATATAATATAATATAATTCTAGGAATTTTTCTAGAATTATTACTGTTCATCTTGTAATTTTTAGAATTTAATTAGTTTAATTAGATATTAAATAATAAATAAGTAAATAATTAGTAAATTAGTTTAAATATAATTTTTACAAACTTTTTATAATTTTTTAGAATTCCTGTGATGGTTAATTAGATTTGTAAAAATTTTCTTAATTTTCTAAGTTAGTTTGTTATTTTTAATAATTTAAATTAATTAAAACTAGTTAAGTAATTAATAAATAGTAATTAATTAATAATAAATAATTAAATAGTATAAAAATTAATTTTAATTTTCTAAAAATTTTCTTTTATTATTAGGATTGTAAAAATGTAATTTTTATATCTGTAGGTATTTTATTTCTTAAAACTCGCGTTTTAGTTCGTACGTCTACGTAAATTTAAATCAGACGTACGCGTTTTTAGGTTTAAAACGTTTCTGGTTTTTCCTAATTTTCCAGTCTTATTCATATAGCTTATTTAAGCTATTTCTTTGTAGATTCCTTAGTATAACCAATCTCAAACCCTTTTCCGTCCAAATTCACCCGATCACAAACCCGTTTGATAACCATCCACACCTCGTCGGGACATAACGACCCGGGGAAACACTATATTCTGCGGAGCATTGAACCTAAGGAGTTTGACTGAATTGACCACATCTGTGGTTGACTTTAGTTGACTGCTTTTGCCTCAGTCATTTGTTCTTGTTGTTTTGGCCGAGCACCACCAAGGAGAGAAAAAGAAAAAGTTGTCTTGTTTAGATCTTGTAAAATGAGATGAAAATGTGTAGATTTTGTTATATATATTATATGTTAGACAATTATATGACAAACATTAATGAGATGGTAAAATTTTCAAGATTTGTAAGATATTAGCATGGAGGGGGGGGGGGGGGGGGTGGCGGTAACATGGAGGGGGGGGGGGGGGGGAAGAAAAGGTGGTGTAGTGTAAGATAGTTGGTACAATTTAGGTATTATTATGTATATATTAATAGTTTTAGGGAATACCGGGTACCGAGTTAACTAAAAATAAATTTTAACGGAGTTAACCGGGACATAATAAAGTCGTAAAAATTGTAAAAATATGTTGGGTATAAATATTGAGTGTTTGGATAATTATTGTTTAGTTTTTACGAAAACCGTCGTAATTATATTAAACTTACGATAATAATTAAATAAATTTCCAAAACAGCGGGTAATTTAATATTATAATTTTTATATCATTATTATGAGTATGAAATTATACTAGGATCATAGTCGGGAGTGTCGGACGTGTTAGTCACATTATTGATCGCGTGTTAACGTTTATTTAGACATAAATATACGTAAAAAGTCAATTATACCAAAAGTATTAATTTAAATATCCTACGAGTGGAATAGTATGCAAGTGCTATAATGATGATATGCAGACTATTTCTAGTCCGTATGAAATGTCCCTAATGATAATGCATGAATTCGCACCTGAACCAATTCGGTTACGCGAATTTGAATACCCGTAAACTAAATTTACGATGAAATGAGTAATGCACATGAATAGTGGTTTTCTCTCGAAAATGAATAGTGTCATGTGAATAGTGAAATTTTTGAATGTTTCTCGGAATATCAAACTGACCTCAAAAATGATAAATAGTAAAATGATGAATAGTGATCGATGAATAGTAATTGGTGAATAGTAATATGTTGAGGTTTGGAAAAATGACCTGAAATTGTGGGGTGTGATACACATGACCATGTTGTGCGTCCCCAATGTACACATTACTTTGAGGTTTGGAGCAGTTGTCTATTAGGGGAAATAAGATATCAACATCTTCATTTCACTAAATGCTTTCCAGTTAACTTACACATACCAACTCAATCCATATTGTACGCATGTATCCAACACAAGAAGAAACGATGACACCAAAGTAACATGTTGAAGCACTGATCATCTCTACGGATATCTCCTCCGGAATATATGACTAAGCCCAATCACGTGAACCTGTTGCGCGTCCTTGATGTACACATATCTCTCCCCATGATGGTTGTGATCTTATCGGAATCAGCATAGCAATGTGTACATGAAACATTAACCAGAAGCACTTTACCAAAACTCTTATCAGCTCATATGAAGATGTCAATAAGCAATATCATCTCACGTTCCACATATCCTTCTCATATTTCTTCCCACTGAAAGCTGAAGTAATTCACACCACAAGTATCAAGAGACCACTTCCCCCACGTAGTTGGAATAATACACCAAACGCTGCGAGTTAAGACACTGAGTTTCTCTACGGTTATGACATATGTCTTCCCGGCATAACTTCAATTAAGACGAAGTATTAAGTTCATCACATGTACTCGTTATGCATTTAAATGCATGTCTCCTTCCCCCTTGCTGGTTTTGAAACCTCAGAATCAGCAATACTTTAAACACACATATACTTGAATTATTGTGAGAAGAACAACCTTTGGCTTAGATGGATCTGGTGAGAATCAGCTGCTAAAGAAACACTCACTAATTGGGTTATTACTCCCTCCCAATTAGTAAGCCCATAAATTAACTTGCTCCCTCCCAAACTAACGGCCCGTTTGATGTAACCTTGATGCTTGTTGAAGAAGTATCTCTCAATTCTGCCCAGAATGTCTTCAGCCTCTTAACATGTCATCCACAGCGTAAAGTGGATCATAGACTGATAATCTGTAGCTTCTTCGCGGGTTAGTTTGGGGAACGTCATGTCGACATTTACAACTCACTAAGAATGCTTCCAGTTCTTCGATAAAAACCTCGATGTACACATTTCTCCCTCCATGATGATGATGATCACTCGGAATCATCATAACTATGTGTACATAAACATATCAAGTGGAAACAACATACAAATCACTACCTCATGAGTAGATGTCGATGACAATTCTCTTCAACAATTCACTGTAGATCAACCCCTAAGTAAACCTCTTTTCACTTCCACTAGCTAATAGTAAATGACCAGGTATGGAGAAAACCCCGATATAACAAACTTGAGTCTGAAGTAGAGTTCCCTATTCTTGTGTCTTAAGCTTGCACTAATGTTGGAAGAATGGTGTAGAGAATTTATGCTCCAAGCAGATCTCTAAGTACTCACTACCCAACCAAAGCATGAGACATTACCACCTCTTGCGATTATCCAGAACGACAACGGCGTGTGACACTGAGTACTACAACGTAACTCCTTAAAGTAATAGTTAGCCAGGTTTTCAACCATCCACCTCGACTGCTGGTAACTAGATAAACCAAGTCTTCAACTTAAATCTCAAGCACGAGCAAGTTATCGTTGAAAGTCATTCATCCATCCAACCCCGACTTCAAGATAAACTAAGATCACACCTTTCTGAGATTCAACTTCAATCTCAAATACGTGATACCCAATCAACTCCGTAGTCACATTTAGTCATCCTTACTTAGTGGAACATTAGGTGTTGGAGGAGAGGAGAGTCATTTCACGCATCAACATGTATTTTATTCACACTTCTCCCCTTCAAATATTGCATATGAGGATGAGATTTTTGATAGAACAAGTGAATAGAAATACATGTAGTTTATTCACACTTCCCCCCCCCCCCCTCAAAAATTACATATGAGGTTGATCCACTGTTCACACTTCTCCCCCTCAAAAATTGCATTTGACGATGCCA
This sequence comes from Artemisia argyi, assembly GCA_030686995.1. Lineage (NCBI taxonomy): Eukaryota > Viridiplantae > Streptophyta > Magnoliopsida > Asterales > Asteraceae > Artemisia > Artemisia argyi. Next base: position 140,089,546 of record CM060681.1, on the reverse strand, counting down.
TTTTTGATCGAGTGGATAATAACAAACACAATCCGATGAAGGTAATCCACTTGAAGACTGAACAAGCGGGGAACAAATATGAAGTTTGTTGATGAGAATGGTCAGAAGCAAGAACATTTCACAATATCAGAAGATAAAGCGCACTCAAGCGTACACTTTTCTTTTCTTTGATGAACGGGGCCTGAAGTGTTGTCAGCATACACCATAATGATGAAGTTGAGGACCGAGGCTTGAACTGATGTGTTCAAATGTCATGGTCATTGAAAAACGAGGCCTGAACTGAAGTATTCAGACGTCATAGTCTTTGAAGAGCGAGGCTTGAACTGAGTTGTTCAAACGTCATAGTCGTTGAAGAACAAGGCCAGAACTGAACTGAACAGACGTCATAATGAACATACATCAACATTGATCTTCTATACCTCCTGAAGTAGGAGATATGCTTGCTTTAGGCCTCCAGACTTTGAGTCTTCTTGTGTGGTGAATGATTGATGTACCTGCAACTGAGTAAGGACTACCTGCACTAACATTACAAACTTGATTGCATATACATGGGTTAGTGACATTAGTATCCAAACCCTTGGGGGTTTCACGGTCAACCATGGCATTGCCATCAGTAAGCACCTTTCCGGTAGGTATCCACTTAAGCCCAACATACTTAAAAGTTCTACCAGTTGGAATCCACTTATGGCAAGGTCTAGGATTACTAAGTTTCTTATGCATAGCGAAAGGCGTATCGATATTCCTAGTCTCCAAAGATTTAACAGTTTGTATCCACCTAGGAGAAGTTTTAGGTTTGTGTTGCTTCCTATGCATTGTGGATGACTTAGTGTAAGTCCTAGATTTCACCGGTTAAACCTTAGCAGTGTTCCTCAATAAACCAGGAGGCATCAGGCGAGGTTGTGAACCTAAGATACCATCCTTATGAAGTAGTGCCATTTTCCTAGCCTTTACTAGGTCATAGTTCTTGTGCAAATCATTTGTTTCATAAGAATTTTGAATCTTAATGCTTGGTTTAGACACAGTTTTTGAACTAATCCTAGAGGTGTTGGGAGTTGGAGTAGCTACTTGTTGAGGTTTAACAGAACTAGAAACAGTTAACTTAGGCAAATAATGTGGAGTGACTGGTTTTGTCAAAACTTGTTCCGCGTCAACTTGGGAGGCAAACCGTGTTTTTGAAAATTTTGGTCGTTCAGATCTAAACGCATGCTTTGAATTCATCATTTTTGGCAATCAAAGAAGTTGTTTGCTCAATATTATTACTTTTCATTTCTTTGATTAAATCGCACAGTTACATGGTTGGTTAGTTTGAAAACTTTCTTCTTTTTGTTGCATTGCGATTTCAAGTGAAATACAATGCTTTTCAAGTTGTAAAAATCTGTTTGAAAGTTCATTAAACACATCTTTATCAACCATATCATGTGATTTGAAAGACTCAGCCGTAAACAAAGAACTTGACTCATCATCACGTTCAGCATCCTGATCACTTTCTCCCCCTTTATGACTCATATTTGGTGAATTAGAAATGATATTGCTATCAGTCTTTTCCAACAAATTTGTGTCATAAATGGGCTTAATTTGATCAGTATGCTGGCGTTCATTAGAGGGCACATTATGTTGATCAGTTAAGGGTACCTCAGCACATGACACATGTTCTTTTACCGGTCTGAAATCTGCATCCATATCATGTGTAACAAGAGTCACTGAACTGCTGGTAGTGTCACGCTTATCCGTCTCTAATCCTTTGCATTTAGTGACAGCTGACCCAACATCCGATGCTTTACCCGAATCAACAATATCATCACATGATAGCACCTGACATGCCTTCACCTTGTCGTCATACGTAAGTATGTGTTGTGCTCTTTCCTCAATGAACCTCTTCACATTACCCATGAGTTGGAGTAGTGTGTCTCTGAACGTGTCAACCTCAATTTCCGTGTGATCAGCAAAACACTTCATTGTCATCTGACTTTCATAGTCATAAATCATAGCGGAATTCGAATCGATGAACACCTGCAGTTGTTTGTTGAGCACACAGAGGGCAGCCATGGATCCAATATTGGAAGGTTCTGCTTGATCAAGTTGTTGTCGTAATTGATCTAAATTAAGAATCAATGTCTCTGTGAAAGTCTAAACATCTTGACCGAAGAGAGTTGCAAATGCACATTCAAATCCCATCTTGAATCCAGTTCCCTCTAAAAGTACAGAGAGGTGTGAATGAAGTTGTCGAAAGCATTCTATGCAGCTTTCATTTGCATCATCGAACAATTTTTGAGGCTGATGAAACTCATTCTCTTAAGAAGTCGAGCACGAAGGATCCATATTAGCGATATCAGACTCAAAACCGTTAGTCTGCAGTCCTTTGTTGGAAATCTTATGTTCATCCATCATGTTGTACAATTTGAGTATCTCAGATATGGCAGAGTCAGAAATAGCAGCCATGATGTAAACGTGTGCGAGATTTTACAAGTCTATGATTTAAACCGAAAAATATAATCTTTCGCGGGATTTTACAAAATCAAGACAAAACCGTGAAACACCGAAGTATTGACCTGGTTTAGTTGAAGTGAGTTTGAGTGGTGAGTAAGTCAAGTCACAGTGAATTTCCAACAATGTTCGTGTTTTGAAATCCGAATAAATCCCGTTGGTATATCCAATGACCCCGATAACTCAATCCCAAATTACAACTCACAGTTACGGATTCTTGAAGCTCAATAAAAACCGTGTTCCAAAAATATGGAACAAAATTTTCCCAAGGTTTTAGTATACTACAAAAAAATGTTGACAAATAACGTCTAACAAAATTTGTAACTAAACAAAATCTTCCCTTGTGGATTTAACACCAATAAGCCCAAATTACATCTTAAGCTCAAAATCAAAGCCCAAGTGATAATACCAGGTACAAACCAATTAACAAAATTACCCAAACCCTAAAATCACGCTATATAAGACCACTTAATCACTTTACCCCTAATGTTTTGCAACACCCTAGCCCTAATCCTTTAAAAAAACGCAGCCCCAAAGATCTCCCATCAATTGATACGCAGCAAGAAAAAAAAAATCAATCCGTCTCTTTGATACTCAAAATGATAGCACCCAGAATATAAAACGATAATCCGAGACATAAATTGTAGAATACTCAATAGTCCGAACCACCTTTAGACATCTCCTATGATTTTCTTACTGATCTGAAACACAAATCAAATACAGTAGGTTTTAATTTTGTTTCTTCTTATTTGTTTTTGTTGTTTGAACGAAAGAAGAGAAAGGATGAGACAGCTTTGTTTTGTTCTTCTCTTAATATTTTCGGAAATTAAACGAAGATGCTACAAAAAAAATCCGATCTGTGATGAGATATCTCTTAAGGTTCTGATGTTTAAAGTTGAACATTTAAGACACAAAGAGATTAGCAGAGATCGTTGGTTGCTTTATCTTGTTTTACTTTTCATTTAAACCGAATGAAAGTTTACTCAAAACATTTATGTTCTTGGGTATATCTTTTCAATTTTTCGGATATTGAAAGCGGTTAACACTTCTCACACGGATCTGTGATGAATCTCTCTTATGTTTTCGTTGAAAGACTGAAGTGTTTTGAAAGAGATTAGACTGAGATCTTGATGTTTCTTTGTTGCTTGTTATGAGTCTTGATTAGATGTAGTTTGGAGATTATGATATGACACTTGATGAAGGATTTGGATTTGGTTTATATGAACAACACAACTACTTCTCTTTTATCTTTTAATTGAACAAAGGATGGAATGAAAACAGATGTGCTTCTTTCAAACTTAAATGGTTTGGATATTAACGAGTTACAGATTTGTGATGATATGAAAGGTAGTCGCTAACTGGAAAGGAAAGGTAATCGCAAACTTGAGCCAAACGCTATAATGAGCTAAACGCTACCACGAGCTAATCGCTAGAAAGTGAAAACCGCAATATATATCAGAGGTAGACGCAAGAAAAAAAGTTAGTCGCAGCTGAAGGACATGAGTTAACCGTAAGTAACATGAACTAATCTCTAGGTAGAGATTAGTATTTTCCACAAGCTGCCAAAAAGCAGACTCAATCACTAAATCTGTCTTTATCCTAACAGTCCAAAACCAGTACAAAACGCAACCAAGAATCAGCCACTAAAGACAGTAATCACTAAGAAGAAACCCATCAAAATATAATCCGAAAATGCCTAAAACTTTGAATAACAGGATAAAACCAACAATCCAAGCACCAAATAAGTTCAACGAACCAACCAAAACATGTAGTAACACACGTATTTGCTGAACAACCAAATGAGCACAAACTTGTGAATTTCCAAGAGAACAAATCGAACCAAGTAAACACAAATCCGAGTATGCCAAGTCCTAAGATGAAACCTTGGCTCTTGATACAAATTGTAGAATATCAATAATCAAAACATGTATGGTTCTTGTGAGTATTGTAAGATTCAAGAAAGAGACTAGAGAGAGAAAGTGAGTTGGGTGTTCCTAGAGAGAGAGAGAGAGATGAGAGAAAAATGTAAGATTAGATTAGTAAAAATGGAAAGCACCAACCCTCTCCACATGTGGAGAGGGGTATTTATAGTGTCTTACAAAAAAGATAAAAATGCCCACACCCGGGCTATGGATCAGGCATACAGTGGGTAAAGACCCGTCCTTCTTCCACGATGTTACTTAAACTAATTCTAACTAATAACTAAACTAACTACCAGCTAACTTAATGCTATTACAATATTTAGGTGACCGAGTCTTTTATAGGAATATTTGTATTCCTAACAGTTTTTATTTCTGATTTTTTTATGTTTATTTATAGATTTAAACAACCTAAGTGAGCTTATGAAACAGTAAAACCAAGCTTAGATCATTGTTAAGAAAAAAAAGGAAATTTCAAATTAAATTGCAAAAACTGAATTGGAACTGAAATGATTGGAATTTTGATTAAAAAAAAGATCAAATTACACTAATGAAACAGATTACAAGTTATTTGAAGCAAATTTAACAACTAAGGACTTAGTTTACACTATTTCGACATGAAAATTAAACTATGTGACTACTACTTGGCTCTGCTCCATCTCTTTCATTTTATAGCTGAAGATTAGGGTTCTTGGAGGCCTTTTGAGAAAATCCCACTTGAAATCTTGACCTTTGGATGACATAGGATCAATCTTGACCGTTTGATCATTTTTGGCGCCAAAACACCATATGCCAATTAGGGCCTGTTATATACCAATTGGGGGGTGGAGCATTAAATGGGGTTGTCTTGTTAGGTGGGTAGTGGGATTGGGCGGTGGGATGTGATGGAGGAGGGGGTGGAGGTGACTGATCTGCAGGGCAAGTGGGAGAGAGGTGGGAGGGAAGAAGGGTGTATGTTTGACGGTTTGACCAGGGTCAACGTTTGACCCTGGCTTTTGGTATCAAAGGGGGTTCGTTTGGGCTTCTGATTTGGGCTGGGTAAGGATGTTGGATCAGGGGTGGTTTGGATTGTGTTTGGGTTTGTTTTGGTTTTGGGTTAATAAAACAAGGGTCCGGTTGATTTGTATTATTAGTAACAAGGACCAACTTTGTAATTTGCTGAAAGTCAAAGGACCTGCTGTGTAATTTTCCCAAAGTAGCTTCAAGGGTCTTTCATGCCATATTTGAATAGTACAAGAACTCCTTTTGATTTTTTCCACTTTTGAATTTCCCAGAGACCATTTCTGCCATTTTGTGAAACTTCAGGGACCATTCTTGTAATTTCTCCAAAATTCTTATCCAGGGATCATTTTTGACAAAGATGAATAGCACAAGGACCATAATTGATTTTTCCAAAGTTTTAAATCCCAGGGACCATTTTTGACAACTTTGCAAAGTACAGGGACCAAAGTTGACAATTTTTTGAAACTTTTCACCAAAGGACTAATTATGATAATTTGTGATTTCTAAAGGACCTTTGGTGACTTTTCTTACAAAATAAATGCTCAGGGACTAATTTTGACAAGTTTTGAAAGTTGGGGGACTGAAACTGCCAATTATGCAAACTTTGTTCATTTTTCATCTGTTTTTAATCATTTTGCATCTGAAACATATAAAACACAATCCTGGGATATTTTTAGTATTTTGATGCATATTTGAGTGTTTTTGGATGTTTTGGCAGTTCAGATACGACAAAAATGATGAGTATTTACACACTCATCACTCCCCCTCAAAAGTGGCATACCCATGACATTTTTGCTAATTTCAAAAAGAAGAGAGAGACATACGCCTATTTTCCCGCTAAAAAATGGCATGCAATGACGTTTTTGCCATATCTGAGAGTCCGTGATGGTTGTGATTTTATCAGGCACAGCATGAATACGTGTAAAGACTCAAAAACTACTGCAAAGAAGATGGTGATAAAAACTCTCTTTTAGTAACCCTTCTTTCGTATCCTCACCAATGGTTTAGCATATGAAGAATTCAATGAAGCTCGTAATATGCCTAAACCACTTGATGAAATGTGTTAAACTTTAGAGGGAGTAAAAAGTTAAAACACGTCTCTAACAATCCACCTCGTGTCGTTAAGTCTGACCACATCTTGACAAAATTTTGTACTACAATACCGTTAGAAGCTCGAGAAACAACGATCTCTTGATGAAGCTTGATAATAGACTAATCCGTGACTTAAACTTGCACTAAATTTGTGATTAAGAACCTATATGGAGTATACACCCATAACTCCTTAAAATATAGGTAGTGGTATATACCCAACCTTCCATCCATTATTTTATATATCCACCTCTTGAACTATCCACATCTCGTGTGACACAGGGCACTACAATGTAACTCCTTTAAGTGATAGTTATATACTGTGAGCACTACAACGTAACTCCTTTTACAAATACAACTAGATAGCCAAGTTTAATCACTGTGAATACGCTCGAACAAGGATCATCAAATATCGTGCATTCAACCAACCTCGAGATATTTGAGATACTAAGTACACGAACCCGTGAATTAACATACCAACCGAGTGACCATAGCTTCTCAAATTTCTAGCGATCTCGTAGCACAAACTTATCTAAAAAATAGTCAAACCTTGTAAGTTTTATTTGTCCAAAGTACAAGTCCAAGCTTCGGTCAAAAAATAATTTGTCAAAAGTTATAGCCAAAACAACCATTTTAATCATCCATTTTCGGAGCTCAAGTAACAGGTATACCCATAATCATATAAGCTCAATAATATTCCAAAATTTGGTTAAAGCCATTAGCCCATTACCTAAACAGCCCAACAATAATCCAACCCACTTTTTGGTTATCGCAGCCCGTATTCTCAAACCGATTGACCCTAATAATTCAGGGTATAATACCTCATTGTTACACCTCGTGCCCGCTTTAACCAAAAACTAAAACTTTTACGCGGAAACGACTTCACTTTAACGGACACTCAGTAACTCTTTTGACCATTTATAAAAATCCATAAACATTCAGACCTTGAGACTATTTTTAAATGAAACTAGACTCAATTATCTTCGAACGCTGGGTGACCCGTGACGACTTAAGATTTAAAAGATATGATTTTTTAAAAATTTACAAAATCTGAAAATCGAATCTTAACCGCGGGTTGAGATTCAAACCGCTAGGTTTGGTCTAAACCTCCGGGTTTGATTCCAAACCGCTCGGGTTCATCCCATTCTGTCTTTCCAGACACTTCCAAGTCCCGTACTTGAAAACCCGACCTCCCGAACTTGTTATTTCACCAAACCAACTAGATTTACTTAATACATCAATAAGCTCATTTCCATGTGAAAACATTTACCATTTGACTCTCGGAAATATACTTTTCAATTTGACAGGTTTTGTGCCAAAACCCGTTTCGACCCATTTACACTTCAAAGCATCTATAACACTTCCGTATTACCTCAATCCTTCCAGAAATCATTATCTTAACATAATAAAATGTTTACATATTTACTTGACCCGTTTACAACCCAAATGGGTAAGATTACACATTAATCAAAACGCCCCTTTATTCATTACCATAAATACTAAAATCTATTTACAACATGAACCATTAGACATACTTGACTTTAACATACCACAACATAACTTTGACACACGAGTACGCGTATACAACTCGATAAAAGACTCATGGGGGTACGATACCATCATAGAGCTCGGTATTCTATACTAAGCTCCTAAATGCTTACTACCTTCTAACCTTCCGCATAATCAAACCTTACTCTATATTCTACGCCATCCATAATCACAAGAACCTACAAAAAGGTTATACAACTAAACCATAAGCTTTTGCTTAGTAAGTAAAATGATCATAACATACTATTACACTTCAATCAAACATATAAGCATTACAATATAAAACACTTACTTCATGGGTCTCCTACCCTAAGTATTACTCAAGCACATACACATCAACTTACTCGATGACAACATAGCATCACTTAGATTGCAAACATCGCCACACTTAGGCATAATCACAAGTCCATTATTACTAAGCACATATACATAACACATACATGTTAGAAATCCATATAATACCATGTCATCATCATTCTACTTAACTTAGCTCCAAGCTAAGCATATAAAGCCAATATCATCATCATTAACATAACATCATCATCATCATCCTTTACCATCATCAACAAAATAAACAAGGGTGTATATAAAACCCACCATAACTTACTCATTGATGTGCCTTTTCGTTGTGCAAGTTTTAAAATTTATAAACACAATTTATCCGGTTAACTATTCAACACATACTAGCAAGTATACTCGTCCGTTTATAGTAAAGGTGGATAAGTCGAGATCGTCCCAAGAGATTTTAGCGATTGGTGTATTAAGTAATTAGTCTAAGCAAAAGAGAGTGTCAATCCAATTTTTAAATGTAAATTCAAAGTAAATATCCAATCTAACAAAACATATACTTGTGTGATTCCATAACCAATTGCATATAGTATTCACTAAGTTTGGTGTAAACTTGTTATGATGCACAATTTTATATGAATGATTTAACAATCAATGGTTTTTATCATGGTAAATCATTACTAAGAATTTAATCTCCTAGTTAACTCCTTTCTACCAAATTAACTATTATGATAATTCTATTAACACTTTATTGTTTGAAAAGCAATTCTTATCTTATGAATTCTTACGAAACCTTTCAGCCAAATTCCGTAATGAAATCGTTTCAAATCCATTTTAATGAGTAAATACAATGCTTGTCACACATCATATCCCATACTAATTCGTGCACTAATGTTTTGGAATAAAAATATTTAGAAAACCCTTTCGGCCAAATATTCTCAAAAAGTGTTTTTACCACCAAATTAAGCAAGATTAGATGTTATTCCAACAAACTCATAAAATAAGATATGTTGTCATGCATCACCTTTTTAAGAAAAGAATACTATACAATTGATTACATCATCACACAAGTATATCAAGAATTACTCCATATCAATCATAACAAAACACAAGTAACAAACAAAACTTTCATTCAACTTAAAGTAACAATGGTTCATGATAAATAAACAAGGACTACCTAGCTTAGGATTACAAGAACTATGATCGTGGAACTATAGCATCCACACTCCTCCAATCGCCTATTTTAACAAATAAACAACTCCACACTCGTACCAAACACTTAGACTTTTCTCAATGTTTCATGGACTTTTTACAGCAACAATTGACTTTCGGGCAATAATAATAAGGTAGTAATGACTTTGGTGTAAGCCTATCACTAGTTTGGGGTGTCACATTTAGCATGCATGTACATGGTTTAATATATAGTGTTAAGAACACTTATTCTTCAAGCCAAAACGTGCCTCCAGAGTTATTATCAAGAAATGATCGGACTCCAATGATTAATGGGAAGTTAAACCTCCATTTAATGCGAAATTGTAACAGCAGCACTTCTCCATCCGATTGGTTGGTACTCCATCCGATCGGATGGAGCTTTTGTCCAATTCCAACCGTATCGGATGCGGGTTGCATCTGATCGGTTAGATCCTTCCTGTAACCACATAGTTGACTTTTCTTTGTGTTATCTTGACGCATGCTTTCTCCTCCATTGTAATGCTGATTTCTTTCATAGAACTTGATATTTTCTTGATTCATGAATGTGAAAATCTTGACACTATTAAATCCTTGAGTTCTTGTGTGGTTTTTCACTTGTCTTTATCTTGAAATTCTCCAAATGTGTATAATCACTACAATTCTTCATCGTTTCATCATTTATTCCTGTACTTGGCTACATTTGCTTGCATATACATTTTTCCATAATTAAGTAACAAATATATACAAATATAACCAAATATGATGCACAAAACTACCAATAACACTACTAAAAAAATACTCATTCTAAGTGTTAACAAATTCCCCTACACTTGAGTTTTGCTCGCCCTCGAGCAAGTCTAGCTTTAAAAAAAAAATGATTTCAATGGTGTTGCTATCGTGATTCCAAAAATCTAACAACCACCCCAAAGGAATAATTGTTTCACTTTAATTTCTATGTGAAAATTATTTAAAATGTAAACAAATTAATAAAAAGCATGATCACATAACTAAGCACCTCACGAAGAATTCTTGAATTTCACTCATCATTCTAAGAAAGGCTGATTGGTAAACCACTCAAGACTCATTCATGATTCATGTATTATACCATAGGCTTGTACAACTATCAAAACAACAAAATAAAACATCAAAGAGGTCTTTTATTCGGGTTGAAATGTTAAGGTTTCAGGGTTAATACCAGGCTTATGTTCAAACATCTTGTACATAAAATATAATAGCTCGCTGGCGCGTATTTTTGAAATTGCAAACAACGGATGGTCACTAGATTGTACCTTGGATCGCTGGCGCGTTATTTTCATAACGGATGGTCACCAAAATATGCTCTAAATCGCTGGCACGTCATTTCACTACTCAAAATCCGGATGGTCACTAAAATATTAATGCACTAAATATTCTTACAAAACCATCACTAAATCCGGATGCTTAGAAGTTAACAACGAATAAAGTAATTTGGTAAATATATGGATAAGGCATGGAATTATTTTGTGAAAAGGTTCTATAAAATGAAAAATAAATAAGAATCAAGTTCAAATTCCGTTCTCAACTCTTTATTTATCAAATATGTAACAAAAATCTGGTGATTTTCTTTATAAAAAAATATATCGATGAAAAGGTCTTTAAACTGCTAATGAATGAGCCCAATATTGTAATACTTTTGACATACATACAATTTTATAAAAATTGTCGAAACTAAATGTTTTTTCCAGTAAAAAATAAAGTTTCAAAACACACACTTAAACTATCTAACATTTTTTTTAAACTACCCTAAAGTTTGTTTAAATAATAATAATAATAATAATAATAATAATAATAATAATAATAATAATAATAATAATAATAATAATAATAACCTCAAACACACCCTTAAACTATGTAACAATTATGAAAGCTATCTTAAACTTGTACTTTTGATAATTTTTTATATAACACTTTATTTATCAAATATTTAATAAATGTTCAAAAATTATCTTCTAAAACTATACCTATAAAAAGTTTTTAAATTTTGAATAACATGAGCCCAATATTGCAGTGCTTGTAACCTATGTACGATTTTATAAAAAAATAACTAAAATTTTAAAACCAACTTCTTATTTTTTAAAAGACATTAGTGGTATACTCATTGAACTTTTTTTATGGTTTTTATAATTACGTTAGTTTAATAGATAAAGTGTATGAATTGCATTATATTGTATAATTTACTTATATAAAAATGCATGAATATCAAATTATATAGACATATGCAATATTTTTTGTGTAAAAAAAGAAAATGATTAAATAATTTTTAATGATTATATAATAAAAGTATTTTTCAAACAATATACCACCGCAACGCGCCAACACTTTACCCCCGTTAATATTGAGAAAAGTTTATTTATAGACTAAGTTTTTGTTGCATACTGAGAGACAAATCTTCACCTCCATCTAGTTTGATATAATGGTGGGTAACCTAAGTCTATGTTTTTTTCTTGTCTTTTTGTCAACCCAAGTCCATGTTTTTTTTTTTTTTTTTTTGTATTTCTTATTTATTCAATATTTTTTTTGTCTTTTTTTAGTTCAAGTTTTTTTAAACTTGCCTTTTTTTAACTTACGTTTTTTTTTCTTCTGAATATCACTTGTGATTTTTTGAATATTACTTGTGATATTCTGAATATCATTTGTGATTTTTTGTTATAAAACATTGGTTGAAAATCACTTATGATATTCAGAATATCACTTGTGATTTTCATGTTACAAAACATTAGTTGAAAATCACTTGTAATATTCTGAATATCACAGAGTATCACTTGTGATATTCAAAAACGTATGAAAACGGCCAAAAACATTTAAAAATGGACGAAAATGTATGAAAACGAACAAAAACATAAGAAAACGGACAAATATGTATGAAAACAGATGAAAACTTATGAAAGCATATAAAAACTGCCGAAAAAGGACGAAAACATCTGAAAACGAACGAAAATGTATAAAACCAGACGAAAACGGATGAAAACGTCTGAAAACTTATAAAAACTGCCAAAAATGTATGAAAACGGACGAAAGCGTCTGAAAATGGGCAAAAATGTATAAAAACAGTGAAAGCCAATGAAAACAGGCGAAAAATGATGAAAACGTATGAAAAATGGACGAAACGTAAGAAAACGGACGAAAATGTATGAAAACGAACGAAAACGGGCAAAACGTATGAAAACGTCTAAAAATAGACGAAAACTTAAAAAGAACGTATGAAACCGAAAGGAAAAAGTGAATTAAAAAAAACTGAATTATATAAAAACGTGAATTAAAAGAAGAAAGACAAAAAAGAAAGTTAATAAATACAAAAAGACAAGAAAAAGACATGAACTTAGGTAGATAAGAAGAAAAGAAAAAAAACATGTACTTATGTTAATCATCACCATTAGATCAAACTATATTGATGATGGATATTTGTCCCTTAATATGTAACAAAAACCTAGTCTCCAAAATAACTCACCTCCGTTAATATACATAACAATGAAACTTAAGTAGTATATACTATGACTAATATATCTTGTACTAAAAGATATACCTTCTTACTAAAAAGAAAGAAAGAAAAATATTGAAATAAATTCAAGATATATATGTATGTAGATAACGAATGAACAATAAAAAACATGATACACAAATGATATAACGTGGGAAAAGCTACATGTCAGTGAATGACATATCATTAGAAAATAAAATAAATAATTGGAAGTATCCGTATCGACATTATTATTATGAAAGATATTTTCGAAGAAAAATATAAAAACATGTCTCACACCTTGTATATAAATAGCAAACGACATTCATTTGAAAGAAAATACTTAACTATAGTATCTTGTTATCAAATAAAAGAAGCACACCACAGTTCACATATGCATTTCATTTGGAGTCAAGTTATAAAAAGGGGTTTGGAAGCATAACTTTTCGGGTCATTCGTTGTTAAGGGAACTTGTTGGATCGACATAATAAAGCTTAATCTAGGTAATTTAAAAAGAGACGCATGATAAACTATAGAAAGAGTAGAGAGAAAATTTAATTTATATCACACACCGGATGTTTAATGTGTGCGGTCAACCTCTCAATTTGTGAGGTTTAGAAGGTATTTATACCCAACTACACAAAAATGTTCCTTGCCCTCTCAACTACACAGATGTTGGGAGGGTCGGTAATATATTTGTTTCTTGCCCTCTCAATTATACAAATGTTGGAAGGGTGGTAACCAATAACGCTAACTAAACATAAATATTACAACTATAAACCTACATTCAAACCTTAAACTATTACAATGTTTAAATATATTCATAAACATACTTCACAAAATAAACATTTTTGTTTTACAAAAAGCCAAAATACTCATAAAATCCTTAAACTCTACGAATATTTACGAATTTTCAAAAAATCGAAAACTTATCGATTTTTTAATGAAATATCACAAGCTTTGCGAAATTTCTTTAAAAAATCGAAAATTTTTCGATTTTTATATAAGCCAAAACCATGTGTAGGATTGAAAATCAATCATGGCAAAAAAATTTCAAACAAATCAAAAACTTTTCGAGTTTTTAAAGAAATTTCGCAAACTTTGCGTAATTTCTTTAAAGAGTGGAAAAGTTTTTGCAAGTTTTATCCGAAACTTTGCGAATTTTAGAAAAAGATCGCAAAATTTGCGAAATTTTTTAAAAAAATTGCAAAGTTTCCTAAATTTCTTAAAAAAAATTCAAAAACTTTGCTAAATTTCAAAAAATCGCAATTTTTTCGGTTTTTTAAGAAATATCGCAAAGTTTGCGATATTTCTTTAAAAAATCAAAAAGGTTTTCGATTTTTCTAAAAATTTCGCAAATTGTCAAAAAGTTTGAGGATTTCATGGGTATTTTGGCTTTTTGAGGAAAAAAATTGGATATTTTGTGAAGTAGGTTTGAAAAATTGGGTATTTTTGTCATTTAGTGTTAAATATAAGACCCTAAACTATGATCTACACTTTTTGTGTTCTAACAACACCCCCTCCCACCCCCCAAAGGGTATATTATAGAGGTCTTATACATATCTTCACTTGTTTTGATGTTCTCTTGGACACATGCGAGTTCTAATGTAGCTTTTCATGCATTCCTTGAATTCTCGAAATTCCAGCCTCTCTTTAATCAACTCATCATCTTTTCAACTCTTCTTTAATTTGACTTTTCTTTATCAAATGTATCTTGTAGACCTTTTCCTTAATCCCCGATCGATGCTTCTGAAGATAACAATCTTCCAATAAGTTAACAATCTCCCCATGTTAACATTTTCCCAATACCAAACAATGGCATGTATGTACTTCTTCAGGCTTTTCAACCATCAGTTTCTCTACTAGGGTAGATCATTTGATATACCATTCAACCTAGACATCTTTTCACCTTTCTTTCCTCTTCCCCTGAAGGGGAATCAGCCCCAAATACCTTCATATCATACGCGTTTCTACCAACTTCCTTAACACTTCTTCCTAATACCGTAGTTTTTCATCTACATGTTTTGACGAACTGGATGCTTCATTTGTGTGTTTGTTAATGTGGTATGTTATTTGTGGTGTTGTTGCTGAGTGAAACTCTTAACTTTTAGAAACTCTTCTCTCCCAGCTTCACTCTTACGAAAGATATAAAGTAAAGAGAAATTACCAATTAGCAAAGATCAAACAAGTCACTTGCATCCTCTTAGGAACTCATTTTGGGCCGGTTTGTTAGTTTAGTTCAGCCCGCAGTCTATTATGCTCGGCACTAACTATAGGGCCCTTTGGTTGTACTTGAATGCCTCTTTGGTGTTTCATTTGTGTTGTTTGTTTATTAAGAGACTCTGAATCTAAATCTGATTCGCACATCTGAATCTGAATATGCGGTAGAAAAGTCTGAATCTGATTCCCATTTTAATCTAATAAGTGGTTGAGAAATCTGAATCTAACTAAAATAAAACTGTTGTTTTTCAAAAAATGTCTGAATGTGTTAAACTATTAGTTTTTACAATTTAAAAATAAAACCATTGCATTAGCACAATAAGTAAATTTTATTAAATATAAGAAACCAAATTTTATAATATAATCAATTTAAAGTTCAAAGTATATTAAACAAAACATGCAGTTTCATGTTTATTTGACATAAATAAACATGTCAGAGTTTAAATTGAACTTTTTAAAACGATTAATTATATGGATCACGTTAGAGTTGAGAGATATGAGTCTGAGACCGAACCCTCCAATCTAAAATAAATAAATAAATAAAAATAAAATGAATTGTCACATATCATCTTATACATTCTTTATCTAACAAAACATATGTAGTGATTCTATTTAATACTTTTAATATGAAAAATAAAAATGAAACAAGACCATAATAATAATAATAATAATAATAATAATAATAATAATAATAATAAATAAATAAATAAATAAAATTAAGAGGTGTTATGACACCCCTTCCACATCTAGTTCAATAAGAGGTTTATACCTCTTACTTCCTTTTAATGGTCGGAAAAAGACAAACGCTCTTAACCAAGATTGCCTTTTACCACCTTTTAATGACAGGAAAAAAACAAACGGTCTTAATAACCTAAATAGATGTTGTTAAGAGCATTAGGTGTAGTGAAGAGGCAAAGCCTCTTCATTCGGGTCCCACCCCTGCCACATCACCCAACACCTCAACTTCAACTATCCACAACAAACCCCCTATCACCAAACAACAAACCTCAACTTCCCCATTAGGACCCCACCTCTTACACATTTATTTTTTTATTCAATTCATTAAATAAATTAAATTCATTTCACAAATACTTAAAAATAACAAAACATACTAATTTTATCTCATCAAATAAAAAAGTTACAATACGTAAAAAAACATACGATTTGCGGGAAAAAAAACATACGATACGGCACGAAAATAAAGAAACCGATAAATACGATATGCAACATCATCAATAATTTATAAAGACTTATAATTATCGATGAGTGCTGACTTTTCTTCCCAAACTTGCAATACTTATTCCCTGACCATTCTCAATGCGACTTGAAGTTCCAAATCTGTTTCATCATTTCTTAAAAGGGTTTGTACACCGACCATGACTATTGGATGGTCTTGAGGCAGCTCACGTAACCTTTCGACCTCTGGAGCACGAGACTCTCTCTGTCGAATAATTCGAGCTATCTCACCCAACAAGTTGTTAATCAACTTAAGTTCATTTTCTTGTTCATTGCGCAATCGGGTAAGTATTCTTCTTTGCACCTCAGCTGGTTGGTTAGCCATAGTGTATGTGTGGAATTTAGTTTCAGTTGTTTGATAATAAGAAGTTGAGTAAAGCTGGTATTTATACTGAAACTAGCCGTTAGATAATTTTATTGGAGAACCAACCACCAAACAACCAACAACCAAACAATCAACCACCAAACAACCAACAACCAAACAATCAACCTGAAAACCAGCCCATCATTCGTCAATTGACTGAGGAAGAACAGTATGAGCTGGATATGGAAGTGCTACGGGAGTATCAAGCTGACCAAGCCCGTCAGGAAAGGGAGCGTGAGGCGTACCTCAAAGGAAAACAGGATCGCAGGAACAGAAGAGCAGAATGGCGTTGGGCTCAGGGACTTCCACCTGTGTCATCGAGTGAGGACGACTCAAGTGCCTCCTACTCAAGTCAGGAGGGATATGTGTCGGATGATTCATTTTATTGAATCATAGTTTTTATTATCGTATGGTAGTTTATGGTTTTTAATTTCCGTTTCTTAGTTTAATGTTGTTATCGTATTTGTAAAATAATTGTATGTTGTTTCAAGTTATTTTAATCCTATGTTAAAAACATACATATACATTTTACCTTCATTTTACCTTCACAAATAAAAACATACATATACATATACATTTTACAATCTCAATATTCAAAGTAAAAAAAAAAAAAAAAAAAAAAAAAAAAAAAAAAAAAAAAATAGTACATAATGTCAGACGATTTATCTCGTCGTCACGACGGGGAGTTTGGCAACGGGGAGGAACGGCGAGCCCCTCTTGGTGTAGTGAAGAGGAACGGCTCGCCGTTGACGGCTCCACGTCGGACGGCGAAGCCTTCCTTTTCGACTACACCTAGTGCTCTAAGAGATATATTTTAAAAAATAAACACCACCCTTACTCCCTTAGTGTGTGAATTAGTGCACGTGTTGTGTGACAATATTTGTTCACAAACATATCAAGTTATCAACCAACTTGGATGTATTCTATACCCAAGCAAGATTTCAACCAATCAGGCTTTATGAAAAATGTCTTCATAGTACACCTATCTCACTATTTGTGATTTGTCTGACAATCTAAAAATGTTTGCTAGCAACTTTTTATATGGGGGACAAACATATGCTTCTTTTTTAAAAATAAAAGAAAAACTTTTTGTATCGGAAGCATAATGTCAATTTAACAACTAAATATGCAGAAAATACAGGAATGAAAATGAAATTTGCGCTGTAGTTTCTATTGCTATTTTGAAATTTAGATGAGATGTAACTTTGTGTTAACAAAATGATTATTAAAATAGAGGAAAATTAACATCTTAAACCAGATTTAAGCAGCTACATGATCATATGATTTCATGATCTAACAATACCTAAACAATTGTACATGATAAGTAAATTCAGCAACTAAAGTAGATAACTTTTTTTAATAAAAGTAAAAAACATGAGAGTATCCAACAATTAACCTGCAAATCCTGCATTTTTATTGCAAATATTTAACGTTAAACATTGCAGATGTTATCAAAATACTAGTACTTTCTTATCTACACTTCTTTTTCCTTTTTCCTATAAAAGAGAAAACACTGCATCTAAATTCAGTGTCAGTAACATCCCTTCAGAAATGCAAATGGAGAAATGGGTCTCCATTGTACAACATAAACAAGTACATATGAGTTTATCAATAAAACAAGATGTTGGTTTAGCGATACTTTTAACTTCAGTTGTTAGGTGATTCTAAATCGTAATCCCACGCCCTTTAATTAGGGTTTTGTTCGCATGTATTAGGCTCTAGAAACTTATCACACCTTCTGCTTGTCAAATGGTCATTAATTAAAACCACAATATAAGCTTCCAATTAGGTGAACTTGCGCCAATGCTTCAGGTTCCATGTAGATAATCATTTGCATACTGTATTTCACTTACCTCTTTAGTAGCTTTAAAACATCACCAACAAGATGCAGTGATCCAGTTACAAGAACCTGTGGAATTATTTTGCTACCTTTAATCCATTGTGATGCAGTAACCATAAAAGATTTTTGGATCCAAATAAATATGCTGTAACAGAATTTTCTGTGTTTTATAGTAGAAAGTGGTGAACTATTCATATGACACTACACAACCTCCACGCACTGTCAATAATTACAAAATGATAATATTTCTGAAGATGAACAATATCATCCCAAGTCTAAGGGGGTGTTTGGATCGGCTCCATATCACCAAGATGGTGTTTGGATGTGCTTGTTGAGGGTAATCACGTGATACTAAATAATGTAGAAAATAGTGTGTGGGCATGTTTCTAATACTTAAACTTGCAATGATCATATAATCAGGTGTTTGAATGTTTGGCAAAAACTGACTATTTCAAGATATATGTTTCTTGAAATGCAAATGTCTCCTAAACAAAATAAAAAGAATGGATATTTAGGTCAGTTGAGTGTATCCTTATAAACTCAATTTTGTTGCAGCTGATATTAAATTGGTTATTCAAAACTGATCATTTGGCCAAATATTCAGAGGCAGAATCTGTTTATCTAGCACTAAAATCTGTGAATTCCAAAACGCGATTCCAAACACCGCCTAAAATGGTGGGACACCCCTGTATCAAAATTCAAAAGTAATATTTTTAAATGTTTAGAATATTACCTGAAGCCTAAGCTTAGGGTTGTCACGAGCAGAATTTCGTAACCAAGAAACAGCCAAAGGTAATGACGGAAACACTGCACTGCAACTAAACTTTCCATTTTCAGGATTGCAATGAGAGATGTCATCGTACAAAAATTCAGAGGGAGGCAAATTTTCCATCGTCAAATTATTGTTTAGTCCAGTGTCTGCAAGACAAATATATAATAATTTCAGGAAGTCATTCAATTGGTCTCCACCATTTGAAATTCCTTTAATTATTAAAAAACGTAAAACAAAACGAACAAACCTCTCCCATGAATAAGTCTTTCCCACACTCTTTGGAGTTTGAACTGCCATGCGAGATCCTTTGAAGGGATGAATAAAGGGATGTCTGAAGCACCAGAAGTAACCTTGCTGTAAGTTGAGATACTTGGTACAAAAATTGCTTTCGAGAAATCAGAACCTGGTCATGTTGACAACAAATATATGAATATTTTTGCAATACACTAAAAAATTAACAAAAATACATTTGGTGGATAATAACATAGAATAACAAAAACAAAAACGAAATACCTGATGAAGCACATATCTCCACAAGTCTTGGAAGAATTATTTCGGGATCTCTCACCTCCATGCAATTAAATAACAGAATCTGAAAGATAAATTTGCATTATAACATGTGAGATGATTATGTAACTAATCCAACTGAAAATGCAACAAGGAAAAAAAAAAAAAAAAAAAAAAAAAAAAAAAAAAAAAAAACCCATGTATTGCGATAATCATGTGGTGTCAATAGATTACCCTTTTTGATATTATGTTAGATTCTTCTTTTTCATATGATTCTTGTATGTAAGCATTGCTGTAAACTTCTTCCATCTTTCCAACCTTACTAAATGAAACTGGTCTATGAATCTTTTCATGGACCACATTAGAGAACCATTTGGCACAAGCATCCATGCTCTCAGGACTATGAGCTCCATCCAAATAGAAGATCAACTCCCCACGACGACTTTTATCAGTTTCCAATTCATTACTTGAACCCAAACTAGAGTCATAATATATTTGAGCCCTTCCAGACAGATGTGCAGTCGAAAGACCCCTCAAGAATGCCTCAGGTAGGGTATCGTCTGCAATATCCTGAGTTCAAACACCATACCAAATTTGTGAAACTTACTTAATACATCAATAAGTAGGGGTGGCAAACATGGGCGTGTTGGGTGATTAGTAAATAGGTGCTCAGTTCAAACTGGGTGTTTTTTAACGGCCAAACTGGGTTGGGTTTAATAATACATCGTTAGTGCAGAATAAATATAACTGTTTTAATTAAGTGAACCATATTTCAAAACTCACATTTTGGAAAAGCTTCTCCCAGTTTCGTGTAGTATTGAGCCAACTTTTACACAGAGAAACAGCAAGGCCAGCATTCACAAGTTGGTGATCGCCTGACAGACTTGGTTTCACCCCATTTAACCTCTTGTAAGTAAGTGGCTCTACCTCTTGCAATGGAACCTTCAATAGATAACACAAATATGTCAATACAACATGAAATTGTCCATTTATATGTTGTTTACACCTTTTTTACCATTTAAATCATAATAAATTAATAATAAAATGTTAAATGTCTTTTATCAACATAACAGTAATAGGAGTACCTCCAATTCTTGTGCCCTCTGCTTGAGAACATCAATAGCTTCAGGAAGTTGAGGTACCGTAAATGCAGGAACTTGAGGCTTCAAATGAGAAATGACACCAAATCAGTTCATACACAGCTTATCTGAATCGTTAAACAAAAAATTTAGAAAAACCGAAAATTAGAAAAAACCCGTATCCAGCGTGGTTTAAATATACCTACTTTGTACCTTAAATATCCCAGCTTTATGCCAAGCAATTTTCTCCAGAGTATCTCCTATAGGTCATTATCAAAAAAGGGTATGAATATTTAGGGCAATTAACCTTTATAAAGAGAAGATTGACTGCAAAGAACTAACCTAGAATCTCTGTGTGATCAAAGCCGAGAGAAGTGATGCCACACACAATAGGGTCTTGTATCTGCAGGGTTCAATGTAGAATCAAAATTGGTTTATTTTACAACACTAGAACTTTATCATTAACATTAACATAAACCCATCCTTCATCATATTATCCAAAAGTTGGAATTACATCAGTACAGTTAGCACCATACAAGTACAAAAGTTAATTGCTTGTATCCTTTGTTTCTTAAGATCTAACGATAACTAGATTTCAGTCAGAAAAGTGAGAGCATTAGACCATTTTCTCCAAATACTTTAAGCTACAATGAGATGAGGAAGTAAAATAACTAAAAGATGCTTTACCACATTTGTCGAATCATATTTCCCTCCAAGACCGACTTCAATAATAGCAACATCGACCTGTGACAACAATGCACTCAGTAAGCCTTTTCATAAATAAGAAGTTATGGTGTAACGGGTGTTAAAATATGTTTTATCATATATACATGACCTTTTCAAATTCAATTAGTGATGTACAAATCTACCTTTTCAGATGCAAATATCTTCAACCCCAATAAGGTAAGGAACTGAAACAGTGGAGGCATTGGCAGGTCCTCTGTGACTTTCTCCTGCCAGTTTACGAGCCAAAATTATCATGACAATATGGATATCAGATACAGCTATTAAAGTTCTAGTAATGCATTAATACCTTAAACAGGTTCCAACAACCCCAAAAATACAGTAAAAATTGCTCTTCGGATATTTCCAACCTACACACTCGTATTCAAGAAAATATGTTAGAACATAAACTTACTATAATAGTGTAACATGAAAAGCAAGCAATCACTCAACACATGCAAATGCAGGTTGGTAGAGGAGTTATATTTGCTTATACCTCTCCATTGCATATAAGAGTCCACTTCCATTTTAAAAATTCAAACTCAATCAATACCAGCAGAAGATTAACATAATTTTTTTATATATATATTTTTGGTTTTTATGTTTTCTGTTGCCAATAACTTTCTGTATGCAAGTCTAGCCGTCCTTTCTCCATACACAAAACAGTTTCTATCTAATAATCTTATCATATCTGTTTATATTACCTCTGAATTGGAGGTACTTGGATATCAAAACATTCTGCAACATATCCTACATTTTCGCCATTTTCAAGCTAAAACTATATAAATGCTCACTGTAAAAAGCAGTTGTCGACGGTAGTGATTTTGGTCACCAGATTTTCTTATGTTAATACTATAGGATGTTTAGGACACTTAACTGCAGTCATATACTTCTTTAAGCACATGTAAACGATAATATTGTTAGTTGTATTGGTAGGAGCATTAAATATTAAGAATGCAGATCATTCTTTATACAGAAGATTTTGTCAAAACAATGAGATAATGTAGCAAAACTAAATACATACCCATTAAGACGGAACCTTTCTTTCACATCAATCAGATGAGGAGAGGTAAATAAACCAGTTTTTAAACCACTCTCCCTTAATATTGCTTCACAAAATGCGCATGTTGAACCCTGATAAATATAAACTTTCTTAGAAACCAATATGTCTAAACTCCAAAACATTTCAATATGGGATTTAGGAATAATAAAATATGGTAAATAAATAGAAAACTACAAGTGTTGATATTTGATGAAAATTCAAAATGATGTAAACAAATGAGAGTACCTTTCCTTTAGTTCCGGCAACATGGATAATGTTAAGGTCAGCAATTTGTTCCTTTATGCCTAATATCTGCATTTCAAGATCAGGATGATGACTAATTCAGTAACTTAATGACTGGCAAATTAATCATGAAAAGGTTTTTTCATATTCAACAATTTCTTGGTATAACGTCATACATGGTATACTAAATCTGATTATCTGTATCAAGTTGAGATGGAAGATGGATGGGCCAGAGAGGTCACAATTACAGGTCAAAATCAGTTCAGATTGAAAAAAGATCATTTAAGTGTTAGTCGAACCAGGATGGGTTGGTTGGGTTGATCCAGTATCCCTTTTTTCTAAATTTCGCCTTTTTACATATAACCAATGTTCTGATTATGATTACAAAAACATGTTATTACAGTAATAGTTTAAATCATTAAATTAAGGCAATTTAGGAGGTTATATTTAACTTTCAACCTGTTTGACCCATTCCCTTTTTAAGCCAAATTGTTTTGATACGACCACTTTGTAGATATAACACAATTGAAATTGAACAACCATATATAAGTAACCGGGTCGAAATTGCAACCGCTAATATTAATAATCAAAATTACCTGAATATACATTGACATCCTCTCCAGCTTCGTGTATTTAGCATCTGTATTTGACTTTGTTCCACGTTTTTTACGTGTGATCAAAGATGAAAGCGCTTCCATGGCAGCTTCATATGAAAATGCTGATTCCCACTCTTGCATGCTTTCGCTGGATAAGCTACTACTGCTAACTGTTGTTACTGTTTGAGAAGACATGTTTGCATATTGTAAACCTGAAATATTGGGATATAGCAAGGACAGTTTTAGTTTATTCAGTGTATCAGACCGCAAAATACAACATGATTCACATACATTCTGGTTTTCAACAGCCTTTTTTATACGCTCAGAAATGCTTATGCAATGCAACAACCAGATAATAAAGATAAAATGAAGGAATGCATATTCGAGTTCTAGATACCATAACTTTGACCGTGACACTTTAGATGTAACCTGACACTGACGATGAAATTTTGACATAAATGAAAGCCTCCAGATCTTCTAGAGAGTAAATAATCAACAAGGATAGACTTGATTCAAATTAAATTCTTCCATTTCCTTTCTAATTGGATTAGTTACTAAAATAGTACGATATCATATGCCTGTATATGAAAGCATTGTAGGTATTCTAAAACCTGAGGTGAACACACTTATTAGCCTTAACATTCTCTTTTTTCATTCTAAAAAGTTGAGGATTTAATATATCTTTATATTTTAACACATGCGTTGTTTAAATTGACGTAACATCAGGAATACTAGGCCTAGTGCAAAATCATATAGAAAGAACAAAGTGCAGCAAACAACACGACTTGACCAAATTCAGTTAACAAATTTGTTAGATGATTGTGAAACCAGTCTAATGTGGCATATTACGTCGTCTACTAAACGAAGTAGATGCATAAAAAATCTCATGTGAACACTCTGTCATTAATTCTTCCTTGTGAGTAGTGAGACTAGTCATTGGCTATCTTAATCCCTTTGGTATGTCTAGTACTAATAGAGGTTTTCACAATGGAAATTAGTGTTTATCTTTTTCATGGCCAACTCGAGTTTTCATATAAGTTGTAAAAGTGGTAACTTGAACTCCTACAGCCAACAACTGCATGTAATGAAATCCATAAACTCAAGTATAAAACATCTTACTGATATTGGAGACATAGTTGCAAACACTAGAACTCAGTTCACAAATCTATCGAGTTATCCAGATAAGCACAGAATATTAGACACATATTACTCATCAAGTACATGAAACTATAGCTTAGTGCCTATATATCTTTAACTCATAAGTGAGATTCATAAAATAGAAACCTGATCAAATTGCCAGCTGTTTTGTAGGCTCGGTTGTCTTACCACTGTTAATAAGATTCTATGCTATGTGAGTAGTTGTCATAGATCAAATGCCTCAAAATGTTAGCCTGACTAGGCATCTGCCGATCATCTAAAAATAACATATAAATTCAATATAATTATTGAGCACGTTTAATGATCTTCCCATTGTTTCCAGCCTAAAGTGATTTCTCAGTTTCACAAAATCTTTTAGAATTATGAATATCATTCAACCATCGTATACTACACATATAACCACAGCACGCTTCATACTTTCTTTATCCTGATGTTCCACAATAAGTGAGTGACTGCTAAAATATTTTTAGGTGTTCCCACTGTGTCTTTTGAAACAAATGGTCAAGTACAGAAGATTTAAATCTTGTTGCAAGAAACCATACTGGCTTCTACCATCTAAGATGAATGGTTAAACTCTTGAAGCGAAGCTATCAGCAGGTGGAACCTTCTTAATCTATCTACCAGCTTCAACAAGGACATTTAGTGGGTGTACCAGCTCTGATAAAGACATTTAGGGGGCGTTTGGATGTGAGTTAAAACAATGATTATCTTATTAGTTATTACTACAGCTTAAGTCATTAAATTAGTATCTAGTTTTCAGATTAAGTTATCCTAATCACTAGTTAGGGGTCAAATAACTAGTTTTGAACAACAGTTTCATCCTTGCCACAGCAAAAATGATTATTGAAACATCAAACAGCAGAAGTCAGAAGCACATCTAAATACTACCTACAGCGGCATGTTCTATAACAATTGATCATTAAAATATTTGCTACAGCAACATGTCTTACTAAACTTAATCATCTGAAAATAATTATCCGATATTATATGAGGAGTAGAAGGGTCATATACTCGGATATACCTTTTTGGTGTATCTTGTCAAAAGAAGGAAATGATTTCAGCCCAGCAAGATCAAAGGCATTATAAGTTGAGAAATATCGGTTTTCCAACGTTACTCTATCAGCGTGAAGGAGTTCCCTCCTACCATAGCCAGCCGTCCCAATTAACCTTCGCCTCGTATAAATGTTGGAGTTTACAAGCATCATATATACTGTTCCCACAAGTTTAATAGTCAGCAATTATATTTGAAACTATAAAACATCAATAATCAGAGACTTGATGAGAAAATTTTTAATAAGAAAATAACAGAACCACAGAAAACTAAAAACAAATTTGAGGGTGTTTGAAATCGCTTATTTTTCTGCTTATCTGTCTAGTTTTAAGCAGATAAGCAGTTTCGTATGTTAGGATAAAACAAACGGCTTCTGCTTATTTTGGGGTATAGCATGCAGTTTTTACTTAATTCAAAGTGCTTGTTTGAAATGAAACTAAAAGCTCTTTTTTACCCGCACAAGCAATCCAAAAATCCTATACACAATGGTTTCAATTAACACATACTAACCAAATTTTTTCTTTTCTGGATCTTCTTGCATAAGCAAATCCAAACACTATTTCATTAACCGCTTATTTTTAACTTTTTTAAGATTGGAAAACCCAAAAAGGCTTGTTACCAAAAAAAGAT
Organism: Artemisia argyi; assembly: GCA_030686995.1. Classification (NCBI taxonomy): domain Eukaryota; kingdom Viridiplantae; phylum Streptophyta; class Magnoliopsida; order Asterales; family Asteraceae; genus Artemisia; species Artemisia argyi. The sequence goes on along the minus strand of CM060681.1, from coordinate 140,063,068 downwards.
TGGAAAACCCCGTTTTTAAAAACCCGTGAATTAGTCAGCAAAAAGGTCGGAAAGCATGGTTACAAAAAAAAAAAAAAAAAAAAAAAAAAAAAAAAATTGTAGCTGAATAATAATAATGATGAGCAAAAATTAATATCAAACAACTCACTGTAAAGAAGAACAAAGGGTTCAAGAAAGGGGAGGAAGAACTTGTGTTGGAAATTTATTCAAATGTGACGCCACTCCACCATGTCCGAGCGGATGTTGGGGCGGCAAAGTAATACTACTATCCCCCACTTGTTAGCTAATAAAAAGATTCCATAGTGGATTCTTTTCACAAATGGTCCTTGGACTAATTCAAAGTGACTAGTTAAGCATTTTCAACTTGGGGTGTTGAGATGTATGTAGTAAAAAGTTTATGGTCGGTGCTGGTTAGCGCGCGAGGAGTGGCGTGATTACCTGGATGGGAACACGTTTGCGTTATGAGAACCTTTTAGTATAGCACTCCCCCGTTGGTACGAGATTTGATCGCCGGCTATAGAAGTGTCCGAGAAATTTTTTTCAGTGAAAGTGATGTGGAGTTAACGCTAAGACGAAATATACATGAGATTATTACAACTACTTTTGATGCTAGCAAAAGTTTGATACTTGGTGAAACGAGTTTCTTATCTTAATAGTGATTTTGACATATTCAAATACTCACTCTGTCCCATATTAATTTTCATTTTTGATTTTTTGAAGTTTTTTTTTTTTTTTTTTTTTTTTTTTTTTTTTTTTTTTTCAGCTTTGACATTAACTATATTATTTTGTGTTATATATTACTTGATGCAAAATATATGAATGGATTGAGTTTTAAATATATTTTATTTGTTTTAATTTTCATGAAGTATTATATAACAGAAACAAAAATATTTAAGATCAAAGTTAAAAAAAGAAATACTACAAAAGTTAAAACATGATAATTAATATGAGACGGATTAGCTAAGTGTGACAAAAAATGAACCGAGCCGTGAAGTGTGCTACACGGCAACAAGAAGCTCACCCGTGGTAATCACTGGTTTTAATACAATAATAAAGTTTGAACGGGATACTTTTGTATTTACTTCAGTTTAAAAAAATGTGTTGACATGAAGATTTGATTTTAATCACTGTTGTCGCCATTGTGCCAAAACCAGTCTTGTATAAGGTACCCATTTGTGTGTATGAGAACCTTTTCAGTATAGCACTCCGCCCTTGGTATGAGATTTGTTTCTCGGCTAGAAGTGTCCGGGAAAAATAAAAGCTAGTGATAATGAAATGAAAGTGATGTGGCGTTGACAATGAGACGAAATATACATGAGATTATCACAATTACTCTTGATGCTAGTAAAAGTTTGATACTTGGTGTAATGAGTTTCTTATCTTAATAGCAACCATTGAAAGATTCAAATATTCATCAAGTGTGACACGTGCCGCACATGAATTTTACTCGTGAAATAACTTGTCTCACTTATTTCATTAAGTTTAGTTATTTTTTATAAAATTTGCCTTATCATTTAAAAACTTTATTTTACTAATGTATTTGCTTTTCTTAAAAAAAATAAGAGTTTCTAAAACATGCCATAATGAAAAGAACCTAGTCGTGAATTGTGCTAGAGGCGAGCATAAGTCCCGGATTCGCCCTTGATAGTGTTTGGTTTCAATACAATAAGGTTTAAACGGGAAACATTTGTATTTACTTTAGCTAAAAAAAATTGTTGACGTGAAGATTTTGATTTTAATAGCGCTACCCATTGTACCAAAACCAAAGTCTTCCATATAGTACCCATTTGGGACCAAAGCATACAAAATGATACACTTTCCATGTTTATATTCTTAAAGTTTTGGTTTTAGTAAATATGTTCTTGGTTTATACCATTGGAGACGCATACTCAAACATTCTATAAACACCCTTATAGAGATTATTTCTCTGAAATCAAACTTTGACTTATAAATAACACAACAAGGAACTGATAGTTTATGAAGACTTTAAGCCTCGATGTTACTAGCCCTTGTGTCTAGAATGTTTATAGTTGTCTTTCTTTAGTATGTTTAAATGAGACGCAAAACATATGTGGATGGTGTAATGAGATTGAGGCCACTATAACATGTGCTCTATATTTGGCAAACAAAGAAACACCTCGAGTTTCTTGATAAGCTGTCTTAAAATGCAAGAGCATGCATAAGTGTGATTCTAAGGGTTAAGTCTATTTATTGGCAACATACTTTCACTACTTTACAAATTTAGGTAACCAACTTTTTTTATTAACAATATTGTTGATACAAAAGTTGGACGTTTCTTGTTTGGACTCCTGTTCTCGTATCAATTAGGTCTTAATGCTTGAAACTTGCGCACTAAGAAAGTAAACAAACACAGTTAGGCTTATCGTGGGATTGTCTCCCATGATTATCCTCTGGCGTGAGAGTAAGTAATCGATTTTAGGGTTATAGCTGAAGAGTTAGGGTTTGTAAGTCGTACCTTTAACGAGAGTTATGGCATTGTTTATATAGGTAGGGAATCCTTATTGGATGCGTGCTCCTTACTCTTCGATATATATCCGGTTTGATATATATCCCTTAAATAAGAGATATCTATATCCAAACCATAAATAACTTTGGGTTTGGGCTTTCGTGAGCCTGAACCGTTAGTTGCTAGGCCCAATCATTGTCATGATAGCCCACTCGTGGTGGGCTTGGGCCTTAGTAATGTTTATTATTTGGGCTCGTGACCCAAATATAGACTATACGTCATCATGTCCCCCCAGTCTAGTATGCACAGGTATTTACCGCGGATGCTAGACTAATGAGAACAGCGGTAAGCGTGGCGGGAATAATTCAAATAATTGCCGCCCAAGAGTAGGAACCATGTATCTAGTCCCAAAATATCTCAAGGATACCTTGGTAAATGGGGAGTGTATCCACGTGTCCTTCGGGAAGTGTGAAAAAGTGCTTGTACCTCTTTGTATTCTAGCCACACGATTCACTTAGTGGGATCCACGTGGCGATCATTTTAGGGTTTGGTAACCCTATATAAGTCACCGCCTCCCTTTTGACTGAAAATATCACAGTAAACTACCTTCTTCCGTCATTGTTAAATTCTTTCAAAGCTTTTTCAAGAATCAACTGTTTTATTAGGTAACAACGTGTGCGCTCCATAGTTAATCTTGTCTTTTATTAAAGATGGTTCGTCAGTTAGAAGAGTTTCGCTATGAGATGGACGAGGATGAACTTCGTCAGTTCACCTCCGACTATTTCATTCCTCTTGATGTGCATCCGGAATTACCGGATGCTGACGCGTGTATCGCGGATTTCCCCGAGGGGAAAATAGGGGTGTACACGCGTTTTTTTGAGTTCACAAACCAGCGCGTGCCTATATCCCTATTTTTGAGCGACGTGCTCAATTTTTACCGCCTCCATATTTCTCAGCTGCACTGTAAAGGTGCGGCGAAAATAACCAATTTTGAGGTAAACTGTCATTTACTCGCAGTGAGGCCTACTATCAACCTTTTTCCGCGCGTTCTACCACACGTCGTGGTCGAACGGGTGGGTGACTTTTTCCAAGCGCCCAGGGCGCTATCAGTGTTATACTGATAAAGTAGATGGCCTGAGGGGTTGGAGGGAAAGATTTTTTTGGATAGATGATAAGGTATTCACCACGCTCTCTGGGTTTTATATCCAAGGGGGGCTTCTGAAGGACGAGCGCCCTGATCCCGGTACGTACAATGTGGAGGATGCGGAGACTATTAATAGTAACCGTATCCCAATCAACTCCTATCCTGAGGAGTTTCTGGTTCATATGGGGATGAGTCACAACTACTTTGGAGGGTTTGATGAAGTGTCAACCTTTCTGGATCAGAGCGGTCTGGGTGGGTGCTTGTCCTTTGGTATCCTCGCATTTCTCTTTCGCATCATGACTTTATCAACTAACTTGTGTCTTGTTGTTTGTTCATGTGTTGCGCAGAGATGGATTTATTCGCCGTGGTGAAGTTGGCGAAGCCCACGCAGGTAACTGTGGGTGTGCGCCCTCTGAGGGAGGGTGAACAGCCTATCTTGGAGGCTACAACTAGGCGTCTTCTAGAGTTGGCGCAGACAGAGTCTTCCAATGGTACGCCGCCAGTTGTGAATGCGACTCCGGTGCAGACTGTGCCTGCGCAGGGAGCGGTGGAGCCTGAGCTTGTGTGTGTTGAGTCGTCTGTTAGTGTTGGGGTCCTTCAAGTGGACACTGACTCTGAGGAAGAGCACCAAGGTGCAAAGCGTAAGGCTTTTGATGATGGAGGTGAGGGAACCTCCAAGCGCAGGCGTCATACCATCGTTGTGGAGGAGTCCACAGATGAGGAGACATCATTGTCTGTTGTTGCGCAGGAGAATGTTGAGGCTTCACTTCCTTCGTAAGTAACCATTGTTTGAGTACTTTTTATATAGATATGTTGTTCACGCATTGCCTTTTCTTGACTTCTTTCTGTTTGCGTGTAGGGATAATACTGCAGGGGGTGATGCAGCGTTCACTGAGGGGTCCGTACCACCTCAGGCAGCTCATATGTGGAGGAGCCGTTGAAGGTAACTGAGGAGATGTCTGCGCAGCAGCTGATGGAGGAGCTGGGTGCTGCTGCTGAACGTCAGGCTGAGTTGGTCACTCAGCTGAAGGCGCGATATGTTGGAGAAGGTAGCAGTCTCGCTCAGAAAGATGAGGAGATTGCTCTCCTTAGGGCGCAGTTGGCTGATGCGCGAGCAAATGCAGAATCTACATCTGTATATGCTAGGAGGCTCGTAGATGAGAAGCTGTCCTTGATGGCTGAGTTGAAGCACGAGCGCGGTGAGATGCATCAGTTCAGGTCTAACTTCTCTTGGGGTTTAAAGTACCTTCAAGAAAAGAAAACTGAGCACTTCGCCCACCTTAATGAGCTTTGCGAGCGTGTGGAGAGTGCTCTGAAGGTGCAGGAGAGCAAGCTGCGTAAGGTGAGTATAGAATACGATGAGGAGTTATATCCTCACCTTATGTCTACTATTGCTGAGCGCATGTATGTGTTCTTAATACTTTTTATCACTGTTTTCCTTAATGCTCTTTATCTTCTAACGTGTGCGTTGTTGCATGTGCAGGTGGTTGATCAGCCATGGTCTGCGCTTGGCATCCATGGGCACGCTGGAGTCCCAGGAAGTCGTGGAGGCTTTTGGGAAGGTTGTAGAATGCGCCATGGCGCGCGGCAAGGCGCAGGCTATGGAGGAGCTACATGAGGGCCATTTGCTGACGGTTCCACTTGCAGAGGTACCTGGGTACAGGGTAGATGCTTTTGATGAGCTGGTGGAGGCCATGGAAAAGATGAAAGTCTTTGACTTTCCTCATATTGCCCGCTTAGAGCGTGATCAGGATTATCCTATAAGTGTGATCATGCAGGGCTTGACTCTGGCCAGACATATAGCTGAAGACGCGGAGGCGCACCCGGACATCTTTTTGAAGCCAGATGAGTCTCAACTGAGGGTGCCTGTCTTTGTTCGTCCCCATCATATGCTCAATCCCTTCGCTCTTGAGAAGGAGATTTCCCTGAAGAAATGCTTGGAGGCGCATGAGACAAGAGCTGCACATAAGAAGGGCGTGAAGGGGAAGGCCATTCTCTGCGGTGTTGGCGCAGCCCATCTTCCCAGGTCTGATGGGGTTCCCGTTAGCGTACAAACGGTGTCTCAGGAGGATAGCAGCCTTTTGAAGAGGTTAGATGAGGTTGGGGAGTTGGCATCTTCAGCTAGTAGCTCAAGCCATAGGCGTGCACGTAGCATCTAGTTGTTTTATGGATTTTTGTAGTTATAACTTGTATAAACTCATGGTGAATAATAATATTGAGCATTTTCACGTTTTGTTTATGTTATTTGTACTTAGAGTGTTTGTATTTTTCGTGAAAGAATATTCCAAAAGTCCAAATTACAACGTGTTTAGAGCAATTTGTATTAAGTCCATAACTTAATAAATATATGTGAATAAAAGTTCACAAATTTATAGATAGGTTTGCAGCGTGCTACAGATACCATATCAAGGAACCACGAAGCTTGGTTCTTAATTCGCTAATTGTGCACAGTGTGCGTCGTAGTGCATCCGTCGTGGAATGCAGTTTGAACCAAGGTCACTTATAACATAGTCTTGTATGAAGTTAGCGAGTTTGTGTAGGAACTTTTAAATGTATGTGATGGTATGCAGCGTACTGCAAATGCCATTTTTAGGAGTCAATTGTCTTGAATCCAAGTTTGTTAAACGCGCACGGTGTGCGTTGTAGTGTATCCGTCGTGGGATGCGCTTTGAACTTACTCCAACGTCTTGAGAGTAAGGTGTTTAACAAGGATACGTGATCCGATGTTGATGGGTTTGCAACCCTCTTACTCAATGAGTTATTTATTAGGTTTACTCATCCTGTCTGCCGTCGTGGGTCTTAATAGGTGCATGCACGCCATGTAGGCAATAATATAAAGTAACAATATTGAGACATAAACAAATAATATAAGCAATAATGTTTAAATGTGTTGTGGAGTTAGCTAGAAACCACAACGTTTTATTAATTCTTGCAAGTTATTGAAAATAAAAACAATTTCCTAAAAGAAAAAGTAAATACACAGACATTTATTGAGCACTTACTAAAGTGCTGAGGTGTCAGTGTGTTGGCCGTAGCCTTTCCTAGAGATAGCATCGCTTGAGATTGCAAATATTCCAGGTGCGTGGTAACTCGTGGCCGTTCATGTCACGCAGCTTATATGCGCCGTTGCCTAATACCTCTGTGACCTCATAGGGTCCTTCCCATTTGGGTCCGAGCTTGCCCGTGTCTTCTGCGTGGCTTGCATCATTGGCGCGATATACAAAGTCTCCTGGTCTGAAAGAAGTGTTTCTGACTTTTGCATCATAATACTTCTTCATTTTTGATTTGGCCTTTGCTTCACGTATAGCTGCCCGTTCGCGCCTTTCCTCCAACAGATCCAAATCGATGCGTCGTTCATCGTTATTTGTTGTGACGTTGACTTTCGCTGTGCGGATGGTTGGCATTCCAATCTCTGCTGGTATGACAGCTTCTGTCCCATAGACAAGAGAGAAAGGTGTATCCCCATTGCTGACTTTGATTGTTGTGCGGTGCGCCCATAGAACGTGTGACAGTTCATCCACCCATCGTCCTTTATGTTTGTCCAAGCGTGCTTTAATTCCTTCACCCAGACTACGATTCTCGCGTTCTACTAAACCATTGGTTTGTGGATGCTTAACTGACGCGAAGTGTTGTGTGATGTTTAATTGCGTGCACCAATCTTTGAACGGGTTATCACAGAATTGTTTTCCGTTGTTCGAAATAATCTCTCCAGGTAGGCCAAAGCGGCATACAATGTTGTCCCAGACGAATCGTTTGACCTGGTTGCCTGTGATACTTGCTACTGCTTTTGTCTGAATCCACTTAGTGAAATAATCTACGGCCACAATGAGGAACTTTAGTCCCCCTGCCGCGACTGGAAAGGGTCCTGCAATATCAATGCCCCATTTATAGAATGGCCATGGTGAGGTGATAGGTGTCAACTCATGTTGTGGTCGGCGCGGGATGGGTCTATGGACTTGGCAGTCGTTGCATCTCTTTATCATGTCTCGCGCGTCGCGGTGCATAGTGGGCCAATAGTATCCAGATCGCAAAGCTCGCGCTACAACGGACCGTGGTCCTGAGTGCATGCTGCAAGACCCAGCGTGGATTTCTCGGAGTACGTAGTCTGCCTGAAGAGGTCCGACGCACCGAAGCCATGGTTGTAGGAATGAACGCCGATATAGGATACCATCTCGAAGTTCGAACCTTTGCGCTGTGCGCCGTATCCGTCGAGTGTCCTTCTGTTCTTGGGGGAGTGTTCCCTTGCTTATGAAATCTATGATGGGTGTCATCCAGGTAGGATTTTCTTCCTCTATCACTGTGGATATTTCCATCTCAGAGATGGATTTATCTTTCAAGGTTTCCACCAGTACCTGTTTTGATAGGTGTGCAAAGCTTGTAGATGCGATTTTACTCAGCGCGTCTGCTTTCCTATTTTCTCCTCTGGGTACTTGTTTAATGGTAAACCTGTCGAAGTTCTTGATCAGGGACTTGGTCTTATCGAGGTATTGAATCATATGTTCCTCCTTAGCCACATATTCGCCTAATATGTGGTTGGCCACTAGTCGTGAATCAACATTTGCCTCTAGGTTGCGTACACCCATTTGAGTTGTTATGCGTAGTCCGGCAAGTAAGGCCTCATATTATGCCTCGTTGTTTGTGGCTGTGAATTCAAAATGCAGTGCGTAAGTGGATTATGGTCCATCTGGGCTAGTGAGGATAAGACCTGCGCCTGACCCATCCACGCACGAAGATCCGTCCGTGAATAGAACCCATGGTTCTTGTAATGGTACCTCACTCTTTGGTGGTGGAGTATCAATTTCTGGCTTCTCAATGATGAAGTCCGCCAGTATCTGTCCTTTGATCGCAGTGCGCGGCCTATAAGAGATGTTATGCTCGCTCAATAACACGCTCCATTTTTGTAGCCGTCCTGATGCATCAGGTTTAGAGATAACTTGCTTGATGGGTTGGTCCGTAATTACAGCTATTGGATGTGCTTGAAAGTATCTGCGCAGTCTCTTAGCTGCGAATACTAGGGCTAGGACCAGCTTCTCCATGGCGGTGTAGTTAATCTCTGTCTTCTTGAGTGCCTTGCTTACAAGGTATATTGGTGTTTGAACAGAGTTTCTATCTGTCAATAGCACCGCGCTGACTGCTCCATAAGTCGCAGATAGGTACATGATCAATTCTTCCCCTGGTCGGGGTGCGACAAGCTTGGGAAGCGCTGCTAGGTGTTGTTTGAGCTGTTGAAAGGCTTCTTCCGCTTCTGGATTCCATCGAAAGTCTCCCTTTTTTGTGCACTTCGTGAGTGTTTTAAAGAGAGTAAGCGACTTGTCCGCCGATTTGGACAAGAATCGATTTAGTCCGGCTAATTTGCCATTTAATGACTGGACTTCTTTCAGTGTGCGTGGTGAAGGGAGTTCGATGACCGCTTTTTTTTCCTGGGCAGGGCTTAATGCCATCAGGTTCTATCAGATACCCAAGAAACATGCCTTCTGTGGCTCCAAAAGTACACTTCTTGGGGTTCAACTTCATGTTGATTCTTCCCAATGTCTTAAACGTTTCCTCGATGTCACGCACCAATTCTTCTTCAGTATGGCTTTTTATGACTAGGTCTTCGACATAAACCTCCAGGTTACGACCCACTTGTTTCTTAAACGCGTTGTCTACTAGCCGTTGGTATGTGGCCCCCGCATTTTTTAGGCCAAAGGGCATTTTTGTGTAACAATAGACCCCTTGGCTTGTGTGGAAAGCTGTCTTTTCTTCATCTTCCTTGGCCATCTGAATTTGGTGATACCCTTTGTATGCGTCTAGAAAGCATTTAAAGGGGTATCCGCACAAGGATTCTACCTTCCAGTCTATTTCTGGTAGCGGGTAGCAGTGTTGTGGACATGCTTTGTTGAGGTCGGTGAAATCCACGCACATTCTCCAGCTGCCGTCGCTCTTCTTTACCGTCACTGGATTGGAAAGCCAGTCATGGTAATAGACTTCCCGCATAATGCCTGTGTCTACAAGTTTGTGTACTTCCTCCAGGATGGCTTTTGCGCGATCTGGAGCCTGACCGCGCTTTTTCTTCCGTATTGGAGGATATCCTTGTCGGATTTCTAGCTTGTGCTCCGTAATGGCTCGTGGCACTCCAGTCATGTGTTTTGGTTCCCATGCAAAGATATCTAGATTCTTTTGCAAGAGTGCGCACACAGTCGCTTTGCCCTTGTCGGACAGTGACCCTCCAATTGTTATCTCTTGGTCTGGGTAGTCGGCGTGGATTGCGACTTTCAGATTTGCTACTTTGGTTGTGTGCTGCTCTAGGGTGCGCAAAGTCTCGTTTGTCACTGTGTTGCATTCTTTTGGGGACGCAGTGGTGTTGTAGAGGGTAACGATGCCTCCTTCTACTGGGAATTTGAGCATCCCATGTGCCGTGGATGGTACTGCGCGCATAGCTGATATCCCAGGTCTTCCAATAATGCCATTGTATGACGAGGGAGACCTGATTACCATAAAATTCATCCAGGCTGTTGTGGAGTGGTATTCATTACCAATTATCACAAGTATCCGTAATTGCCCATGGGCCAAATCTTTTCTCCTATGAAGCCAGTTAGCGACGTCGTGGCCGGAATTAACTGATTCTGTATCTCAGGTCGTAGCCTCTTGAAGCAATGCTCGTACATGATATCCGCGGATGCTCCTCCATCGACATACATGCGGTGGATGTCGTGACCCCCCGTATGTATTTCGATGGTGAGTGGTTCCATTACTGCGTTGTCCGCAGTCAGAGTGGGGAAAGAGATTTCGCTTCCCTTAGAAAATCTTTGGCTGACTTTTTGTCTCATCTTTCGCTGCCACGATTGTATCATGTATATCGTGTCCGCTTTACTTTTGGGTGTCTCTTTCTTGCCCCCATTCTTCTGTCTATCTTTCCCCTCCTTGATGTTTTTAACGAGGTGATCCATCTTTCCTTCTTTCACTAATTTGTCAATTAGCTGGACACATTCGTTAGTGGTGTGACCCTTCTGCTCATGGTATTCGCAGTATCCACTTCCTATGCGCTTCTCTTCTGGGGTGCGCATCGGTGGAGGTTTTGGGAAGTTTGCTCCCTCTGCCGCGAATATCTCCCTGGGGGTTTTCGTGAGTGGGGTGTAATTGTCGTTATCCCGTCCACTTCCTTGATTGCGGTAGCTCCTGATGCGGTTGCCACTCTGGTCATTGGATTGCTTCCTAGGCTGTTCTTGTGGCTTATAGGTTGAGTAACCTTTTTTGCTGTCCGCTGCAGCTGCCTCCCCTTGGATGAAGGATCTAGTGCGCTTTGTTAGTTCATCAAAGGTTTGGGGTACCTTATCATTCAACTTCCTTATTAGCTTTGGGTTATTGATCCCGTTCATGAACCCTGAGATCTTTAGTACCTCGGGGCATTCCTTGACTTGTATGTATTCATCCTTAAAGCGCTCCATATAAGCACTTGTGGATTCCCCTTGGCGTTGTTTTACTCTGGCTAGTTCCACAGGGTTCTTTGCGCACTTCTTTCTTTGAGTAAAATTTAAGCGGAATGCTTTCCGCAACTCTTCAAACCCGTTTATGCTTCTTCGCGGAAGTTTACTAAACCAAGTCCGCGCATTCCCTACTAATGTAGAGTTAAACATATGGCACCACACAGGTTGTGGCCAATTTTCGATAGTAGCAGCTGACTCGAAAATTTTTAGGTGGTCGTCAGGATCACCTGTTCCATCATATGTTGTAACATTGGCGGGCATGCGCCTTCTCTTGTTATCCGAATAGTCGCTGATGCGTCGCGCAAAGGCGTCGACCTTTTGGCGGCGCCAAGGAAGAGAAATGTCTTCGTCCTCCTCATCGCGATGTCGTCTTCTAGACTTCCAGTGTCCTGTCTCTCTATCCTCGTTGTCGGAGGAATTTCTTGAGGAGGAGTTATTCCTTTTGTGGCGTTTACGCCGTTTTTCCTCAGAATCCGAGCTTAGAGAGCTTTTGCTTGGTGAGCGTTGTCTCCCAAGCCTATCCTGGATTCTCCTGCTTCCCGACCTTGAAGAGCTTTCGCTCGGTGAGCATTGCCGTCCAAGTCTGTCATGCAACCCGCGACCACCAAGTCTAGCGTGGACATTGGTACGCCTCTCGTTGTCTTCATATTCCTCCGAGTATTGTGCATCAGATGCCGTACCAAGTCTGGCATGGACATTGGTACGTCTTTCGTTGTTTTCGCGCTCCTGATAGCGCGGTGGGGATGTTTCTCGGTTGAAGTTAAGCCGGGCTTGTAGGCTCAGACTTGACCTTCTCCTTGTCTCCTCTTGTATGAGGTTAGTTAAGATTTCGTAATTTTGAGATACAAAATTACTCAGTGTTAACTCAGGTGTATCCTCTTCTAGTGCGAGGATATTTGTCTCCGCATTAGGCCCTCTCTCACGATTAGGTGCGCCTGGCGGCACAGTGTTGTCAACTATGGGTGCCGTTTGATGGGGAGTAGTAAAGAGGGTGCACTGAAGGTCTTCAGCGTTTGGGGCCACCGTAGTGGCTTGGGCAGTCCCCGTGGGCAATTCTACCGTGGGGGGAATTGGAGTTATGTCCGATTCGTGGTGACCAAGCGCACTGGTTGTTCCAGAGAGTTGCCTAGAGGTCGAGTCTTGATGTTTCTTCCTCTGTGGATCATTACGTGTTTTTTCCAACTGCGGAGTCCGCTGGCTTGAGTTTTTGTGTTTCGTCATTCTAGTTCTGAGTTCTTAGTGTAGGGTCCCACGGATGGCGCCACTTGTTGATACAAAAGTTGGACGTTTCTTGTTTGGACTCCTGTTCTCGTACCAATTAGGTCTTAATGCTTGAAACCTGCGCACTAAGAAAGTAAACAAACACCGTTAGGCTTATCGTGGGATTGTCTCCCACGATTATCCTCCGGCGTGAGAGTAAGTAATCGGTTTTAGGGTTATAGCTGAAGAGTTAGGGTTTGTAAGTCGTACCTTTAACGAGAGTTATGGCATTGTATATATAGGCACGGAATCCTTATTCGATGCGTGCTCCTTACTCTTCGATATATATCCAGTTTGATATATATCCCTTAAATAAGAGATATCTATATCCAAACCATAAATAACTTTAGGTTTGGGCTTTCGTGAGCCTGAACCGTTAGTTGTTGGGCCCAATCATTGTCATGATAGCTCACTCGTGGTGGGTCTGGGCCTTAGTAATGTTTATTATTTGGACTCGTGACCCAAATATAGACTATACGTCATCAAATATAGTCATTAAAACTTTGAAATTGTTAAAAATATGGCTAACTTTCTAGTGAATTGACTAAAATACCCTTATGTTCTTCACATACACTTGCATCATTATTCCTTTATACTAACGGTCGTGTTAATACAAATATCGCCTAAAATCGTTATTTATATTTTACGATCTTTGCTCAATTTTTTAACGACAAAGTATAAACTTTAGTTTTTAGCAAAATATGAATATAGCTTAAGTCTTGTGCAATAAGACTTTATTTCAACTTGACATCACTTTTGCTACATTTACATTTCACATAATACTTAACATTTTCATATTTTCTAAAAATAGAAATTGTTGTATGATATCATGTCTTGCATCATTTGCAATCTTGGAAAGATTTCCAAATCTAGAAGTTGACTTTCCAAAAGATTACATGCATATTTGGAAAGATCTTCACTCAACATATCTTATGGTTGACTTGAAAGATCTTGATTATACTTGACATTGTTTTGGAAAGATTTTTGGTTCTTTAACTGACAAGTCTAGCGGAACCCTGTGGGAACAAGGGCGGAACCCTTGTTTTGGTTCCGCCGGGTCCGCCGACCTGCTGTCTTGTTTGGCTATAAATACCAAGTCATTCTCATAGAATTCTTTATCACTTCTCATTATATTTTACACATAAATTCTCATTACATTCATCTAACTCATTAACATTTCATTTGTGAGATCTTTTGTAGCAAAGAGGATCACAAGTTTATACCAAAAGTTACAAGTCTCAACATAACGTTGCAAGTCTTGTTAGCTTAGCATTGTGTAAACTTGCATAGTTTACACTTCATTTGATTGTGTAATTTCAGTAGTGATCGGTTAGTATTTTAGTCCTTAAAATACAAAGTGTGACGGGAGTAGTTGTACCCTTGTAAAAGAACTAACGGGAGTGGTTGTACCCTTGTAAAAGAACTCGACATCTAGCTTTGTGTCGGTAATCTTGTGTAAGCGACATGTAAGGTTTTCTCCGCCGGTGAAATGAGCTTGTTGACTAGTGAAAGAAAATATCGAGTTGGATAACTCGGGGCGTGGAGTAGGGCAAGGAAAAAGATTCCTTGTAGCCGAACCACGATAAACATTCGTGTTGTGGTTTGATTGTTTCTTTCTTTACTCTTGCCTATTACTTATAGTTTAAGTAGTTACGATTGTTGATTACACGTAAAGGTTTCAAAGTTAATCAAGTTAAAAACCGGTAAACTATTCAACCCCCCTTCTAGTTTTCCACAGGCCGTTAGTAAATAACTTAAAATTTGGTTTCTTACGTTTCCGTTCGTTAATACACATTTTTGTCCGTTTTACACGTTTTCATTCGTTTTTGCACGTTTTCATCCATTTTTGCTTGGTTTTTTTCGTTTTTGCACGTTTTCGGCCGTTTTTATACCTTTATCCGTTTTCGTCCGTTTGACATGTTTTCATCCGATTTTGCACGTATTGGACTATTTTTGCACGTTTTGTCTGTTTTTGCACATTTTCATTCGTTTTTACATGTTTTAGTTCACTTTTTACACATATAAAAACGGATAAAAATGTTTAAAGATGTATAAAAACATGCAAAAACAGACGAAAACATGCAAAAATGAACGAAAACGTGTAAAAATCAGACGAAAACATGTAAAAACGGTTGAAACGTGCAAAAATGGATGAAAACGTGTAAAAGCGGACGAAAACGTGCACAAACGGACGAAAACGTGCACAAACGAATGAAAACATGTAAAAAACGAACAAAAACGTGCAAAAACGAACGAAAACATGTAAAAATGGTTGAAACCTTCTACTGACAGAGTGGTGGGTGCTACTGTCTTATCTTATCCCTTCTTCTTTTACCCCGGCCCGGGGCTGGTCATGCATTTCATTCTTTCCAGAAGGGAAAAAAAGTCCCACTTCCCTCATCGGGTTCCTCTCTGTTCATCTTGGGGTTGTTGGGATAAAGGTGGGTTTGAGACGCGCGGGTACTCTTGATGCGAAAGTATGGAGTCCTCTAGTTGACTTTTAGCGCTCTCTCAATAAGGAGAGTCAGTCCTCTTTCAACACCTATCCTCCCCCATAAGGCCCTGGAAGTTTTATCTTATCGAGTGGACTTATCAGCATCACGCTTCAAAAAATGTATCCAACTCCGCGCGTGACTCGCAACAAGTAAAACGGACGAAAATGTGCAAAAAACGGTTGAAAACATGTAAAAACGAACAAAACAGTGAAAAAAACGAATGAAATCGTGTAAAAACGGACGAAAACATGCAAAAACGTGTAAAAACAGATGAAAACGTGCAAAAACGGATGAAAACGTACAAAAATAACCGAAAACGTGTAAAAATGGACGAAAACGTGTGAAAACGGACAAAAACGTGCAAAAACGAATGAAAATGTGTATAAAACGGACGAAAGCGTGCAAAAACGAAAAAAACGTGCAAACAGAGATGAAAACATGCAAAAACGAATGAAAACATGTAAAAACAGACAAAATTGTGTATTAATGAACGAAAATGTAAGAAACCCAAATTTTAAGTTATTTACTAACAGCCGGTAGCATAAAAGACTAACGATGCAAAGAACACAAGGGTATTTTAGTCAGTTCACTAGAAAGTTAGTCATATTGTTCACAATTTGAAAGTTTTAATGACTATATTGGTAATAAAAAAAGTTGGTTACCTAAATTTGTAAAGTGATGAAAGTATATTGCTAATAAATAGACTTAACCCTGATTCTAATGAACAAATTTGTCCATCAAACACTAAAAAAAGAGAAAAGTCAAAAATACATTTTTGTGGTTTGTCTCGTGTCTCACTTTACATCCTCTTACTTTTTTTTTGGCACAAAACCATCTCTCCGCTAGTAAAGTTGGCCACTATACATCCACCCGTTAATAAAGTTAGCCACCATACACCAATGAGGACTAACGATGCAAATTATTTCTCCATCATCTCCTAACGCAAGTTAAAATATTTGCATCGTTGGTCCAAAGGACTAACGGTGGAATGTTTTTTTAAGGAACTAACGGCGCAATGTTTTTTTAAATAAACAAAAAAGGGCAAAGCAAAAATCGAACCCGGTTCTGTGGACCCACCAAACAGCGAACCACCCACTGGACTACGCATCCAGTTGTGTTATTATTCCATTTCATATCTCTTTTAACCCTTTTTTTCTTCGGACTTTTAGTATGTTAACCCATTTAAGTTTCGGCCGACCTTTTCATGGTGGAATAATACCACTACCCGCCACCGCCACCACCACCCTCCACCCGTCATCGCTACCACCCACCACCACCTACCACCCGCTACCGCCACCCACCACCACCCACCTCTACTGCCATAACCCACCACCACCTCCACCCACCACCGCCACCTACGAAAACCACCGCAACCACCACCGCCACCATCAGCGGGTGTTGGTAGTGGCAAAGGGTTGGTGGTGGGTAGAGGTGGTGGCAGCGGTGGGCGGTGGTGGGTGGAGGTGGTGGTGGTGGTGGTGGCGGTGGAGGTGGGCGATGGGTGTTGGTGGCAATGGCGAGTGGTGGGTGGTGGTTGTGGTGAGTAATCCAACGGATCTGGCCGAAACTTAAACGGGTTAATATACTAAAAGTCCGAAGAAAAAATGGTTAAAAGAGATATGAAATGAAATAATAACACCATTGGATGCGTAGTCTAGAAATTTATAGGAACTTAGCCTTTTTTTAGACTTAAATCATGTGCATTTCCTTTTTTTAGACTTAAATTATGTGCATTTCTGTGATAATTAAGGTTTCGAGTCGACATTATCGTTTTAGGTTCTCAGCGGATAATGGTTCTCAATAGACAATCTTGTTATTGATTAAGTTAGAATGTCTACTTAGAACTTGCAATGTTGTAATGCTTACTGAATTATGCAGCCTCAGTTGTAGTACTCGTTCACCACTTATATATGATTTTTCTTGTGTAAGGTCAACATTTGTAATGGCTGCTGTAATAATATTCTATGTTATGTTTTTTTATTAGATATGGAACCATTTCCAAATGATGGGTCATCTCAAGGTTTGGGGCAAAATGGTTATGTTAGTCAATTCGTCGCAACAGGAATGTCAAAAGACAACCCGAGTTTAGAAGACAAGGAAATAAATGACACAACTAATAAAAGCGAAAATATGGAAGAGGAGGAGGAGGAAAGTTCTCATTTTGGACCTAAGAAAAGGAAATATACTTCTAAAGTTTGGTTAGAGTTTAAGAAGATTAAACTACTTGATGGGAAGGAAAAAGAAGAGTGTCATCATTGTAAGAGCAAAATTTCTGTACTTGCAAGCGTAAGTACTACTCACCTTGGAAGGCACTTAAAAGGTTGCACCAAACGAGATATCTATCAAAAGCAGAGGATTACTTTACAAGTAGTTGATCTAGATAGCATGTTACAAGTTGTGACTCCTCTTGTAGATGGAAGATTTGATATGATGAAAATGAGAGAATCCATAGCACATTAGATTCTCATGCACGAACACCCTTTTAGCATTGTCGAAGAGGAGGGAAAAACATGATGCAACAACGTGGAATGCTTCAGTGGGAGCATACCTCACGAGCCTCCATCAAGAATGATTGTGTGCAAGTGTATGAAATAGGAAAAAAAAATTAAAGAATTACTTGAAAGGTGTTAACAGGGACGGACCCAGGATTTTTAACAGGGTGTTGCACAAAACAAATGTTGGGCTAACTAAAGTTACACCGTAAGAAACGAAAGTAGCAAAAAATTTTTGGGGGTTGCACATACTACAAAAATGGTAGTTTTGAAATCTTTTTACACTTCGTGACCTAAAATCGGGTGTAGCCAAACCCACATACATGTGGGTCCGTCCATGAGTGTTAATAAGATTAGCGTAACTACTGATATATGGAAGCCAACTAATCAAAAAATAGAGTACATGGTTCTCACAGGGAATTTTGTTGATTCTAATTGGAGATTATAGAAACGTGTTCTGAGCTTCATTCATTTACCCCCACCTCATCGTGGTACTGACATTGCTGATAATCTTTACAAGTGTTTCAAATATTGGAATTTGAGAACAAAGTGTTCACTATTTCCGTTGACAATGCTTCCAACAACGAAAGAACTTGAAAGAAACATTTTCAAGGTTTAAGAAGCTGCCATGCGGAGGTAAGTTATATCATGTGCGATGTTGTCACACATCTTGAATCTTATGGTACAAGATGGTCTTTCAGAAATCGAGGATATTATTGAAAATGTAAATAATAGTCAAATTCATTGTTGGACAATACCTCGACAACAAACCCGAAGTTCGATCGCAGAACGCTAGATCGCGAGTTGTATCGAGCACAAGTAGCAAACACGAGAGACTACAAAAGAACCAAGAATATATGCACAAGTTATACCCTCAAACACCCCTTTATTAATCAACCAATAAAGCTTTTACAATTTGAGGAAGAAGAATGAATAACTAGCATCCCCTCATCTCTATTTATAGAGATGAGGAGGTGGAAACCTAGCTTACCTTGCACTCCAAGCTACCTAATCCTAGTTTATGTCTAACACCTAATCTAATTACAAAGTACACTTAAGCCCCTAAACTACGTTTAAGTTTACTACTAATATTCTAACAATTTCCACCTTAGGAGTAACACTTAAATATAACCGATACTCAGCATCTTTTCCTCGTGCTGGAACCTCGGACCGGGGACCACCTTGTCGACCAGGCATTGTACTTTAGTAATTTTCCAAGATTAGTGATTTAATCGTTTATAGTATATATTTATTTTCCAAAGAAATACTTGTGAAAGTATATCCCCGGGTCGTTTTCCCAACGAAGGTAGAATGGAGTCGTGAAATATCGATTCGTGAACCGTGTAGTGAAAAGTGGTAAAGTGAAGATTGTGATTTAGGAATTCAAATTATGAAAAGTAATAGTAAAATAAGCATAATGTACAAGCTATATATGCACAAATGTTTAAAATCTAAAAACGGGAATTCAAACGCGATTTTTAAACGTAACGTACGAAATAAAACGTAACTTTTTAACTAAAAATGATCCTACAAAGGTGAAACAATTTTCTAAAAATCTTAAACTAATAAAAAGAATTTTGAGAAAAAGAATTTTTTTTTGACTTTTTATTTATTTTCTATGATTTATTTTCTATTTATTGAATTAAAAAGTAATTAAAAATAAAGGAAAATGTAAAACAATAATGGGAAAAAATATAAAATAAATTCTGAAAAATCTAAAATATTATAAAAGAATTTCCTAAAATATTTTTGTATTTTTAAAGGCTCTTTCTGAATTTTTATTGATTTTTGTTTATTAAAAAGTATTAAAAAGTGATTATAAATTAAGATAAATTAAGAAAAATATCAAATCAACTCAGAAAAATATGAAAAATTTATAGAAAATCTAAAATGATATGAAAAGCTTGCAGAAAAATTATGAAAAATAAATTAGAAGCAGAAGTGCTTATTTAGGCTAAAACAGCTTATCACAAGTGCTTATAAATAAGCACTTGTGACCAAACTGTGAGAAACTTGAAACACAGTTACAATGCACTACAATAAGCTCAGAAAAGCTCAGAAATGATCATAGAAAGCACAGAATCAATGAATTCAATCAAATAAGCAGTTTAGCTATAACTAGTGATAAGCAAAACAATGACAGAATAAGCCAGGTAGCTAGGTACTGAATAAAATCTCAAAAACTCAACCAAGGCAACTCAGAAATGCCAATAAAGCTCAAGCACAAGCTCAAACAAGCAAAAGCAGCCCTATGCACCAAAACAGGAAACAATTCCAATCTACTAATAAGCAGCCCTAAAATAAGCAATCTAATAAGCTCTAAAATACTATATTAGTGGGGAAAAATAAACTCTATACTACTGAGTATCCAAAATCAGCAAATACTCATCAGAATACTTCAATTACTTCTCTAAATGAACATGACTTATGAAACAGTTGACTATGATAATGATACACAACTTTGACTAAATCCAACTTTGATCAATCTAATCGACTACTTCCTGAATTGTTAAGCTACTATCAAGCTAGAATAGGCTACTATGAACTATAATGCAACTAAAACTTCAAATATACTAACAGATTATTACTAACACCAACAGTTTAACCAATATGAAAACTACTTTGACTATCTAGTGAACTACACTACTAATTTAATGATATGAATCTCAATTATTACACTAGTGCAACTTAAATGTAACAGTAAATCAGCAATCTAAAGCCAATAACTCTTAGCAAATGCTAATTCCAAACACCCCTTACTAATCAGTTTACACTATGAATCATAAACTAGACTACTAATCATCAAATAAATGATCAAACAAGCTAAAATAACATAAATAGAAACTGAATCAACAAGCAATAACAACAGAATCCAACAAAAACTCAGAATTACAAATTGATCACTATTATTGATGAAAATAGGAAAAACAGTACTTACAACTTCTCATATCTCAGCATGAAAAGAGATAATTCACTATGCTTGCCTGTCTCTAGACAGGCTCAACCCTCTACTTTCTGATTTGGCCTGTCAATTCCACCTCAAATCACCAATATACCAACTTAGTTGACTTTGGTTGACTTTTTGAAAAATTGATTAATGAAGCTGAAACTACAATCTTACCAAAACTAAGAAGCTAGAATGATATGTTTACTATTTCTAAACAGCTTATTTTGAAAGCTAATTCACAAATCAAAAACTTATTATTTGTATTTTCTTATTTTATTCTCAAAACACTTAAATGAAATGATGATCTGAATTTGAAATTAAGAAATATGAAATGACTAAAACTGATGAGACATAGATAAAAGTTATTCTATTTTATGTAAACTACAATAAGCAGAAATGATTTAAGTAAAAGCTAATTTCATTAAAAAGAGAGAATTACAATTGAAATAAAAGTGAACTACAACTCAAAAGAAAATTGGGCAGAGTTTGGCTACTCCAAAACTCCACACTCAAACTAAGCTACAAATGCTCTTATTTATAGGAAGAGGTGAGGATTGGGGTCTCGGATTGCCAAGCTGGCAATCCGTGTGACCTGTGTTAGTTTGAAGCTATTGAGAACCCTCTGATCAAGTATCAATCCTTTCCCATCAATATCCACCCTTCTAGAAGCCCTCTGATTTGACTAACATACCCTTAATTGCGGTCAATTTAAGAGTGGGGGTAATTAGGGTTCTTCATAGCCTGGGTAAAAGGGAAATTGGGGAAAATAAAGGCGGGGTAGTTTAATATTATTGTTTGACCCACTTTGATATATGGTTGACCGGGTTGGATCCGGGTAAAGGGAGGTGGCTCGGGTATGAGCTTATGGTGTTTGGTTTGGGCTTTGATATTATTAATTGGACCAGGCTATTGTTACTTGTAATATTATCAAGGACCCATTATGTAATTTACTGAAAACCAAGGGCTGTTTCTGTCAACTTTCAAAGTATAATTCAAGGACTTGTTCTGCCATTCTTGAATAGTTAGAGGACTTGAGTTGACTTTCTTCAAAAGTATCATCAAGGGACTATTCTTGCCAACTCTGAAAAATATAAGGACCAATTTTGCACCTTCTTCAAACTTCACACAAGGATCACTAATGCTCATTTATCAAACTTTGAGGACTTCTTCTGACTTTTTAAACTCAGCTTGATTTCCAGCTTTGACATTTTGACTCGTTCCACTCTCGTGCTCGCTTTTGCCGGATTTTTGTTTGTTTTTCGTCTTTTTACGATATATCTGTACCTGCACATTCACAATCACAAAACATGTTTTCTTTGGCGTTTAAGGTTAGTTTTTGGATTATTTTGTCCTATTTTAGCTCAGAAAAGGTGAGTGAATAAGCACTCACCAAAATCCCCGGGACTAAGGTATTGTCGTGTCCTCACGCAATGTGATCAATTCACGCTTTTGGGATAAATAATTTCATAATTCTTCCTACTGACTTTGTAAAGTAGCAAGGAGGTTCAAAAGAAGTAATAAAATCATTTATTCCCGCAAATGCTCCGTTTTCCAAAAAAATTCCTTTATTCTACTTTCATTTCTATTTTTGGACTTTTCATACTTCATACTTGTGACGGTTTATTGAACTTTTATTATTTTGCAATAATTTTAAGGGTCGACGAGTAGAAACACTTCTCATGGAAAAGTGACCATACGGATAAAAATCGTCATCCTTGATTTTTCACAAGCCCCCAAACTAAGCGTACAAACGAGATCACAGCTTATCTACAAGTTAGATGCTAACACTACTCATAATAGTTACTTGTGGAAACTTCTAACTCCCATGTCCTAAGTTTTTGTATCTCAATATTTTACTTTTGTTGAGAAATGAATTGCTTCATATTTTCTCGTTTCAATACTTTTTAGTCCGATAGTGACACCTAAGTTTAAATGATAAGTAGTTTTCCATTTTCTCTCAAGAACCACTGCAATAGAAATTCGGTCCACATTAAGGAATTTTGGGTACATACAATATCATATATAAGTTGCGGAGTAATACACGTGCACCTCATGTGTCCAATTCAGAATCATTCACATGCACCTCACGCGCCAACAACTTATTTACATTCAAGCTCTTATTCGTCATAACTTTCAACTTTCACTTTTTTCATTTTTCATTTTTTTCACTTTTCTCATATTTTTCATACTTTTCTTTCTTACTTTTTTCAACATCAATGGGAGCTTATCGGGTAGCTCCAAAACCACATACATAATCAACTTTTGACTTCTGATATTTCACTTTTTGCTCTTATTTTTTATGTTCCTTGATATGTACCCAACTTCTAAAGCAAAGATTCTTTTAAGAAAATAAAGAACTAAATATTATCCAAACCTAAATACCACTAATTAACCTAGAACATCTATTATATATCGGTGACGTATTTTATGGGAGTAAAAAGCCACAAGTACCTCTCATGAGCTCTAAAGAGAACCACTACACCACATTTATCATCTAACTTCTAAATAAACTCTATCATTTCTCGCTCTTCCCAATTTAAGATTCCAAGTAATGAAACCATCGAATACTTAGCCGATAATCAGCCACGCATATATAAAGTCAGATACGGAAACTTGCAAATTCTAGAAAAAGAATTCGCGTTTTCTAGCTCCTTATGTAAAAGACTAGCGAAAGCTTTTAAGCTGCGCATGTATAAAGTCAAGTACGGGAACTTGCAGATTCTAGAAGAAGAATTCGCATTTTATAGCTCCTGGTGTACAAGACTAGTACAAGCTTATATGATTATCATTGGTTAAGGGAACAAGCTAGGGCTCAAAACGCCCGGTCAAGTCAAAATATTTATTCCTACTCTCGCCAGCAAGAAAGTCAACAAGGTGTCAAAACACTTATTCAAACTTTATTATATTTTTGCACAACTTTTTCAACTTTTCACATTTTTTTTGTACTTTTCCACGACTTTTTCATTGATTTTTCTTCAAATTTTTTGAAAATTTTCAATTTTTGGTGGAAAAACGGAGTTGCAAGAGTACACGACATGGTGAAAAATGCTAGGTCAAATCGAATCGAAGATTCACCCTCCCCCGGACTAGAATCAAACATTATCCTCAATGTTTTATGGGTAAAGGCAATCCTAACAAAATTCTAGGGCCGTTTATTGATACGTGGGAATCGCACCAGGCTTTACCTCTCGAGGGATCTCGAGAAGCTTACAACCCCCACCAGGCAGTGTACTTGATCGTTGTAGTATAGTATAGTGACAAGTACCGGGAGATTGATCGTTCAACTTAGGAATAGTGTCGCTAGGATTAGAAAGCCTTCTAAATTAAATCTAGAGGTGATGGATGATTATTGTTGTATTTTATATTTTATGAAAGCAAGTAAAATCTCGGGTTTTGGAAGAGTGGGCGGAATTAGTTGCTAATCAACTAACCCAATAACTAAAGATGCAATCAAAATAAAATAAAAGAAATAAAAATAAAGGTTGTGAACTTATATGGAGACAAACGTGTTTACTTAGATTTCCTTACTCCCTAACTATCTTTTACCGGTTGATTAGTGTGTGTATTAATTGCGTGGATGACGGGTGTATTCCTAATAAGTCATGGGGTGGCATACGTACTTTCCCAATCCTATAAGCTCTTATCTCCTCCTACAACGATGCGTAAAGCACCCAATCATAGGGATTATAAACAGTGGCTTATGCATTAAATACTACCTTAATAACCTAGTACGCATTGGTTACATGTTTCTTAAGACGTTCAAGCAGGTTACCATTAGGAGTTTAGCCAGTTTTCTTAAGCCTAACATCGATGGAACATTCACCCTAACAATTAATAACACACCAACAACCAATAATTAATAGTTAGGTTTCATTAGATCTAAGCAAACACAAGAAAACCTAGCCTAGCATGTTAATTGAAAGACAAGTGTAAGATATGTTCAAGCAACACATAGACATATTGATTGAATTGAAAGAGTACTTATCTCAAATTGACATGAAGGATTCAAGGGGTTGAAAACCCTTGAAAATACTGAGAAATTCGGACCTAGGGTTTTTCCAAAGTTACTCCCTATATGTTTTTTTTTTTTGTTTGAATGAAAATTGCAAAACTATATATAGATTTTCTGAGGTGACGGCGTCAAGAAGGAAATTCTGACGCCGTCAACTCGCCGCCCATAATGAAATCGGATTGCCTAGATCCAGTTGTGACGCCGTCATGTGTAAAATCTTCTAGGCCGTCACTAGTAAATGGACCATGACGGCCTATGGTGACGTCGTCATGTCCTTAGTGTAATCTTGTACTGGACCGTCACGGACTTTAGCCACTTCCACCTCTTGTATTGCTCTTGACGCCGTCATGAAGAAACATGTGACGCCGTCATGAAGAAACATGTGACGCCGTCAGGTACTGTTCCCAGCAAGGAAAATTAAGACTTTGCCGTTTTCTTTACTTTTATGCTCCAAAAACGTCCAAAATGCTTCCTTTTCCAGAATTCACTCCAAAAGTACCTAAAATCACAAAAGGAACGATTCAGGGCAATATTTGATCAAATAAATTCGAATCCGGGCTTAAAAGACCCCTTAAAAGTGGTTCATTTTTCGCCTCATCAAATACCCTTACACTTGAGATTTGCTTGTCCTCAAGCAAATGAGCTTTTATTCTAATCAAAATACAAGTTAGAGGTCATTTAACACTAATATAAAAGTAATTACAACAAATAATCGTTCCACTAAAGACCAAAGACAAGCACGGAGGTCATACACTAGCACCTCTCAAATAGTGTTTAGATACTCACATCTCTCGGGTCGGGTGTAATAAAGTATATATCACATTATGGAAATGGAAAACATCTCTCACTACCTGTCATAGCAAATTAGATTACCATAGGCTTGGGAAAGGATCAAACCTCCACCACATGGCGTAAGCACCTAGGATAAACTATCAAAGAGGTCTTTCAAAGGGTTATAACGTTAGGTGTAGGGATATGGAATACACGGTTTTGTTGGATATAGGCAATATTTCATGGTGGCGAGTTAATCATCTTGGTTAGTTACATGTACAATATGGCGTTGCTAAGCCAAGACTCGACTCGACTTAAGCTAATAAATCAAAGATAACAAAAAATATAAAATAAACATAGAATGAAACGGGATGGTAGTCCGTATGTTTTTTTTTTTCTTTTTTTTTTCATACACTCTTACCCTACCATCCAAAATAATACATCATAGGGAATGAACATTCCCCCTTACACTTGAATTTTTACATACTTTACAATAATTAATCTAATGACTCGAATTAAGATAATCAAAACACTTGGAGTACCTTTTAAGATTAACGCGCATATGGGGTAATATATGATGTTCTTCCCCATTACTCCAAAACACAAGTACTTTACCCATGAGTCCCAATCGTCCCAAAACAATATGTACATGGATATGACTCGACTTAGCAACCATGTAACCAATTAGATAATTAACTAAGGGTTTAAACAAATAACAATAATGCACTAAAGATGAGTGCATACACGGAAGGCTAAGGCGATTTGGTTGTACATTTAAGTGGGTTGTAACAAATTCTTCCTTTAAGTAAGATGCTTAAAGTTAGAAATGAAAAGATAGGCTCGGAGGGGTGTACTAGGGGTTTCGTGTACTAAAAATGAGTACAACGCTAAGGTGTGGGAAAATTAATTGACTTAACTAGCCAAGTAATATGACTTAAATGGTCAAGTAATTATGATACGGGTTTAAACACAAGGGTGATCCTAATGCCTCTTATCATGTAGTAAATCATACCACACGAATTTAGTTTCACTAGCGGTCTTGGAATGCATCACTAACGCAAGTTCTAGAATCTAAATGCTACCGGTACACTCATAAGCACTAATAGTAAATGCTTTTCCTATCAAATCTAAAGGCGAACCTCACATATTTGGGTGGAAAATGTTTCTGAATAGTACGGTTTCGTGCTAGTTATACAACTCCTATCCATGAGACGCTTGCTAAGGCTAAAGTTTCACTCCTAAATGTTGTAAAAAAATTTAAATTTGGTGCTAAAATTACACTAACAAGTGTTTCTCATAGTTTTATTACACACCTACCATCAAACAAACAAACTCAAGTGAAATAGTATCCTATAAGGTATCATCATTTACCCTACCCTTACACTTAGGATGAACATTGTCCCCAATGTTCAATTAAAGATGTAAAAGTAAAATAAGTAAAAGAATGAAAGCAAATACTCCCCTGATTCGTTCGGTGTGGATAGTGAGGTAACAAGGTTAAATCTTCCTCCAAGAAAATGAACAATCAAAGCTTCCCTTCCAGAAAAATAAATCATCTTCTTGTCAAACGTAACCTGTTAAACCTGAGAAAACAAACAAGGCAACCTCGCGTAAAATCGGCGGCAATCTAAATATACTAACAAGTCCTAGAAAGCAAATTAAGATATAATGCTTGCAGAATGGATGTTTGCAGATTTCCTGGAGTTTATAAAACTAAAGAATTAACAAAAACTTTAAGACTCCGTTAGAGAAACAAATTTATCAAAATTTCCAGAATTTTACACATAACGCCGTCAAGAGTAAATTCTTGACGCCGTCAAAAGTGATCTACAGAAATCCTTATGTTAAGTTTCCGGAAAATTTCTGGAAAAACTTTGTCGTACTTCTTGGAAAATCCTGCAAAAACATCATTATGACTCGATACAAGCATTTGACTCTAACAAATACTAATACACATGTTCATTTATTATTGTGGAGATTCATGATCAATTTTGTTCTTAGAAACAAATTTGGGGTTTCCCCTTACACTTATCTTTTTGAAAAATACCTTTGTATGAAGTTAAGATGAAGTTAAACAACAAAATAAAGTATCTTCACAATTTTAGTTTGACGCATGATCCACCAATAAGAAAAACAAAGCATGCATACGGAAACAAATAACAATCAAACAAATAAAAATCACACAAAACATGGGTTGCCTCCCAAGAAGCGCTTTTCTTTATTTGACGAGTCTTGTAGCTAGACTCAAGGTCATGGTTTACTACGTGACCTCATCTCTCGAGATGACGTACCCCATATAGTTATGATCCTCACTATCGTGGCAGTAATGTCTTAATCGATCGACACTCGCAATCTTCCCTCCCCCAAATTGACTGCTCAAGGTAGCTCTTCCTTCTTGACGTATGCTTTCAATTGTGAATGGTCCACACCACCAAGGACTTGGCTTATCGGGAGGTACTGTTATCTCTGAGTGTCTTAAAAGTACCAGGTCTCCTTCCATGAATGGTACATGATCCTTCGTTGGTTTATTACATTCATACTTGACATGGATGTTATCGCAGTCTTTGCCTCTCTCAAGCTCAGTTCCTTTGTAACTTTTGATCCTTGTCTCCCATGCAAGAATTTTTTTTGAACATGATTAGGTGATGTGTCAATGTTATTATTGAGCATTCTCTTCATCAGGCTTTCCTGTGCATATCGTGGAGTCATGGGGAAGCTAACCTTTCTTTTTCCAGACTTAAGCTCAATTTCTCTTTTTTCACATCTAATGATAGCTCTTGCGGTGGTAAGGAATGGTGCCCCAAGGATTATTGGTATGCACCCACCCCCTTTATCATCGATGATCATGAAATCAACAGGATACATGAATCCTGCAACGTTCACCAGCACATCCTCTGCAATTCCCAAAGGATACACATAAGAGTGACCAGCGAAAGATAACCTAACACGGGTGGTGGCAGGTATTTCTGTGGTAAGTTGGGTGTAGATAGTTAGGGGCATAAGATTTACTTTCGATCCTTGGTCGGCGAAAGTATTCAGATTTTTCAAATCCCCAATGCTGGCTGGTATCTCGAAGTTCCCACAAGCCATCTGCTTAGTAGCTACCTTTTGGATAAGTAGTTTCTCGAATACCGGTCCCCCAGGTAATGTATCATACTCATCTTCCCCTTCTTTCCTCTTCTTTGAAATCTGTATGGAGGGTTGGTTACGCCCGTCGCCCTTTATCCAATTTGTTATAGTATTCTTGTTTATATCATGTTTTAGGTAGTAACCTAACGACTGGGATGTTGGCGGTTCCTCAAAAGTTTGTTCACTAGGGGTTTCTTTTTCCTCAATATCCTCGTGGACAATGGTGATAGAATTAACAAATCGGATAGCGGGGGTAGCGCTTTCTTTTCTTAATAACATCATTTCTGGGGGTTTTTGATTTGCGTATCCCTCCACTAGGCTCATCATCTCCTTCATTTTTACCTGCATCTCTTCCTTTTTTTTATAGACAGCTTCCTCGAATTTAGCAAGCCGCTCAGAGTGGGTTGCCATGTACTCTCTCATTCGAGCTTCGAATTCCGGGCTAAGGCTTTGAGGAGGTGAATAAGGTGGAGTATAATTTTGAAAGGTTTCGACATTTTCTCTAGATGGTGACTCAAAAAACAGTGTCGCAGTTAAGACCGAACTGATAGTTGCCCGCCTGGGACTCAAAGGCCTCTTTTGTTTTTCCATGAGATAGTCGACCTTTGCCTCAAGTTTGCACAGGAGTTCTTCGGAGATTTGATTGGTTTCCCCAGGTGTTGAGATTGCGTTGATAGCCGAGTTTATAACATGAGTAACTTCCCATAACTCTTGATTATCGATGACAAGCTCCTCGATAATTTCCCAAGATTCCTCTGCATTCCTATCTCGCAACCTGCCTCCGGCGGCTCGATCAATGGTACGTTTGGTGTGGAAATCAACATGGTCGTAGAAGATTTGGACTAATAGCCAGAGGTTTATACCATGATGAGGGACTTTTTGGAGTAAATCCTTAAAACGAGCCCATGCTTCATAGAAGGTTTCACCTTGACGTTGTTGGAACATCAAGATATCATTTCTAAGCATCGCAGTTTTCCCCGGTGGGAAAAATTGAGCGAGGAAACGAGTGGTGAGATCATCCCATGAGGTGATGGATCCCGCGGGTAAACGCTCAAGCCATTGACTAGCTTGATCACGTAGAATGAATTGGAATAGGCGTAATCGGGTTGACTCTCTAGTTGTAACATCAAGGTCTATAGAATCTACGATTTTAAGGAAGTCCTTGAGATGTTGATTAGGATCTTCGGAATGAAGTCCATGGAATGCACATCCGCTTTGCACCAACCGGATGGTGTCGGATCGCAATGGGGACACATTGGCTCCGGTGAGCTCAATAGTGTTTCGATAGCCTTGGTGGCTAGGACGGGAATACTCTCCTAGGGTTCGGGGCCTAAGAGGTTGGTTTGCAAGTGGTGGGTTTTGTGGGTGGTTTTGTTGTGGTGGGTTGATGGGTTCAAAGATGTTACCACCTTCCATGATGTCGGATGGTAAAGGTTACGAACAAAAACACGAAGAAATAAGATAGATTAAAGAAAACCTAGAAATAAAAATAAAATCTTACTAGAAAGGAATCTAGCAAGTAAACCTAATAAAAAGAAATCCTAACCTAGACAATAACTATTCCCCGGCAGTGGCGCCAAAAACTTGATACGTGGGAATCGCACCAGGCTTTACCTCTCGAGGGATGTTGAGAAGCTTACAACCCCCACCAGGCAGTGTACCTGATCGTTGTAGTATAGTATAGTGACAAGTACCGGGGGATTGATCGTTCAGCTTAGGAATAGTGTCGCTAGGATTAGAAAGCCTTCTAAATTAAATCTAGAGGTGATGGATGATTATTTTTGTATTTTATATTTTATGAAAGCAAGTAAAATCTCGGGTTTTGGAAGAGTGGGCGGAATTAGTTGCTAATCAACTAACCCAATAACTAAAGATGCAATCAAAATAAAATAAAAGAAATAAAAATAAAGGTTGTGAACTTATATGGAGACAAACGTGTTTACTTAGATTTCCTTACTCCCTAACTATCTTTTACCGGTTGATTAGTGTGTGTATTAATTGCGTGGATGACGGGTGTATTCCTAATAATTCATGGGGTGGCGTACGTAGTTCCCCAATCCTATAAGCTCTTATCTCCTCCTACAACAATGCGTAAAGCACCCAATCATAGGGATTATAAATAGTGGCTTATGCATTAAATACTACCTTAATAACCTAGTACGCATTGGTTACATGTTTCTTAAGACGTTCAAGCAGGTTACCATTAGGAGTTTAGCCAGTTTTCTTAAGCCTAACATCGATGGAACATTCACCCTAACAATTAATAACACACCAACAACCAATAATTAATAGTTAGGTTTCATTAGATCTAAGCAAACACAAGAAAACCTAGCCTAGCATGTTAATTGAAAGACAAGTGTAAGATATGTTCAAGCAACACATAGACATATTGATTGAATTGAAAGAGTACTTATCTCAAATTGACATGAAGGATTCAAGGGGTTGAAAACCCTTGAAAATACTGAGAAATTCGGACCTAGGGTTTTTCCAAAGTTACTCCCTATATGATTCGTTTTTTTTTAATGAAAATTGCAAAACTATATATAGATTTTCTGAGGTGACGGTGTCAAGAAGGAAATTCTGACGCCGTCAACTCGCCGCCCATAATGAAATCGGATTGCCTAGATCCAGTTGTGACGCCGTCATGTGTAAAATCTTCTAGGCCGTCACTAGTAAATGGACCATGACGGCCTATGGTGACGCCGTCATGTCCTTAGTGTAATCTTGTACTGGACCGTCACGGACTTTAGCCACTTCCACCTCTTGTATTGCTCTTGACGCCGTCATGAAGAAACATGTGACGCCGTCAGGTACTGTTCCCAGCAAGGAAAATTAAGACTTTGCCATTTTCTCACTTTTATGCTCCAAAAACGTCCAAAATGCTTCCTTTTCCAGAATTCACTCCAAAAGTACCTAAAATCACAAAAGGAACGATTCAGGGCAATATTTGATCAAATAAATTCGAATCCGGGCTTAAAAGACCCCTTAAAAGTGGTTCATTTTTCGACTCATCATTTATTAATTATGCCAAAGAAAACGTTAGTCGATAAGATTCACGGATATAGGATCTCCAAAAGCACTGATGAAATGAGACTCGAGTGGAGAGAAGAAAACGAGCACGAGAGTCATAATAAATCGCGGACAATCCTGAACAAACATTCACAAACAACCACGGAACACAAGAGTAGAAAAGGCACCCCCTCCTCACGTTATTCGTTAGAAATAAGTAAAATAAGAAGATGAAATTGGATAAGCATGGGTTGCCACCCACGAAGCGCTTGTTTTTGTTCACCGAGTCACATGAGCTTGACTCGATCCCCGAATTAATTCGTCCTTGGGGAAAGCAGATAAAATGGACATCCGTCATAAAAATCGGAGATGCCAGGGTCAAATATGGTGTCCTCACTCCCGGTGGAGTGGAAAGAAGAAATGATGGTATAAGTATAGAATGGGTGAAACACTCGGATGGTAAAAGCAAAGTCGATTTCTGAATCATGGGTGGGTAAAATATTAAGAACATGAACATTTTTTTTAGAAATCTCGTCCACCACTCCAAAAATATCTTCATTCGTTTCTGATTCAAAATCTACATCCGGCGGTTTCGCGGGCGGACGAGAAGATGGTAAATCGGAAAGAATATCATTCTCGTCATTCTCAATACCCGGTGGTATCGAGTCATCCACAGCAAGAAATCGATCGGCATCCTCTAAAAGAGGGTCACGTGACGGATTATCAAAAATAAGTATAGAGTCGATCTCAAAGTTAAAACACTCATAATCCAGAAGAGAGATATCAGCATGAATAGTGGGACTGCCACTACTCGTCTCTTCAAATCAAAAAATTTCAAGCTCGGGTAAGAAATCACTATCCATAACGGGGATAGGAAATGAAGAAGTCATAGAATCATTTAATGCTTCAATTCTAGAGATAAGAAGATTGACATTCAATAATGTTTCACGAAGAGTTTCATATTGTATTTCCGTATCAACTTCTTCATCATTGTCTTCTTCTAAGCTGATGAGCTCAAAAGGTTCTTCATCAACATATTCGATTTCTCCACAAGATATAGAATCGTCATCATCAGAATCGGAGAATATCTCAACACGATTATCATCAAACGGTATATCATTCGTATCAACATGATTATCAAGACGATTATTTTCAACAAATTCACAATCACCGTTAGAAATTTCCCCGGACTCACTTGGGATTGGGACGAGGTTCTCAACACTAGACTTATCGAATTCGTCCGATTCCGTTGCCAGAATAGTGTTAAGATGCTCGTCCCCCATTTTTAGAGAGTCCTCGGGTTCTACGGAAGGAGAGATAGATTCTTTTTGCGGGTTAAGAACGATTGTAATCATGGAATCATCATCGTCGTACATACAACACTCACAAAATTTAGCTTTTCTTTCTTCAGCAAGAAGTTCTTCCATTGATTTCACATGAGGCTCGGGAGTATATGTAATACGATTAGCCACCAACTCTTTTAACTTCTCGATAACGGATTTCATTTCAACAATAAATTCAACCGGAACTTGAAACTTGTTGGGACTTTGTGGGGGTTGGTTAAAACCATGAGAATCGTAACACAAATTAGGTTCATAATAAGAATTTTCAAACGATCCCCCACAATGTTCAAAATTTGATGTATTTTGAAATGAATCACCATTGTAATACGGGTCTTACTCATAAGAGTTTTGATAAAGAGGATTGAAATCATTTTGAGAATAATTATCAAAGCTCGTATCACAATCGTAAGACGTTTCAGCACTCGGGGCATAACAAATACAATTGGTGTATCCACATTCATTACAAAAACATTGCCCACACGGTACTCCTTCTTCGGAAGGGTTTCCACAATTATAGCAATTAAACGAAGGTGGTGGTGGTGTTGGATAGTTATCGGGAACGTTTGACGGATTGTTGAACGATCTTTGATCATACGCGGGAGAATTACAATTCCAACAAACGCCATCATGAATATCACTACCACATTGGTCGCACGTACACCACACACACGACCCTCTGAAGAAAGGTTCTCCACAATTAAAACAAATTGGATCCATAAGAATTGAACATGAGAAGGTTTGAGAAAAAGAATCAAATTTTAGAGGATAAGAAGATTATTTTTTGGTTTTTATATTTATTGAAAAACAAATCACAAAAACTTTTATTTTTTATTTATTTTTTCAAACGTTACATTAATCGTAATCGTTTCCTTCAAAACTACTCGCGACGGAACGGGAGAGAAGAATGTTTCTCACTTCAGCTTGCAATTTAATGTCTAAACTTCCGTATTTCCCGCTTATTCGGTTGTAGAATTGAAGTAATCCGATAAACAACTAATTTCACGTTTTTCTTATGTTGTTAGACTTATTTGGTTTACAGCGCCCTCCCTTCCACGGGAGAGTCGAGGCTGTAACTTTATTTTTTGTATATTTGTAAACACTTTAGAAAAAGTGTTTTTGATTTTTCAATTTTGATTTTTTTTTAGAAAATATTCACAAGATAGAGGAAGGCTTATCAAAACACGATTTTTCAAAACGAAATTCAAAACTCACTTCAACCTTCCCCGGCAACGGCACCATTTTGATTTAATCGTTTATAGTATATATTTATTTTCCAAAGAAATACTTGTGAAAGTATATCCCCGGGTCGTTTTCCCAACGAAGGTAGAATAGAGTCATGAAATATCGATTCGTGAACAGTGTAGTAAAAAGTGGTAAAGTGAAGATTGTGATTTAGGAATTCAAATTATGAAAAGTAATAGTGAAATAAGCATAATGTACAAGCTATATATGCACAAATGTTTAAAATCTAAAAACGGCAATTCAAACGCGATTTTTAAACGTAACGTACAAAATAAAACGTAACTTTTTAACTAAAAATGATCCTACAAAGGTGAAACAATTTTCTAAAAATCTTAAACTAATAAAAAGAATTTTGATAAAAAGAAAAATATTTTTTTTGACTTTTTATTTATTTTCTATGATTTATTTTCTATTTATTGAATTAAAAAGTAATTAAAAATAAAGGAAAATGTAAAAAAATAATGGGAAAAATATAAAATCAGTTCTGAAAAATCTAAAATATTATAAAAGAATTTCCTAAAATTTTTTTGTATTTTTAAAGGCTTTTTCTGAATTTTTATTGATTTTTGTTTATTAAAAAGTATTAAAAAGTGATTATAAACTAAGAAAAATTAAGAAAAATATCAAATCAACTCAGAAAAATATGAAAAATTTACAGAAAATCTAAAATGATATGAAAAGCTTGCAGAAAAATTATGAAAAAGAAATTAGAAGCAGAAGTGCTTATTTAGGCTAAAACAGCTTATCACAAGTGCTTATAAATAAGCACTTGTGACCAAACTGTGAGAAACTTGAAACACAGTTACAATGCACTACAATAAGCTCAGAAAAGCTCAGAAATGATCATAGAAAGCACAGAATCAATTAATTCAATCAAATAAGCAGTTTAGCTATAACTAGTGATAAGCAAAACAATGACAAAATAAGCCAAGTAGCTAGGTACTGAATAAAATCTCAAAAACTCAACCAAGGCAACTCAGAAATGCCAATAAAGCTCAAGCACAAGCTCAAACAAGCAAAAGCAGCCCTATGCACCAAAACAGGAAACAATTCCAATCTACTAATAAGCAGCCCTAAAATAAGCAATCTAATAAGCTCTAAACTACTCTATTAGTGGGGCAAAATAAACTCTATACTACTGAGTATCCAAGATCAGCAAATACTCATCAGAATACTTCAATTACTTCTCTAAATGAATCAATGTTCAGCAGCTTACAGAAACATGACTTATGAAACAGTTGACTATGATAATGATACACAACTTTGACTAAATCCAACTTTGATCAATCTAATCGACTACTTCCTGAATTGTTAAGCTACTATCAAGCTAGAATAGGCTACTATGAACTATAATGCAACTAAAACTTCAAATATACTAACAGATTATTACTAACACCAACAGTTTAACCAATATGAAAACTACTTTGACTATCTAGTGAACTACACTACTAATTTAATTATATGAATCTCAATTATTACACTAGTGCAACTTAAATGTAACAGTAAATCAGCAATCTAAAGCCAATAACTCTTAGCAAATGCTAATTCCAAACGCCCCTTTACTAATCAGTTTACACTATGAATCATAAACTAGACTACTAATCATCAAATAAATGATCAAACAAGCTAAAATAACATAAATAGAAACTGAATCAACAAGCAATAACAACAGAATCCAACAGAAACTCAGAATTACAAATTGATCACTATTATTGATGAAAATAGGAAAAACAGTACTTACAACTTCTCATATCTCAGCATGAAAAGAGATAATTCACTATGCTTGCCTGTCTCTAGACAGGCTCAACCCTCTACTTTATGATTTGGCCTGTCAATTCCACCTCAAATCACCAATATACCAACTCAGTTGACTTTGGTTGACTTTTTGAAAAATTGATTAATGAAGCTGAAACTACAATCTTACCAAAACTAAGAAGCTAGAATGAGATGTTTAATATTTCTAAACAGCTTATTTTGAAAGCTAATTCACAAATCAAAAACTTATTATTTGTATTTTCTGATTTTATTCTCAAAACACTTAAATGAAATGATGATCTGAATTTGAAATTAAGAAATATGAAATGACTAAAACTGATGAGACAGAGATAAAAGTTATTCTATTTTATGTAAACTACAATAAGCAGAAATGATTTAAGTAAAAGCTAATTTCATTAAAAAGAGAGAATTACAATTGAAATAAAAGTGAACTACAACTCAAAAGAAAATTGGGTAGAGTTTGGCTACTCCAAAACTCCACACTCAAACTAAGCTACAAATGCTCTTATTTATAGGAAGAGGTGAGGATTGGGGTCTCGGATTGCCAAGCTGGCAATCCGTGTGACCTGTGTTAGTTTGAAGCTATTGAGAACCCTCTGATCAAGTATCAATCCTTTCCCATCAATATCCACCCTTTGATCATGATCTATGACGCTTCCAATCCAATGAGCTCTTGCCACGTAACAGAATTTGTGCTTCTTTAGATACTCTGACACACCCTGACATTATAATGACCTTCTAGAAGCCCTCTGATTTGACTAACATACCCTTAATTGCGGTCAATTTAAGAGTGGGGGTAATTAGGGTTCTTCATAGCCTGGGTAAAAGGGAAATTGGGGAAAATAAAGGCGGGGTAGTTTAATATTATTGTTTGACCCACTTTGATATATGGTTGACCGGGTTGGATCCGGGTAAAGGGAGGTGGCTCGGGTATGGGCTTATGGTGTTTGGTTTGGGCTTTGATATTATTAATTGGACCAGGCTATTGTTACTTGTAATATTATCAAGGACCCATTATGTAATTTGCTGAAAACCAAGGGCTATTTCTGTCAACTTTCAAAGTATAATTCAAAGACTTGTTCTGCCATTCTTGAATAGTTAGAGGACTTGAGTTGACTTTCTTCAAAAGTATCATCAAGGGACTATTCTTGCCAACTCTGAAAAATATAAGGACCAATTTTGCACCTTCTTCAAACTTCACACAAGGATCACTATTGCTCATTTATCAAACTTTGAGGACTTCTTCTGACTTTTTAAACTCAACTTGATTTCCAGCTTTGACATTTTGACTCGTTCCACTCTCGTGCTCGCTTTTGCCGGATTTTTGTTTGTTTTTCGTCTTTTTACAATATATCCGTACCTGCACATTCACAATCACAAAAACATGTTTTCTTTGGCGTTTAAGGTTAGTTTTTGGATTATTTTGTCCTATTTTATCTCAGAAAAGGTGAGTGAATAAGCACTCACCAATTAGCTTCCGTAGACTCCTTCACTTTCTTCTTTTCAGCAACATTACCCTCTGGACCCTCTTGACCAGGTACTCCGGTTACCATAATGTCTGCCCCCACCTTTATACCATGGTGTATCTTTTCCTGCTCATTTACCAAGCAGTCCGTGTTTGTCTTTTCTTCAAGTTGCTTGTTCTCCAACTTTCTTTGAGCCACTGCAGCATTATCGTTACTAACCTGAACATCCTCAGCTTCACGATCCCCTTGAGCTTCCTGTAGTTCCACCTCAAACCAAACACGTTCATCAACCTGTACTCCATGGACTCCTGTTTTAACACCAGGACAAGTTGTTTAAGCCCAACTTGTTTTTGACCAAGTTGTTTGAACCCAACTTGTTTATGACCAAGTTGTTTGAATCCAACTTGTTTATGACCAAGTTATTTGAACCCAACTTGTTTATGACCAAGTTTCTTGAATCCAACTTGTTTTTAACCTCCATGCTTTTGTACACCAAAAGTATTCACTTTTGCTTCCAAAGTATACACACAGTTTTCTTTCCTGATCTCAGTCATCATAACCCGACAACCTTTGATCACCTTAACTCTACCCATCTGCATCTTCACAGTATAACCCTATTTTTCAAGAGTACCCAATGAAATCAAGTTTTTTCTTAACCCTGGAACATACATGACATTTTCCAGTATAAAGCTTGAACTATCATGCAACTGTATCTTCACTTTCCATGTCCCTTTGATAGTGCATGTCCTGTTATCACCTAACTGAACCGAACCACCCTCAAAATCCTTGAAGTCATACAAGAAATCCCTCCTAGGTGTCATATGACAAGACCTACCTGAATCCATTACCAATTCAGTCGTCTCATCATTCCCGACCACCACCAAGGCTTCTCCAAAGTAGGCGTTACCGTCGTCATCAGAAGAATCAGAATCCTGATCATGCTTACCCTTCTTGACGAACCCACTTGACTTCTTCCTTGGACAGTCTCTCTTCAGATGATCCTCTGAATGACATATGAAGCACTTGAGTTTACCAGTTCCACCGCTTGACTTAAACCGCAAACTTCCACCAGAATGAGCTTTCCTTGAATGATCAGACCCTCCCCTTACATATAACCCGTCACCAGTTTCTTCCTTTGTGCCTTCAGTTCTTTTCTTCAACTCTCTTGAATTCAGAGTCGTAAGAACATCCTCCATTGTCAAGGATTCCCTCCCATACAACAATGTCTCCACAAAGTTTTCGTAAGACGATGGCAACGACGTAAGTAACATAAGTGCCTGATCTTCATCCTCAATCTCGATATCAATATTTGCCAAATCAAGTATCAACTTATTAAACTCATCTATATCATCACCCAGTTTCGTACCTGGACTCATATAGAACGTGTACAGCTTCTTCTTCAGATACAATCTTTTTGCTAAGGACTTAGTCATATAAAGACTAGTCAACTTCGTCCAAATTCCTGCAGCAGATGTTTCCTTGCACTGGTACAAAAAGTTGTATTGGTCACGCCAAAAATGTGTGACGATATGCCTATAGTCACACACGTTTTTTTTGTTGTGTGTCACCATAGGTCCCGCCACTGTAGGTGGCATATGGTCACATTGTTGAGTTCATGACCATTGTCATTGAAAAAGAGTGACCAAAACCCGAATATGTGCGACAAATTATGCACAAGTTTTGTTGGATTAATGAGTATGTGTGACCGTAAACACTTTATAGTCACACAAATGTTTTTTTAGAGTAACTATTGTTCGTCCTTTGGCCACATAAATATATAATATATGTTACATTTGAGATGATTTATTCAAGTAAATGTGTATTTTGTGTGACTATTTCCGTTCTATGGCCACATGAATATATAATAAATGTGACGTTTGTGATGATTTAGTCACACAACGGGTGTTTTTTTTTTGGAGTTAGTCACATATAATTAAGCAAAAAGTGGCTAAAAGTGTTAATAAGTGTGACCATATGCTGTTTAAAATAAAGAAATGTTTATTTTGTGTGACTATTGTTCATCCAATGGTCACATGAATTTTTAGTTTGTGTGGCCTTTTGTAATATTTAGTCACACAATGCATGTTTGTTTTTGGTATTTAGTCACACATAATTAAGCAAAAAGTGACCAAAAATGTTAATAAGTGTGACCATATGATGTTTAAGGTGAAGAAGTGTATATTTTGTGTGACTATTGATCATCCAATTGCCACATTAATTTGTTTTGTGTGGCCTTTTGTAATATTTAGTCACACAATGAATTAAGCAAACAGTGACCAAAATAAGTGTGACTATATGCATCTTTTAGTCACATTTAAGAAATCAATATATATCAAAAGAAATTCAAATATATATCAAAACGAATTCAAATACAATAAAATTTGAATGTATATAACTGAACCACTAATACATATCATATAAGCAGTACTAACTATATGAACCAACAGTACTAACTTATAACTAAGAGTTGTAACTAATACACTAGCAATACTAAATGAGATACATCCTTTCCATTTGGTTGAGTAGTTGTTGATTCACCATAATTATTTCCACTCTTTTCTTTTGTCTTAGCCAACTCAATCTCGAGCTGTTGTAGTGTGTGATGAAGCCTCTCCATCTCGACAAACTCCCAGTTGCTCGACAAACTCTCCATGAGCCTGAACAAAATATACGTATACATGAAAATAACTGGGAATGCAGAAAGATAAAGCTTACAATTTTTCTTTATCAAGAGTGCATAGCCGCGGGAAGAGGTATTTCTGAATGTTGTTGTATGGAGGGTACCTGGAATAAAATATCAAAAATTAATACTCCAAGTCCGTGATATTTTCTCATAAGTTACAAGATAGTAAGATACTTACGCATTCAAAAGATGTATTGGTACATGATCAAGGAGGGATTGGAGTGGGACCCAACCTAGACGTGTGGCCACCCAAGCAACGTTTGTGTCAACCTATCACAAACAAAGCAATAAAAGTTGAATTGCAATGCAGTATGTAAAAAATAAAAAAGGGCTCTAATCCTATCACACTTTTCAAACCTATTCCAAAGAAGCTCAACAAGAATTTCCTATAAACATAGAAAAGATTAACCTCTAATCCTCAGTAGATACAAAACCTTATGAGATTGTTTTGATGATTATAACTCCATCACTTACTTTGCTTTTTCTTTATTTTCTTTCTCTTTTCTCCTTTTCTCTTGTTTAGTCGTGACCCACAAAACTTGTCTTGCACCGGTTCAGTGGTTTGAGAGGCATCAGGACATGAAGTACTTGCAACTGATTCTTGGCTTCTTGCAAACTCATCATGAAAACTAAGTTGTTTGTTCCTGATTTTGGGCGGGAATCTTGCAGCTACTGACATGAAAGCAGAGCTGAAGAAAAAATAAACTTTGTTAAGCAAAACTATATGACAGAGATTGCACAAGATAACTTGATAAGTAAAAGGCAGTACAAATTGGTTAATAATGAGATGCTATCTACGACCATGCTTATAATTTTGGATATCTACAACAACCCAAATGGGTGACCTTTCAAAACATATAAAGGAGATGCACCAATAGGTCAAACATGTCAAACGAGTCATGTGTATAAAATGTCACATATCAGCAACACACATGACACAGAAAACAATGAATAAGGTGGTCTACTGTGTCTAGGCTAAATAATCAGCCAAAAGGACCAAAGCTAACAAAATATTTCAGGATAAACAATGTTAGTACCTATACGGCCATGTATGCATATCACCTTCTGTTGATTTTAATTCAAGATCTACCATTGATTGGTTGTTAGTCGAAGGCAAAGGCGCATGATCTTCATCTACTACTCGTATCTGTTCCTTGCAAATCCATGCTGTTCCAGTGTACCGAAATTTGCAACCTTATGATATGCAAATTATAGTTAGTAACTAAGTTATTTTGACAAGTAAAAATGGTATAACACAAATTTAAAATGCAAACCTGAGGAACTGCTCCAATGAAGTATTTATCCTACAGCTTTAAGAGGTACCTGAATATCTTGAACTAATAGATTTAATCCATATATCTTAGCAGCAACAACACTAGCAACTGCTCCAGTATCTTTGAATTCATGAAGGGCAACATGCTGCAAGGGTGGAAGACACCAAATAAAACATCACCAAACATTCAACTATAATATATCATGAAATTACTAATAGGCTTACCTAGACATATTTAAAAAAAATTGTTTATTAGACGTAGCAGAATTTATACACATGACCAACAAACTGACATTCAATTCAATATACATATATAATCCTTGGTAGTACCTGTAACACTTTCCTGGCCTTACTCGTCCGGCCCTTCCAGCTCTATGCCCAGCAGATGCCTTGGATATTGGTGCCACTACAAGATTTTCAATATCTGTAATCTGTATAGAATAACATACCAGATTAGTAAAGATCATGACACAGCTAAAAGAAGCAAATAATCTATAAGTTTTAGACATAGCAAATAGAAGTAAATGATTTACCGGGTTGTAGAACCGTTGTTTTGAAAAACCACTATCAACAACATAGACGATACCCTGCTCCAACAAATGCAATATGAAAGCACTTAGACGATACCCTGATATTTTCCCTCTAGGGGAAGGAGAAAATATCACGTCCTGAAATATCCTACAAGAAAATCATGTATAGTCGACATGTGTTCACAAATCAATAACTTCTTATATAATAATAATACAAGCCACAGAAAAAGTAAAAGAACTCAAAGATCATTAACCTGATCTGTGCGAATGAGTCCCAGATACAAAGGCAAAACAATCATTGCTGAAAATTTTCACCAAAATAGTGTCACAATAAGTAACAAAAGGTGTCTTCTAAATATCAAAGGTGTCTTCTATAAGCGGTCTAAACAAAAAATCCGATTTCCGAAACACCCCTATGTAATGTACTCCGTATTATATAAGCAGTTTAAATAACCAGTTACGAAGAGGAACATTTCTTGCAGAAAAAAAATGTTTACATGGTCCGTTTTTTACCTTCGAGCTCAATTCTATCAACTGAAACTGCAACCTCCATCTTCCATTATAATCTGACTTGTATCATGTGGAGATAACAAAGATAATATGTGTTAGTAAGTG
Organism: Artemisia argyi; assembly: GCA_030686995.1. Taxonomy (NCBI): domain Eukaryota; kingdom Viridiplantae; phylum Streptophyta; class Magnoliopsida; order Asterales; family Asteraceae; genus Artemisia; species Artemisia argyi. The sequence goes on along the minus strand of CM060681.1, from coordinate 140,020,948 downwards.
TTATTCATTATCAAGAGCTACTAAAAGATTCCATAGAACAACAAGCTAGACTAAAGCTTTGATTAAGTCAAAAACTACAAACACAACCAGATTGTTTCTTAGTCTCCATTCGATTACAAATTTACAATTACTTAAATCCGAATAATGTGTTAACCTTACAGTCAATCTTGTGTAGTATATATATGCTTTAGGATTAAAAGCAGATAAGAGTATCACAAAGTCCTTATAGTTAAAATCATCCACCATCTTAAGCAACCTCTATATGTGAAAAAGAAACCATAAAAACAAAGTTGAGCATCTCATCAAACAACTTATGTGCAAGCACAAACCACATGAATGTGCTTCATAACTAACTCTAATTCGGCCACATAACCTCTATTTATTATGAGACAAACACTAATTAAGTAAGCCAACTCTAATTTATATAACCCCAAATTCAAAAAACAAATTAACTGATATTTTACAGGAATTAGAAAACAAACAAATCAATCTTCAAAAGAAATATATAATTACAACAAATTACAGATTTAGTAATCGAGTTCATGTATTATGCACCTTTGATATAAATACGTCAAAGGTATTAATTGGTATGATGACCAGAGGAGGTGGCAGAGGTGTGGTCGTGTGGGTGTTGGTGAATGTTAGAGAAAGGAGATGAAAGTGTAAATAGGGTTAGTTTGAAATCCAGTGAAAATATTTGAAACAAATAAGAGGGTGGAGGGAAATTTGATTTTGGGGAAAAGATAAAGATGGGTGGAGGGCCAATTTGATTTTGGGGAAAAATTTAAGCGGGGCTTCTGAAAATTTAGGCAATTTGGTTTAGCGTAAGTATATATATAACATTTGGTCACACACTTTTCAAGTGTGTGACATATATATTTGTCACTTTTAAATAATGTGTAACGAAATTGACTATATGATTTAGCCACATACACAAATACTTCATGTGACCATATATGGATTTTGGTCACATTGTTCAATTGTGTGACATATATTTGTCACATATGTATATATGTAGTGTGACTAATGTTTCAAACTTATTTGTATCCGTCACACGTCCCAAATTATAAGTGACTAAATAATCCAATTTTTTTTCCAGTTACCTCTAGTCACATAAATATTCAAATGTGTGACAATAGAATTCCGAAATGGTTACACAAGTCGGATCAAGTGTGGCTGTTTATTTTATTCTGGTACATTTAGTCACATAAAAAAGTTACTGTGTGGCCGTTCGATAAACAACATGTGTGACGAAATCCCAATTTTGTACTAGTGTTGGTAACTTCCCGTAAAACCCGATCTCCCAAGCATAGAATCAAGGTACTGTATGCCTTCTTCATCAAAGCAGCCTTTTCACCTGCTTCCATATCCGCGGGTAATGTCTCTAATGCAGCATCACATCCCTGTTGTACCATTAAAGCACGCATCTTTATTTGCCATAACCCGAAGTCATTTTTCCCATCGAATTTCTCGATGTCAAACCTAGTTATAGAACTAGCCATTCTTCTTATACCTTGCTAAAAACCTTTTCAAGTTGTTTCTTAACCAACTTTACCGACAAGCCTCACAAGCCGTGTGCAATATTCCCCTTGTTGCTATAAACCCTTCTTGCAAATCGAATTAATTAGAAAAACCATAAACCCTCGAACAAGCAAACCCGATCGTAAACTTGAAACCCAAGCTAACCACGATCAAAATTTGTACCGCAAGAAAAAACCCCGCAACAAGAAAAGCTTCACTTTAATTTAATTTAAATACCAAACTAAGATGATAATCGAAATTGAGTATTAAAAATTTACAGTCGAAACCTTTTGACGTTATTGTCACCTTTGTAGTATATAATTAACAAGTAAAAGGCGCCCGCCGCGTTGCGGCGGGTCTTTAGTTCTCAATATGCGCTCTTTTTTTTGGGCAGCTTGAACCTCATGTTTTCGTAAACGACTTGACAATATAACCAAAATCCAAGCACAAACATAAACGTCACTCAATGCAATCAATTTAAAGAAACAAAAGTTAATAGTGATTGAATATAGATCGCAAACTTATACACTTAAATCATTTGCACCTCCATTTTACCTTCTTCAATTATAAGTTCCTGATGACCTGATCTACTTACTCTTAACAGCTTAAGTTATATTCATGTTTTACAATACAGTACACTCAAATTAGTTTACGAAAACTGAGACGATGGATTCATTTCAGTAACACCTTGTAACACATTAGGAATATATATCTAATAAAGCAAACTAAAATTTATACCAGTTGAATATAGCTCTATTGCTACATGGACGTGATCAAAATTTCTCCTTCCTAGCAAGTGTCAACCTGTTCTTCTCTCCTGCAGCACCTATGGAAAACACAAATGTTTAATAATGATCTTAATACAGATAATGAAATTGAATCATGTCAAGACTTTGTATTTAGGAAATATGTATAGTACCTTTGAAATTCGTAACTTCTCCTTCTTGCTGCCATATTTTTGGGCAGGCGTTTCCAGAAACATGAATACATCCTCTTCCCATTTCACGACTTTGACTCACGTGCAGCCACTTTGATACGCTACAAAACATCAAGCCCAGACAGTGCCTAATTGTAAACCCACATGCGCTTCACACACTCTTCAGGCAAGCTTACCAACGCATATGAATTCTTTTGTACAGGTTGTTGTTATTGTTGAGACCAACCCGTAGTGTCAATTTTTTGTTGGGATGAAATAGCAAGGCTTCCTGAAATGTTCTAAGATCAAATAAATAAAAGTTTAAGAAATAGGAATATGCGCCAAAAGCTTAAATAAAAGCTGGTAATGAAAGAAATTCACCGCTTCCCGCTACGCCCTCAACCGATGCTCAAGTTTAGACTTTCGACCTTTAGAGACCATTGGCTGCTTCAAATCCAGGATGTAACTTCAACAACTCTACATTGACAACAAAAACCGTAAACCACTAACCATTCAAAACATTTTTTTTTCTGCATAAAAAATTCATAATGCAACGAACTCAATAAGCAATTCAAGAAACCCAAAATAAATAGTAATTATGAAGAATGCAAAGAAAGTTTAAAAAACCCAAAAATAAATAGTTATTATGAAGAATGCAAACAAAGTTTAAAAAGCATAAAACGTGATGAACCGGGTTAAGTCGATATACTTGTTATTTTGTATCCAGATCCCTCTGTCATATTACAGCTGCAAAGTATCATTAGGCTGACCGAAATAAGCAGGGACTGTATATCCACATAACAAAATCATATAAATCTTTTAAAAATTGAATCTTAGGTCATAATTCTTTTTTATATTCAACTTCACACAAACTCAACTACATTTACAGGGATTCTTTATATAAAAGCTCAAAGGTAAACCTCTTTTTCCATTCGTTTCTGTATTGCCAGAAAGAAATCAAAACCCAAAATTACTTAAAAGCAATAAGCAAAATCAATAGCGGTTAGAGATTTAGCTCTTACCAGCCCTTTCAACCAAAGGATATCACCTTCAGCATCTTCATCAGCATATGGGAAAAAAAATCCTAAAACTAAAGCGCATAGGTATCAAACAAAGACAAAACGATAGTCAATAAAAAGAAAATATATGAAATTTTGGGAACCGCATAACCAAAAAAGGTTGACAAAAAACCTGGTTGTGGCAAGCTGACATCGGGTTTTGGGCGGTGGAAGTTTATGAGTCGTAGTTATCCAACACATAACTTTTGACCAAAAATCCTCGAGGGTAATCTTTTGAATCTTCGTCTTGTTCATTATCTGAGTCGATTGAAGAGATATGGATAAGCTTTTTTTTAGTCGGTGTTGTTTGTTGAAGATCCGAACGTCGGCAGCCGGCAGGCGAAGTTTATCTGCAAACTTTGAGAAACCAAAAAAAACTAAACATATATATTCGTAATTCCATATTGGGCCTCAGCATCAGCGTCGTGGGCTAAATTTCATATCCACAAAGAAATTATTTGTTTAATAAAGTAACCAATCAGCAAGCACCGAATCGGTGTGCTATAATGTATATAGAGAACTATCACATGGGATAATTTAATATTATCTTGTCACTTTGTTTATTCTCTCTTAAAAATCCCCACGTCAAACTTAATATTTGTCTACCTCTCAATTGTACGATCGCTACTACTTGCCGAAACCGAACCTCGATACCTTGAACGAACTCGAAACCTCGATCTAGTACTCGAACTTCGATGACCACAAAAACTGCGGATCTGATACCACTTGTTGGACAATACCTCGACAACAAACCCGAAGTTCGATCGCAGAACGCTAGATCGCGAGTTGTATCGAGCACAAGTAGAAAACACGAGAGACTACAAAAGAACCAAGAATATATGCACACGTTATACCCTCAAACACCCCTTTATTAATCAACCAATAAAGCTTTTACAATTTGAGGAAGAAGAATGAACAACTAGCATCCAGGGGCGGACCCAAGTGTTGGGTTTGGGGGGGCGGTGCCCTCCACGACTCGACGAAAAAGTTCAAATTTTAGTGTAAAAAAATTTTTTTTTGGACCATTTTATTACAGTGCACCCCTCCAAAAAATCAAATTGCCCCCCACCGTGAAGCCAAAAATGTAAAAACCTTAGTTTTTAGTGTTAAAAAAAATATATATGACCTTTTTATTAAAGTGTATCACGAATTTTATAAAAAAAAAAAATTTTTGCCCCCCGCCTTAGAAATTCCTGGGTCCGCCACTGCTAGCATCCCCTCATCTCTATTTATAGAGATGAGGAGGTAGAAACCTAACTTACCTTGCACTCCAAGCTATCTAATCCTAGTTTATGTCTAACACCTAATCTAATTACAAGGTACACTTAAGCCCCTAAACTACGTTTAAGTTCACTACTAATATTCTAACATTCATTAATCAAAATGAAGCTAGGTTGATGTTGTTTGGAGAGATTGTGCAAAAACTACAATTGCCACGTAGAAAGCTTGTACTTGAATGCAAGACTAGGTGGATCTCTACATAACACATGTTGTCAACCGCAATAAAGTTCAAAGAGGTGTTTTCAAGATTCCAAGAACGGGAGCCGCGCTACCTTTCTTGTCTGAGCAATGAAGATTGGATCAAAGTGGAAAAGGTTTGTTCCATATTAGAAGTTTTCAATTCAGCCACAATATTATCTCAGGTAGTGAGTATCCGACATCAAACTTATTTCTTAATGAAGTTCATCGAATTAAAGTGTTGTTGGATAAATTGTTTTTTGACCCTACTCAAGATAAGTTTGTCAATGATATGGTTAAGTCTATGAAAGAAAATTTTGATATATATTGGAAGGAGTGTAACCTTCTGATGTCTGTTGCTGCGGTTTTAGATCCTATTGACAGTTACTAAGTTTACTTTTGATAGAATGTACTCTGGAGACGTACTTGAAGCTAATACAAAAAAGTGAAGGATGCCTAAGATGAGTTATATGCAGAATATGTAAATGAATATTACTCTAGTGGTGAACAAAGTAGTGAAACAAGTGTTGGTTTGACAAGTAACAATGTGACATTCCAAGCTTCATCTTCCGGTTGGTCTAAATTCAACGAGTATGTGAAGAAAAATGAAAGTGTGCAGCCACAAAAAACAGAATTAGATAACTATCTTGAAGACGGGGTATATATTTGTGATGATAATTCGAAAGCTTTTTGATGTTTTAGCTTGGTAGCGAGCAAATTCTTTAAGGTATCGTATTTTTCTCGAATGGCTCGAGATATACTTGCTATTCCTATCACAACAGTTGCGTCAGAAGCTACTTTTAGCGCGGGGAGTAGAGTGACTGATACTTATAGAGCATCTTTGGCTCCCGAAACAGTTGAAGCCTTTACTTTGCAGAGGAGATTGGTGTCGAAGTCTTCATGGACTAATTAGAAGAGAGAACAAATTATTTTTTCGTCTTTTACTATTTTTAGTATCTTTTATTGAATTTTAGTATGCTAATTTTCTCTATATATGATACATTTCAGAAAGAGAAGAAGCCGATTGAAGTCATCCTTCCCATTACTTGAATAAGAAACTTTAGTCTAGGAGTCCCATAACCATTTTGACTGCATGAAGACCAATATAATGTTTCTAGTTTTATATGGTAGTCTTGGTAATCAATAGCACTGTTTTTTGTTGGAATTGGAAACTTGAAATTGTACACTGTTAGCTTTTGAAATACTTTGGTGCTAATCATGTTGTGGGTGTTTTGCTGTCATTTTGTATTTAGGATTGCAAGTTTTTTTGAGTGTCTGTGGACTGGTTTCTGTGTTGTCTATCTGTATTTCAAGATTGTGTCTGTAGGTTTGACAACAAGTACAGTGGTTAAGGTTTTAGTTATGCAAAGGTCTGCTGCAATATTATATATGCTGGTGCAATGTTACTTTTATGCAGCTAGTGGTCTAGGTTTCAAGGGAGAAAATATTCTCTTGTAGTCCTGGATTCATGGATTAGCATGTGACAATGTTTGCTTTTAGTGATTTGTTTTCGTATCATGTTTCTAGTATGTAAGTTAAATTTAGTCTGTTTGTATAGTCTAGTAGGTTAGCTTGCTAGTTTGGTGTTTTTGATAGTGAGTTTTTCATAAACTTGATTTTATTTAATATAGGGTTAATTACTTAAAAATGCATCAAACTTGACACTTTTTACCGTTGTATGTAGTCATGTTGTTTTTTTTTTCTATTGTGCGACTAAACTTTCTAATTTGGTACATTGTGTGTATTTTGTGATCATTTTACCCTTACATTTTCCAAATTTTGAAGGGTAAAATGGTTATTTTACAGGCTGAATACTCACAAAATACACACAATGTACCAAATTCAAAAGTTTAGTCACACAATAGAAAAAAAATAACATGACTACATACAACGGTAAAAAGTGTCAAGTTTAATGCATTTTTAAATAATTAGCCCTTTAATATATACAAGCCGAGTCGAGCTCGAGTTCCGAGCTCGAGTTTTAGTGATCGAGCCGAGCTCGAGCTTGAATTTTGAGGCTCGGTCGAGCTCGAGTCGAGTTTCGAGCTCGAGTATTATATGTCGAGCCGAGCTCAAACTTGTCAATACTCAACTCGACTCGGCTCGATTACACCCCTCTCCATTGGTGATAACCTGATACTTTATATGCACGTTGTTAAGACGAGTTGTAAAACTATTGATATTGTCAAATTCATCACAAACGTGTTAATTCAGAATAAAAATCCATTTGGTTCCTTAAAGCCAGCGTCTGTCTATGAATTTTTTTAAATAAATAAGATAACTATTTATTTATTTATTTTGTACAATAAGTCAATAATTGTGGGGCACATGGAGGGGGCACATGGGTTATGATTGCAAAAAGTTATCTATAAATAAAACACAGCCAAATACAAACTTACATACCTATTACCATCATGGCTTCCATGCTATACCCATATCTAATCTATTCCCTAATTATTTTAACTTTCCTTTACATTTGTTACAAACATAAAAACTGGAGCTCGGCTCGATCACTAAAACTCGAGCTCGGGCCACAAAGAAAGGAAAACTCTATCATAGCCTCTTGATTACTATCCAAAGAGGGGCGATAGAATCACACAAAATGGTTCACAAAATAATTCTACAAAATGATGTGGCATTGTTTGATTGGCTGTTTCTCACTCTTTTTTTTATTGTGCCAATCAAACACCACCACATCATTTTGTGGAATTATTTTGTGGACCATTTTGTGTGATTCTATCGCTCCTCCTATCCAAATGAGTTCAACATGCAGGTTGCTTCCATCGCGCTGCCATCACATACTAATTAAGTCATAAATAGGTCCAAATGGGTCCAAGGAACATGTGTAGGAAACTTCCGAATGAAATGGCAAGGTCTCTAACGACCATAAAGAATATTGGTCAACAACGTTAGTTAAAGACTTAGGGTGCGTTTGGTACCCATTCTTGGGAATCAACTATCACTATGAAAGTGATAGTTGGTGTTTGTTTAGGGTGCCTGGGCCCACAACTATAACTATGAAAGTCTATTATTTTCCATACTCCATATATGGCTAGAGAGTGGGGAATGGAACTTTCATAGTTGAGTACTATCAAACTCATACCCATTGTCATTCCTCCCAGCATACCAAACGCACCCTTAGTCTTTCTACAATTCTACTAGTATGCAGCATATATATATATATATATATATATATATATATATATATATATATATATATATATATATATATATATATATATATATATATATAGTGTTAAACAATGATCTTTTAGTGTGTGGTGATGATGGCTCAACCTCCAAGCTGTCTGATTTCAGTGATAGGGTCTCAGTTTGTTGCACCATCTCAACTTGAGCTTATAGTCGAAACACTGTTAGAATTATACAATTAAAGTACACATATAGCGGAAGCTAGGATCAAGAATAACACATACAAAGATTAACTAAAACATAAATAGGAACGTACCGTATGCAATCTTGAATTCTTGGATGAACCCTAATTAGGGTTTATATGAATTAGGGATCTATTGATTAACCCCTTACCGTTTTGTTAATCGATCCAAGATGTAAACAAAAGTATGTTTACACCACGTTCTTGTACACACGTACTATTAACGAATTAAAGTTAATGCTAGTTAAAATTATACACAAAACATTATTTGTTTTAAAAACAAATCGATGAGTAAACAAAACAAATCACCAAACTAACTTTTGTGATATATTGTTGTTCTCGATTACAGTAACCAAAGAAAGAATAAAACTTATTATCTATACATGCACATGCATTGTAAACGCATGCATGTATTTATGCTTTATGTGCCGAAAAGTACCAAGGAGGAAAAAGCAACTGTTGTTAAAGTTTTTGATTTTACGTGTGTACTCGAGAGTCCAAAATAAAATTCTTGACATTGCTTTTATAGGATACAAAACTTAGGGAACAAGTTAAGGGTTCTCCATTTTTTATCCATGGTCCTTATCTTTGTATGTTAGTCAATTTTCACCAATTACTAACATTCTTTATTTGTTATGTGTAATTAATAATTAAATATAACTATTTATATTAAATTATTAAACTTTAATTCTCATACGTAAAGTGTGCAATCCCGTGGTCTCGAGTTCGATTCTAGACATATACGTATTAATATTTATCCACAACTCTAACAGCTCCCACTTGGATATCTATTAATAGTATAATGACATTGGTTAGCGTCTAGCAACACGCCAATGCCCCTAGATCAACTCGAGCTAGGTCTCCTGGAAAAACCTTTAATGATTCATCATTATTATTATCCTTTTGTTTCTAATACTACGTTAATAAAGATATGGATCTTAGTCATTCTTTAATTAACAATTCTGTTTCTCGTTGTTTATAATTGAGCAAGATTACCAAAACATCTGAACGTATTCCAGATAGACTTTGGGCGTGCGCACGCAAACATCTTGTCAACCCTACGAGGGGCCCAGCAGTATTAAACTTCTGAACAAATCAGAAGGAACAAATTCTTTCTTGACTACAAGAATAACCCATGAACTTTGCAACACTTCTGAAAACAACCCTTATAACTCCCTGTTACGGTGAGCGGTAGATTGCTTCACAAAAATGCACTACATCCATGACTCTTATCTGGTATCTCAAGTCTGAGGATAACAAATTCATGATTTACTTACTGACAAGATCCATAAAGTAAAATCATGTAGTTGGGATAAGTCATATATTCAATTCATCGAATATCATGTGAAATTGGTATGTCAACGCATCAATATACTTTCAAGTATATTCTTAACCAATACTCAGATTTGTCTTAGTTTAATGATATTCCCATATCATTAATTGACAATGGACAATTTAGAATAATATTAGTTATTCACGGATTTTAAACATGCAAATATAGGACACAATATATTATTAATGAAAACAAACGTACTAAGTACTTTAATTCATTATAAATAATAATTGCTTAATGTCCTTTATCCAAATACCAAAATAGATCAATGCATGATTATACTAGTTAATGAATTTTCCTCAAGTAATAACTTGAAGACAATTATGCCTCAAGTAATGACAATCATACTTGTTGACAAGGCATTATTTCATCTAACTATGATCTATCCGAATTTTGAGAATACTTCTTTCAAGAATTAAAATTCTTGTATGTATAAATCCAACTATCTTGATATAGCCACATAATTTTTCATAAATGGTGTGATATCCTCAATCACCATCTTATGACAATCAAACTTTCAAACCTTTTAAAGTTTAAAGTATTCTAATTCTTTTAATGTTTAATGCAACTATGTTCTTAGTTGAGCACAACTAGTTCTCATGAAATCCTTCATGACTAGTTATTGAGTGTCATCTCAATTAAACCATCATCATTGTATATTAAACACAATATGCTCTTTAAAATTTCCGTAAACTTAATATCCATAGTGTAATGTTTAGGAGCTATTCCAGGTTGAGGATCATTATTCTAATTTCAAACATTTTCCATTAGAATATCTATTACACAAGTTATATAATAACCTTTAATTGGATATCAAATATTGTCTAATCATTTAAGCACTTAAGCATGATACAACAATAATACAATGCACATGAAAATCCTTCAGTCAAACTTAGATTTTATTCATGTACTATCTTTACAAATATCTATATCCATTTACTAAATGATATATTATATTCTATTAGAATCATTTACCGCACATGTTTATTAAATAATAAACTTTTGTTCCAAGGTTGTATGTTTTATTTTCTAAATCTTTCACTTACAGTTTCATTCCAAACTAAGTCTTAACATTTCACTTATATGGACTGTAACTTCTTATATGTTATACGACATATACGATTTAGTAAATTAAACATAATACTCCCACTAGCTTTCAGGAATACTTAGAAATTACCTTATTATAATTATAACCTAAACATAGATTTAATAATTTATCATAAGAATAATTTCCTAGATGCATGCATTTATCCATTCAGGGATTATTGCACTATGTACACTTCCAAAGATTTTCTTGAATTCACAAACTCCTTTTGATTACTTATCGTCCTCGCTGAAGTAATTATTCAAGAAAGAGTTTTTGATATTCATTGTCAAATTTCATATTCATATAAATATGACAATTTACCATCTTTGTATCTTTAATGTGCTTAGGAAAGAGTATTCAACCATAGTTAATTGCTTAAGCATGATTAATAATCTTGTCATAAGACATGCATTAAGATATGTGTACAATTTTGTCCATATGATTATTTCACAAAGATTTAAACCACTAGGGTTACATTATCTTTGAATAAACTCATCATCATTCTCTAACTATTAAGAATTAAGATAAACCAAATTTTCTGAATTTGAATATCTTTATGAACAGCATCTATAACATTCATATTATGAGCAATTTACCCAATTCATTATTTTGGTAATATTACATCATATAATCGTCAGTATATTTATTAAATATATGAGATATCCAAGTGGATCTATGAATGATAATTCCATCATCTTGAGGTTTATCATTTACATGTTAGACCTCATCATGATTTTAACTAGTGTAGTTTTAGAAGATTATGTATCTTGTAAATCTATCTTTTCAAGATAAAATACTCCCACTTGCCTTTAGTATTATATAGAATATAAGTACTTAGCAATTAGAGCAACAATCCAATTTTCTCTTTTAGGACTTTACAAATACGCATTGATAGCTCTTTGTTAATAACCTTCACATAAGTAACTTAACAAATTTAGAACTTCAATTTTAAGACTTAATGTGATTCATCACATTTCATAATTCAATAACGTCTTATTAATCTTCTAGGAGTCTAATTGAGTATATTCAAGTCATACTCAATTTCTAACCTTGATAACTTTTAGAAGAATAGAAATCATAGTTATCTTCAATCAAACAATCTAACAAGAGTTTGATTTCCTAACTGAACATACCATCTTTATGTGGTATTTCAATTAGAATTAATATTGTAAGAAGATCTAACAATATATATAAGATAACCATATTCCTGTTGGCATACCTATTTACCAACTAAATCAACTTAATGGTATAATAGTATTTTCAAGCCAATTGCATGCTTTATAACAAGTGCTTATTAATCAAGTCACTTCATGTTTATGTCTTATAAAACATAAACTTGTTATAATCCCACTATTCGTTATTAATCATTGATCAACTCAATGACTTCTTGTATATGTCTTAATTAATAGACCATAACAAGCTAACGTCTTACTTAATTATAAGTCTTGTAATACTTAGAAGACTTCATATTTATAACTATACAATAAAGTATAAACATGTATAATTAAAGTAATCTTTGAACACCATCATTTGGTTTCAATAATATTTTCAAGTTAACACACTACTTCATTTATTTATGTCATTCTAAGAATACATAATTATTGAAGTAGTATTATATTACTTCATGCATTTATGTCATTCCAATAATACATAAATATTATAGTTGAAGTTGTCTTGTTATCATATTGACACATGTTCTAATAGATGTCTAATTTAGAAACTGTAAATTATCCATGTTGGTCTCACGCATACATGAAAATTCACCTTGTTGTTAATATTTAGTCTGCGTCTCACGTTTACTAAATTTCAACACCAAGTGTTTCTAAGATTAGATGTATTAATCTAATTAGAATTATAATCTCTTACTTGCAGTTAAGAGAATTCTTTAAATCATATTCTTGTGTTGTACTTTGCACATAATGAAGATTTCTCCCACTTGTGCATGGTACAACACCATGTACCACATAAACAACACGCACGCGTTTGTTAATGTGAATAATATGATTTGTGTCATTAACATAACTTAGTAGATATAGAGTTTACTCAATCAATCAAGGAAACGTACATGACCATCCTTGAAAATATTAGTGTCTATATTTGGAAAGTAATTACCTTGAGATATTCAAAAGATAATCTAAGTTACAATCAAGACAGTAAGTCTTGTAACTCCCACTGAATTAGAGAACATAATAATAATCCCTTATTCATTCATAAGAACACAATACTCCCACTGAATTTGACAACATTGTAAATGTTTCATTAATCAGTGAAAGAAATAGTGTACTATTTACTTTCCTACATCTTTTAAGAAAACCCATTCAAACAATTATATAGGTTATAAAAGAATGTAATCTACTATATAAATGTGATTCATCACATTCCAAATTATTAACTTGAAAAGGCTTGGGCATGCAATTTCTTCCTGTATAGATCTACCATTTCAACAATTGTATGTAGTATCTTTAAATGGTCAAATCAAAACAACTAGATAAAATAATCTAATTTGTCTTTTACCATTATGCAGTAATCAGTCTAGCTTCTACTTTAATAACTCATAAGGTGCATATACTCTTACTATTAAAGTTTGCTATGAGTTATGTATTTAGAATTTAGACAATTCTATTCATCCTATTATACCTTTCTCATTCATGAAAAGGAATAGGATTTAAGTCTCACACTTCTCGTAATGGAAAGAAGACTATATTTATTCTTTTTGTAAATATTGACTCTAACCAAAAACCCAACCGGGTGTAGATCAATTAAAAGAATAACTTATGTTTACGGTTTTGAGTTGCATTAATACATTTAAAGAATTTTACAAAATTCCTTTTTAGTATTTTCGATAATTTATATTTCCAAGAAAATATAATACCCAAGGTTATATTCATATAACCAACTAATTTCTTGAAAATCTATGATCCAACTTTACATAGATTCCACCACATCAGTTGATCTGCTAGTGATGAAAGTATAAAAGATGGTAATCTGTCGAACAATAATTGGCAAACACTTTCCAATTCCTAGATCATTATGGGATTTACATCAAATTGATTCATCAATTTGTCATGTAAGCATGTTTCATCCCATCTCATGCCTTAAGCTCTAGGTCTCACGCATCAACTTAATTAAGTCGTCTAACTTAGAAACTGCAAATTCTCCATGTGTGGTCTCACGCACACTCGGAAATTTACCTTGTCATTAAAATTTAGCCTGCGTCTCACGTTTACTAAATAATAACTTCAAGTGTTTCTTATAGTTAGATGACATGTAACTTAAATTTTAGGGTATAAATTTTTGATGTGTCAATCAAAAATTATGTACAAAGATGCATGCACTCATCTTTATAACATAAGTTTTCATAAAAACTTTTTATATCCGATTCGTGAAATTAATACACAAAGTTTTACTTGAGGTTTATGCCAAAACCTTAAGATGACTTTCTACAACATATGATTTTAAAAGTAATTCGTTTAAGACATATTCAAGATTGTGATAACCAAGGCAGACTCTAAGGCTCTTTTCAAAGCCTTCAAATCACGGTTATGAATATCATCTTAAAAGACTTAATTTTAAAAGCATACTTGCACAAAACATCATTCAAGCAAAAGTTTATGGATTCAATCTCAAAATAGTAATAAAGTTTGAATTTTGCTAGTCTCGCCTGGGAGCTGATTACCGTGCGAATCGGACCACGATTGGCAATAAGACCTTGCAAGATTCTTACTTTAATACTTTAGGGTTTCACAATTATTAGTCCGTATTAATTTTCTTTATGAAAACAACCCTTTTATTGCTTACAACAAGTCCAACCGAAAAACAATAAAACAAGTATCAAAGAAAATCAAAACAACCAATAATAAATAAGTGAAACAATTTGCCACATGCAATCCGTATTAGAAAAGATCCTAATAAAATCAAGTCTAGGTATAATCATGCATGTAATCAACTAAGGCCTTCTCCTCTTAATGGAAGAGAGTCACATACATTGACGAATCAATTGCGTAGGCCAAAGCTAATATACACACCACATAGCTTATAAATTGATTTTAATATATATTGGAGTCTTCCCCAATTTTAGATCTATCTAAAACATGTGATAAATAAAAAAAAACAACAAGATCCATGACTAACATGCATGTTTCGTCACGGATTAAACCTAACAATTAGCACATAGGTCACAAGATACGCTCACTTAACCGGTTAATGACCTAGGGTTTCTAGTGATTACACATAATCCAAGAAAACCACAAAACCCTAATTAGGGTTTCATGGAAAAACGACCCCCCCCCCAAAATTAGGGTTAGGGTTTCGAATTTTTCAAAAAAAAATTAAAAAGAAAAACCCTAGATCAAAACATGTATCTAAAACACTTAAAGATCCTGTTTTAATTAAGTTTTAGTAATCAATTACATGTTATCCATGGCTCGTGATGCCACTGTTAGAATTATACAATTAAAGTACACATATAGCGGAAGCTAGGATCAAGAATAACACATACAAAGATTAACTAAAACATAAATAGGAACGTACCGTATGCAATCTTGAATTCTTGGATGAACCCTAATTAGGGTTTATATGAATTAGGGATCTATTGATTAACCCCTTACCGTTTTGTTAATCGATCCAAGATGTAAACAAAAGTATGTTTACACCACGTTCTTGTACACACGTACTATTAACGAATTAAAGTTAATGCTAGTTAAAATTATACACAAAACATTATTTGTTTTAAAAACAAATCGATGAGTAAACAAAACAAATCACCAAACTAACTTTTGTGATATATTGTTGTTCTCGATTACAGTAACCAAAGAAAGAATAAAACTTATTATCTATACATGCACATGCATTGTAAACGCATGCATGTATTTATGCTTTATGTGCCGAAAAGTACCAAGGAGGAAAAAGCAACTGTTGTTAAAGTTTTTGATTTTACGTGTGTACTCGAGAGTCCAAAATAAAATCCTTGATATTGCTTTTATAGGATACAAAACTTAGGGAACAAGTTAAGGGTTCTCCATTTTTTATCCATGGTCCTTATCTTTGTATGTTAGTCAATTTTCACCAATTACTAACATTCTTTATTTGTTATGTGTAATTAATAATTAAATATAACTATTTATATTAAATTATTAAACTTTAATTCTCATACGTAAAGTGTGCAATCCCGTGGTCTCGAGTTCGATTCTAGACATATACGTATTAATATTTATCCACAACTCTAACAAACACATGCACCAGGGAACCTTGTGATCACTGATACTGATCACAAGATTTTGCTCAGAGTGAAACCAGCCGACACAACCTTCCATCGCAAGCGGTTGGTACTCGACCCTGATTACAGACCCCTTTTACTACTTCAAGAGAAGGTGATATGAACTTTTCTTGATTTATTCAGCTCTTTTTTGTTTGTTTAGGAAGTCTGTATCTTTATTTGAAGCTGACATATATATATTGATTATATTTTACTTCCAGAACTTGAGTGCGCATCAACGATGGAATGTATTTAGGGGTGAAAGCAACTCGGATTCGGATCTGATTTTTACCTGTAAGCATAAACACATCAGCCAGTGGTTTAAGATGCAGGTAAATGTATTCTTGGCAAATAAAAGTAGTAGCGAGGATCATTGTGATTTTAACATTAAGGGAAGTTGGTCGGATACAAATTGCACCATTCATATGCAAGAATCTTCAACACCAATAGCCCAAGTATGTTATGTTATTTTGAGTTATTTAAAAGCTGATATATTTTCTTACTTCATATATTTACCTAAAGCTATGGAAACATTAACTAATCAATTTATATGTCTGATTATGTAGATGCATAAATTTCAACCATTAAAGAATGCCAAACTTGCCAAGGGAAAATACATGATAACAGTTAATCCTAATGTGGATTATGCATTTGTGGTCGCACTAATTGCGATCCTCGATGGTATGAACAACGCTGAGAAAAACACATCTAACGCTCATGTTGTTGTGGGAGTTGTTGAAGCACTTGGTACTTTGGCTTCAGCGTAAATTGAAGTATGGTTACACATCAGCTCATAGTTTGGTTCAACATCTCACCTGTAATCTTTCTTATGATCTTATCATTGTGGTATGTTGGATATCAAATTCATGTATAATTATTGTTGTAGATGGTATGTGGAAAACATTCATAGCAAACCATCAAAAAAGTGTAAAATAGTTTTAAAAAAAAGAAAAGAATTACTGAATGTTTTATGATCGACTAAACAAGTAAGATCGTGTCTATTTAGAAGCATAGTTTCTACATAATTATAATCGTAAATTTAATCAACTCAAGCCCACAGTTGGGTTTCCGCCAAGGTATTAACCTAATCATTCAATACCCCTCTGCAGTTTGAACACAAGTTGTCTGAAAGAGTAATTAATGATAAAAGCTTGAGTAATCGTTCTCTTTGCATGTTGAAGGCATCTCCTTCTTTCTTTCTTTTTCATTTCTTATGTTTTTTTTTTTTTTTTTTTTTTTTTTTTTTTTAATTTGTTTGCGCAAAAATAGTGTTATATTCGGTAGGGGTGTTCACAGGGCGGTTCGGCTCGGTTCAGTTGGAGATTTTAACTATCCATCGCGGGGCGGGTAGTTCATTTTAATATCCGAAAATGAACCATATATACTATGCGGGTAACCGGACAGGCGGGTACCTGAAAGGCACCTAGTGTATATCATTCTTATCGTTTGTATTCTCAATAATGTTAAATATACCAGGTATATGGAAAACAGAAAAGAAAACGACAATAAGTGCGAGTGGGTTGTCCAAACAATATTTTGAGTAGCACCATGTTGTACGAAACAGATAAGCTGCTTTAACCGACTAAAAAATCTTAAACTTTCCAAGAGCATAACGCTAGATATTTACTACCTAATGTAGATTTTGAATGCAAACAGGTCCGCTTGCTAAGTGATTGACGCAATTTACTACTGACAATGTAGCTATGACAGTCTGTAAAATAAGATTTTGCATGTTCATTTCAATGGACAGTAAACCCAAATCATTGTGGTTCTATAGTTCACATTAGGAAAACTATGTATGGCTATCTGCATCTAAAAAAGTCAAAAGAAAATGAAAAACACATCTGTGATGAAATTCAGATGCACACTTATATAATGCAATGGATATTATCATTGATGTATTCAATAATACTAGCTGCAATATCTTTCAATGGAACAAGAGTTTGCAAGCATTTTTAACCACCAACCAACTGAACAAACTATTCCATCAACACTACGCCTTATTTATATCAACGAATAATAAAAGTACCAAAATCCATGAGCTAAGCTCAATTACATTTCTTAATGTCCAATTACTTGCATGAAGTGTTAAACGCCAGTTGATCCAAACCCACCCTCACCTCTTACAGTTGGATAAAGATCATCAACCTCAAGGACTTCAGGGGTGATGATCTTCTCGATAATCAGCTGAGCAATTCGATCACCAGGTTTCACTTCAAAATCTGTATCAGAATGGTTAAACAATATCACCCCAACTGGACCCCTATAGTCGGCATCAATCACACCTGCCCCAACATCAATAGAATGCTTCCACGCAAGACCAGATCTCGGAGCTACATTATAAACAGATGATACTTCATAAAACACAAATATCTTGTGACGAAAAACAATCAAATAGGATGACATTAATCTACCTACCAATCCGAGCATATCTTCCTTCTGGTACTGCTATGCTTAAATCTGTCGGAACAAGTGCTTTACCCCTTGCTGGGACTTTCATCTCGCTTGCACTAGACCAAACACATGAATAAGAAAAATGGCAAATTAAACGAATAGTTGTCCTGAAGTGAATAGTGGCCATTTTTCTACTCTCTGTTATCACTATTTTTTTCTACTAATATTTTATTGGCATTGACATCTCTAGGATTTATTTACCTTTATACTAATTGGGAAACTAATTTGCAGTGGATAGCTATCGTGGAGTAAATGGAGGACTTTAACAACCGTTTATATTAACTGGAAAACGATGTATATAATTTCAAGATGATGGTCACAAAGCAGCGATGGATGTAATAATCTGCATTTCATCTAAGCATAATGCTATGAGAATTTAGACCTTGTTGGATTCATTCTTAATCATCATGATCCTACACGAGTTAGTTTTCAGAACCTATTTTAAAAGTTTCCAGAAATCATTTGAGAACCAAGTCTATATCAGGTTGTTTAACATTACATTTGAATCACTTTCTATTGTTTGGGTTTCGAAGCAAATTCTAAAGGGCGTTGCGAATTGCATTTTGACGAGATTATCTGATGTTATCAGAAAATGGTGTTAGAATATACTGAAAAAAGGTGATCAAAGAAAATATAGTTTTGAAAAAGCTTTTATTTTTTTATTTTGGGTAACTATTGTTTCCGACCTTTTGGCCGACTGATCCACGGGATTTGAGCCCACCGCCACATAGACTCAAACCGGGTAAAGACCTCCCCTTTTCAGGAAGGTTGGCGTGGCCACTTTGATATCTTTCTTTTTTTTTGTTTTCATAAACGCAACCCCAAACACCCCTTTAATTGTCTATAAGTCATAAGTCAATTATGGTTTTGGGTAATCAATGTAGGAATAGCTGCGTAAAAACTGTTAACAACTTCTAACAATCTTATCATTCCGGGTCCTTTTACGCGTAAATCCTCAAATAATCAGTTGTGGATAAGCAATATACCAAATAGCTGCATAAAAGCTGTTTATAGCACCTAATTATCTCATTATTCCGGAACATTTCACACGTAAATCCTCAAAAAATTAGCGTCTCATGCAATCGTTAATTTTCGGCTGATTACTGTCTCTAACTACTTGTTATCATGTAATCATTTTCAAAAAGCAAAGACGTGGCATTTTCAAGAAAATTTAATTAAAAATATGGAGGATATAGTAAATACCTAGAAAGATCATAGCCAGCAGCAAGAGATGATCCTCTAGAAGGCAAAATGGCTTTTTCCGAAAGCTTCTTCACTTTGAAAACAGGGACTTGATGATCAACTTTCTCAGCCTTTGTTTTCGGCATTTCGATTTCAGGGTTGTCATTAATGTTGAGTGACATGGCTAAATCTGATGGTGGTTTAGATGAATAGTAGCAGGAAACGATCGGAGCAAGGGTTTGGATTTTGGAAGTTTCTGTTCAATTTTAGGAGGGAAGGGATGCAAAGGGATTATAATTAGGGTTTTTTTTTTTTTTTTTTTTTTTTTTTTTTTTTTTTTTTTTTTTTTTTTTAACTAATTAGGATTTAATATTTGATATTGCGAAAAAAAAAAGTTTGTTAAAGAGCTTCGATAGTGGATAAACAATTTGGGTTAAAAACAGATCAACCATCCAATCCGTTTAATAAAGGAGTCGTGTATGAGTTAAGTAAGTATCGTCAAACCGTGAACCCGTTTGTGGACGTATGGTCCGGACTGGACACTACATGGGTCAGGCCCGGCAGACAGCGGCCCACTCTACGCCTAAACCCTAATCCATGCCTTATAAATATAGGGCTGGGATTCCATTCACAGCAGAACATAACAGGTTATCCTAAACCTAATTCTCATATGCTCCGCACATCAATACTAACTTGACCGTCGGAGGTGGATCCCGGAGCTACGGCCTCGGGTCCACTCCTAACGGGTTCTCTTTGTTGAACAGGTCTACTTAGGGCTTGAGAAGACGACGAACGGCCCAAGGAGAGTCGTTGAATCAGTCCGCGCCAGATTATGTATCAACAGATTGGCGCCATCCGTGGGACATGACTACGACAAGTTTCGTGTTCTCACATCACCGGAAAGCAACCACGAGTTCAAAAGCCGGTAACTTTAAAATATATTTTTTGATAAGATATTTTGATCTTTTTAATAAGATACTACCACACGCTACGGCATACATATTTAAAGTATCGCATGTGCTACGGGCACCATCATACGGTATTCATGCGTTAATATACGTTATTTTTTAATTTTTTAGAAGATTTTATGTATTTTTAAACTGGGTAAACACGATTTTACCTATAGCCGCACTAGGTCCGCACGATCGGACTTACTTTATCTTTTAGCCGCGAACAACGCAGTCACGATAAATCTACCCGCGTTAGGCCGTGCGTTCAGACATCTTCGCAGATTGGCGCCATGAGCGTACTGTCACGTACAGGCACCACGATGCTAGTCAATCGCCATGAGCGCACTGGACGAAAGCCGTGGTCCTCTGCGATCATCCACAAAACGTTAGAGTCTATGCGGTTACGATAAATCTATCTGCGTCTGTACGTGCGATTAAAACTATTAGTCGCGGTCACGGTACATCCATCCGCACCATTGTTTTTATTATAATAAAAAAGAAAAAATCGCCATGAGCGCACTGCGTTCACTGATTAGCTACGCGCTACTTCTTTTACGTAGTTTGTAAAACCTCACGATAGGTGTAATTCGCACTACTACTTCTCTTATATGCTATGTGCAATATATTGCTTAGCGCTAATCTTTTACTTCATTAGGTTTTATATGTTGCGATTCGCGGCATATACTTTTAATATTTGCATTAAGTGTTTTTCAGGATTTGAATAACTAAGTTAAATGCTCCTACACGAGTAGCACCATCAAACTTGGGGGGCTACCAGGGTATCAACAAGATACCACTGTTTCCGTACAAGTCACACAGACATATTTGGAAGCAGATCGTACGTAAGAGGTATTGCAAGCCCGGTACAAAGACGGATTTAAATATTCGCACCATCTTGCCGCATGGGAGACGTCCTCTGTCGGTTGTAAAGACGAATGTAATGTTCGCGCACAGCGCGCACCACGCGCATCGTTGTCGCGCACAGCGCGCACCTCTGCCACAGAAGCACGTCTTCTGTCACACCTCCTTGTCGCGCACAGCTTAGAAGCACGTCTTCTGTCGCACCATGCTGCATCACTACTGGTACAAAAGGTACGCCCTTACCCAGGATACAGCATGCGAAATCCACCTTCACCATTGTGAGACAATCACAATCGCAATCTCAGTGCGCATTGTCGCATGGGGACTGCGCAGTATGATCCATCCCATGTGCACACAAGTTGCGCACACGTGGACTATGTCGTCATGGTTGATTGGGCCTACGCGGCCATGAAAAGAACTTAAGTTTAGCATAACATAGCCACGCGCTATGTCATACTAAACTTGGGGGGCTTGTGGACGTATGGTCCGGACTGGACCCTACATGGGCCAGGCCCGGCAGACAGCGGCCCACTCTACGCCTAAACCCTAATCCATGCCTTATAAATATTGGGATGTGATTCCATTCACAGCAGAACATAACAGGTTATCCTAAACCTAATTCTCATATGCTCCGCGCATCAATACTAACTTGACCGTCGGAGGCGCATCACGACGAACGGCCCAAGAAGAGTCGTTAAATCAGTCCGCGCCAGATTATGGATCAACACCGTTTAAGTATAAGTCTCTTAAAAAATAAAATATTTAACTTGGATTTATGTTGGATTTGGATTAAATTAGTATGGCATTAAATTAGGATTATAATTCTGATATTTTTGAAATTGTTTTATAGTTATTTATATGTAATTTTTATCATTTGGTAAATCATTATGTCATATTTTGATCTAAACACCAACCTTCTTAAACATGTTAAACGGATCACAAAAAGATTACACACGTTATGAATGTCTGTCATATTTTGATTTAAACACCAACCTTCTTAAACATGTTAAACAGGTCACAAACGGATTACACGTGTTATGCATGTCTGGGTTAGGGTTGAGTTAATTTACACGATTAATAGATGAGTCATGTTTGGGTAGAGTAGGAACCCAAATAGGTCAACCCGAACACGACTCAAGTGACACCCCTACTTATATGCCCCGTTCATGCAAATTTCTTTAGCATAAATCTATACTACTTTATAATGTATTTGAGACATTCTCAAGATGGAAGACTTAAAACTTTAAGCAACACACTTACTATTAATAAAAAATGAAGTTACATATGAAAAATTAAGTATTATAACTTTGTAAACTTGTAACAACCCTCCAATAAATACTCAATAAAATGTTATTTTAAACCACCCCTGCAATAAAAAAACAAATATTATTATACATATTATACAAACTAATAAAACACACAATGTTTTATACAAATTATATGAAAAAAAGTTGATGATACATATGGTTTTAAAAAGCGGACCGGACCAATTCAACCGATGTAACCGGGAATCAGAGCCACCACCGGTTCGTCTAGCCAATAAAAGCCGTCCAAAAACGAACATGAGAGAAACTTCGGAACCGGTAAAAACGGGTTGACCAAGCCGGACCGAGATAATTTCTTTTTGTTTTTCTCAGATTAATCAACTTGTTATTGTTATATTGTTGGTGCCTGCACTTTAATCATAGTGTACACGTTGTCGCAATACGCAAATAGCCTGCTAGCTATTCTTTTTTAATATGCTTTAACATAAGTTGAGATAATTTATTAGTATGACATGTAGTCATATATAGATCGACCTTGCTAATTCCTTCTTTTGTAGAGAGGATGTGAAGCTATGTGTTATTAACGTGGAGATTCTTTTAGTATGACATTAGTCATGTGACATTATTTGACGTGTAGTCATGGTACTTTGAGAATAGCTTCATTTGAATAAAATAAAATCAAGAATCTGAACATCAATGCAAACAAAACAAAAATATTGTTTTTCTTTCACGAGAATTTGGCTACATGAACATGTAAATTTGGGTCTACAAATCTATATTTTACTGGCGAGGGTTTTTATCTCCAAAAAAAGGTTAAAATTTTTGAAAACATGTTTAGATCACATTTTTTATTTAAAGATTTGTAAGGGAAATTTGACGAAAAATGCTCTAATATGCGACTTCCACAATACACCTGCTTACAAAATGCAATTTTATAGTAAATATAAATATGCATTAATAAACAAAAGTTTCATCGATCATTGCTACTTTACTCTCTCCCTCTCTATCATCACACACTTTCTTCCCGTTAACCAAATTACCTAAAAGGGCAGGATGTAAAAGTTATAACTTATATCATATTAACATACACGTTGTACTCTTTAATTTAAGTTCCATTCTCTATTATTTTTCGCTAAATTTAGAGCAATGGTTTATTACGTGAAATATTTGTGACAGATATCGATATGTGTCGATAGTTAACATATATTAAGCTATTGATGTTATAAACATGGCATCAAATCCAACATGGGAAAGGTGGAAAACAAGTATGGGGATTCGATAAAAGGTCGATGCCTCTCAATATAATGCAATATATTTATAATACAAATTAAATTATCCATTAATGTGATGGATGAATAACCATTGATTGTTTGAGTTTAGGAGGAAGAAGGAAGAAAAGATAAAGGAGTGAATGAGAGAGGGTGTGGAAGGAAGGAGAAAGAAGGAAGGAAGTGTCACTTTAGAGTTTAGATGAGTGATGAATAGAGGTGTCGAGGAACTAGGTATGATCGGAGGAAGAATGAAGAATTTATGCAATAGGCTACTATATGGGGTGGGGGTGGACAAGGACGGAACTTCATAGAGGCCAAAGGGGGTTGTGGTCCCCCAAAAAATTTACTCTTAAGTATCATTTACTTTACAATGTTAGTCATTAGTTGTGCAAAATATTAAAAGTTTGTAGTTTGGCCCCTCTAAAATAAGTATTTCATATTTTGGCCTCTCCAAGAAAAATGTTGAAGTTCCGTCCCTGGGGTGGAGGATGAGAGAGTTAATGACACTTTTAGTGAGTAACAATATAGGGTATGTGAGGAATGAGTTGAGTTATGTCATATCTTAGAATACTTTTTATTTTTAATTATCTTTTGTTTATACGATATGCTCGTTGAGTGTAATTGCATCATAAAAACGTAATGTTAGTTAAGGTATTTTTAAGTTTGAAGCATTTTATTCAAAACATGCATTTTATAGTCTTACATAACTATGAAAGGTGCATACATAACATAAGCACATTTCATCAAATTTCCTTTTGTAAAAAGAGTGCAAAAAATATACTGAGAATTGTAAATAGCTCTTTTGAAAGTTATTGTTAAAAATTGAACTCGAACTTCACTAAAAAAGTTCTCTACTTTCTTTTTTAGTTTTTCTTTTTCTTTATTATTATTATTATTATTATTATTATTATTATTATTATTATTATTATTATTATTATTATTATTATATTATTATTATTATTTTTTTTTTATAAAACATCACTTTATTATAAAATTATATAATTTACAAGAAATTAGTGGGAAGCCGATAAACTATCTGGCCCCCACTCCTCTACCTATAGCAAAACAAATCCTACTAAAGATATAGGTAGCAGCACGCGCACCAATGTTTTGAGTAACCGAGAACTTCCGGATCCGCTTAAGTAAAGTCACCGCATCCTTCTCAAGTTCCCCAAAAGAGGAGAATGAGAAGGGAAGAAACCCATATCCAATATCCGCACATTTAGGTTCATACTTGACGCGTTTATGTTGTGCGACCGCAATCACCGCACGACCAGGTACAAAATCAGCCATACCAGTTTGCGTCAAGGGCGATGACCCTGTTATATCGACAGATACATCAAGCCTTCCATCCCACGAGTAGAGCAACATATCGGCTGGACGTAAGGGTTGGTCCCTTTCTCCAATAAGCACGATGTCAACTTCTTTACGAGCCGAAATCCCCGATCGAGAACAAATGTCAACAAGGGTATCACGCACAACGTTATGTCGATGTTTAATACCAATAACACCAGCGCACGATACAACATGGTCCCCATAAATATCCCCTGCAAAGATCTTGGAACAAGCTGAGCACGACATCTGAACAGAGAATAAAGGAACACCTAGCCGATAACATAACACACATCGGTAGGTCCTAGCATTCATAGTCTGCCCCAACCCGGAGATCGGGACCACCCTAAGCCAATCCGAAGTGTAATCCTCCATTTGAGATTTCCATAACGCCTTCTGTCGTGTAGATAGGGAAAAAGTGGATTCAGTCGTTTGGATAACACGTGTGAAATATATATCTGCCAGTTTCTTCATAAGTTTTGGGGCAGCGATCTCACTTGGATTACTCAAAAGATTAATATCCATTTTCACATTAAAAGCACACAAGGCATCATCAAAGGAAAAGGAAGGCACACAAGGCATTATTATTATTATTATTATTAGACAAATGCAGCTTAAATTTTCACTCATTCATATTGCTAAGTATAGATTGGGTAAATATGCTTTTGTATATTTTGAGGTGATAGTCGTTGTAACATGTCATAGATTCCAATCTCACATATATTATCATCTTTTCGGTGCTTTCATTACCAAGCTAAAATTTGTGGTCACCCATAAATAAAGAAACAATCTACATGAACACGGTATACAAGTTCCAAGTTTAGGAAAGAAACAAACAAGAAGCATATGAGAATGTTGGAGAGGTATTCACGTGTATGAGATAAAGAGATAGGAAAATGGTGGTTTAACGGTATTAGTTTGTTTGTTGGTCTTGTAATCCAAAGGGTCTTGCCAATTTAGATCACATGTGAACCTATCACTTATCGCTTTCATTTCTTATTTCACATGCTTGCTCACGGTTTCTATACTGTTTATGTTTGACGTGTAATGTAAGAAGCTAATATGATGAAATTAGAAGAATGTTTACTCAAGTAGTATGACTCCCTTATTGTGCGTCTCTCATCCCATGGTTCGAAAGAGATGACTTTCCAAAAAATCGATCATGTTTCCCTATAGCGGAAGGCCGTTTTTCCTAGCAAGCGTTGACCATTGTCTTTTATATATTATCCTTGAAGCGAAGGTTTTATAAACCTGTTAGCATATATTGTCGGTTATCATTATTTTGCAAGAAATCGCCACTTGATTGATATGTTTGTTCTATCCGTTTTCGTATTCCTACAAAACGTTTTCCCGTTTCTTTAAATTTTTTTTCTTCTTTTTTTAACGACAACTAATTATCTCACAACTTTTTTACCACAAATATATCTCATACATTCTAAGCAAGACTTGAACTCATAACCATTTCATTGTGAAGCTTCTCACACAATTTGGGATACACAAGCCGTTTGGTTTTATACAAATTTAGTGGGTTTTCTTTTATTTATTTTCAATCTATTTTCCTCTAAAAAGCATAAAGTAATGGAAATAAGTATTTCTGTTGCCTAAATGATTCCATTTTGTCCTTATTTGTTAAATATTGCCTATAAATTAATCCTACTCTTGCAACAAACATACACGTACACATCAACTAGTTAGAGACTTAGAGCAGAAATGGAATCCAAAGCAAGTATTTTGATGATATACATTATTATAGTGATGCTTCTTCTCTTTGATTCAGACATTCATGTAAGTAACATTCTCTTCTTTTCTTGCTATTGCTAAAGAATTAAAGTTTTGGCTACTATTTTGATACTGGTATATGTTTTCTTGTTTGAAGATGACTTTGACGTGACTTGAAATATGGACATTTGATCAATTAGATTAACCTATGCACCATATATGCCAAACCCTAGACTTTTGAGCATTTTATCTATAACAAGTTTGTAATTTAAAGGGCTAATGTCCTCTAAATGTATCATATTTGTCATGATTTCCTTTCTTTTATATGTATTGAACAAATTTTTTGCTATTCTATGTACTAAACTTGCATTTTTTTGTACTCTTTGTGTATTTTATGACTATTTTGCCCCTCATTTTATTAACCCGGGAGGGGTAAAATGGTCATAAAGTACACAAAAAATACCAAAAATGCAAATTTAGTACATAAAATAGTAAAAAAAATTGTTCGATATATATATAAGAAAATCATGACAACTATGATACATTATCGTGTAATTAACCCTAATTTAAAAAGTGTAATATAACTAGAGGCTGACATACTAGAAGCAGAGGTGTGTACGTACATATCTTCGAGAGTATGGAACTATGGATAGTGTAAAACGTTTTTTTTTATTTTATTTTTTTTTTTATTTTATTTTATTTTTTTTTTCTTTTGTTCCTTATAATTTTTTTGATTGTAGCACGAAGCGCGTACCGTTGATTTCTTAAATAAAGCTTAATTTTTATAATCTATATACATGTTATGGCATCACATAGCTTTACAAACCTGTGGAAATGTTTATCGTAATAGATACTTTAAGATTAGTATGATCTGATTACAATGAATTCAGCAGATATTAATTAAATTGTAATTATCGGCACTCAGCTAATCATATGAGTAATCTATGTTACAGGCGAAGCACATAAATTACTCGCCGGCACCTCAACCACAACCACCAAACAACCTTTCTATGGTATGTATATTTTGTTTCCTTTGACTTACTGTTAAATGAATCAAAAGTGAGTGCGACAATAGCTATTATATTTATACCAAGTAAAATTAGTGCATGTAAAGATATTAGCACAAAATTATAAACAAATCATTTTTGAAGAAGTATTAAACATTTTGTATACATTTTCGTGGGTTTGACCCGTTTTATTTTTTTTTTACCACGGTTTACGTTGTATCTAGTATTATCGAATTATGTTGTATACCCATACCATTTTCATGAATAAGAGCATGTGTGGCCTTAATTATTTGATTATGTGTAACAGTGGATTTTTAATTACTTGCAGTATGGGGCCACTCCCGGAAGCCTTCAACCCCAAGGTATGTATAATTGTTCAAAATTTGGTCAGCTAACTATATCAGACATTTTTGTTTCTGCTAACCCAAAGGTTTAATTTCAAAAATGGTTTTATTGCTTTGTGCACTACAAGCTATAATATAATACTTGAATGATTGCTTACGATATCATGCTTATGTTGTTACACTCTATTTTACGGTTCAGAGTGTGCACCAAGATGCACAAATAGGTGCTCGAAAACTGCCTTCAAGAAGCCATGCATGTTCTTTTGCCAAAAATGTTGTGCCACATGCTTGTGTGTACCTCCTGGGACATATGGAAACAAACAGTTTTGCCCATGTTACAACGATTGGAAGACCAAGAGAGGAGGGCCAAAATGCCCTTGATATGATTCATCTTCTCATTTCTTGTTATAAACTCTTTAGATCTACATCAGACCAGTGTTGTAATAGGAATGAACCCATGATTCGTAATGTTGTATTCTATTTCGTAATGCTATAGTTTCTTCATGCACCTATTTTCCTATTTTTTTAGATATTTATGTGAGTATGAAGAGGATCAAATAGAAAGTTGCAACTTTTCTAAAAAGTCTAAAAAGTTTTCATATATTGACAGGTACTCTCTCTTTTCCCTACTTCTTATTTCCATCATGGTCCATTTTTTTCATTTTTAATTTCTTCAATCGTGATCAAATATTTCAAAAGTAAACTGCCAAGAAAGGTAGTATAAGATACAAAATTTGACGGTAAGATGTATACAATAGTTTCCCACTCCTAAAATGAATTGACAAATCAATTTATGATTTGCTTCATTACAACTGATTACATATGATAACTTATAGTGATTTGGTGGGCTAGTAATACAATACAAATACAGAATCGGCTTAGGCCCATAAAGCCTATCGCTAACAAAAAGGGGGTAACATAGTAGTATTTACATTGTGTTATTTAGGGGTATATTAACCTATGGGATTTAGACCAAGTGTTTAATCTGTGTTATTTAAGGATTGGGACCGGCTGAAATAGTCACCACATTCTTTACCATCTACTACTTATACTCATTTAAACATATGCAAATATCACAAAAGACATGGTCACCATTTTCATTTCATCCTTGGTCACCACCATCAAATCACCCATTTTTTTACTCGATTACTAGTGGCCTCTCTTTCATATATTGGAGCTAATTCACGCGTGATTTTGCCAAAATCATCCGGACTAAGTGTGGCCTTAAACCTTATTACATCCAACCTTAACTTGATACGAGATTTACATCAAAATTTTACACCGTTACTACTTAGTTAAGTATTACGTGTGTAAAAAAATTATAACATGGCATTTTAGCTTTGGAATTCAAGTAATTAAAGGTAAAGTCTTTCATAATGACATATATTTCATAAAAAGTGGAAAAATAAAAAAATAAATAAAAATAAACAAAAGGACAAAGGTTTTTACTTGCCTTTTATTAAATGAAAATTCATAAGTTAAAATATCACGTATAACTCTTTTATGCACGTGTAATACCCAACTAATTAAGATTGAAGTAGAAATTTAAGAAATATCTCGAACATACCCCTCAACAACATAAATTTAATACCATGTTTCCCTTTTGTCATAAAATTGATTTCTCAATATTTTTTAGGGGTGAGAAATTATTAAGTTTCCTTTATTGTCAAACTAGCTTATAGACCCGTGGTAACCCACAGGTTTTTGATGAGATTGTGCAAAAAAAATTAGTGCATGTAAACAAAGTAAGGAAAACCACAAAGTAAACAGGATGAATCATTTATTCGAAAGGAA
The DNA here is from genome assembly GCA_030686995.1 of Artemisia argyi. NCBI lineage: Eukaryota > Viridiplantae > Streptophyta > Magnoliopsida > Asterales > Asteraceae > Artemisia > Artemisia argyi. The sequence goes on along the minus strand of CM060681.1, from coordinate 139,990,751 downwards.
TAATAAGTCAATGATAGTATATAGTACAATGCTTGTAACTAAAAATGTCATAAACGGCCATGCACGCGTGCTCCAATCTTGATAATGAAGGAATGTGTGAATCGTATATCTATTCATAATAATAAGCCGGTATATAAATACCCAATACATGAATATTCTAGACCTCGGGCCTAAGCCCATACTAAGATTACATGGACTCTTATAATATCGACTAACACTCCCCCGCAGTTAGAGCGGGAGGACATGGGACACTCAAACTGGACCTAAACTCCTGAAACAAAGCATATGGTAAACCTTTTGTGAAAATATCTGCATACTGATAACGGGATGGTACATGAAGCACTCGAATCTGACCAGCAGCAACCAAATCTCGAACAAAATGAATATCAATCTCAATATGCTTCGTACGTTGATGTTGGACCGGATTAGAAGATAAGTAAACGGCACTAACATTATCACAGTATACCAACGTAGCAGAAGATAAAGGTGTGTGTAACTCACGTAAAAGATTCCGCAACCAACAAGTCTCAGCAACAGCATTGGCAACCCCACGATACTCTGCCTCAGCACTGGAACGAGACATCGTCGGTTGACGCTTAGAGGACCAAGATAGAAGATTGTTACCCAGAAAAACACAATACCCAGAAGTCGATCTCCGAGTAGTAGGGCATCCAGCCCAATCAGCATCAGAATAAGCAACCAATGAAGAAGTTGATGAAGAAAACAACTGCAAACCATAGTCTAATGTACCCCGAACATACCTCAAGATGCGCTTAAGAGCCGAGAAGTGAGGCTCCCGAGGATCATGCATGAAAAGACAAACCTGCTGCACTGCATATGAAATATCAGGTCTAGTGAATGTAAGATACTGTAGAGAACCAGCAAGACTCCGATATAACTTAGGATCAGAAACCGGATCACCATCATCACCCAATTTAGACTCGGTGTCAACAGGAGTCCGAGAAGGGTTACAACCAACCATATGTGCACGCTCCAATATCTCCATAGCATACCTGCGCTGTGACAAAAATATACCAGAAGAATCACGCGTAACTGAAACACCCAAGAAATAATTAAGAGCACCCAAATCTGTCATAGCAAACTCCTTATGTAAAGAAGCAATAATCTGCTGTAATAAACTATCAGACGAAGCAGTGAGCACAATATCATCCACATAGAGTAACAAAAATGCAGTATCATCACCCTGGTTATAAATAAATAACGAGGAGTCACAACGGCTAGGAGAAAAGCCAACAGTAGTGATATAAGTTGCAAATCGCTGAAACCATGCCCTAGGAGCCTGCTTAAGACCATACAGTGAACGCTGCAGTAAACATACATAATCAGGATGAACAGGATCACGAAACCCAGGTGGTTGATACATATAAACAGTTTCTGCCAAATTCCCATGTAAAAAAGCATTCTTGACATCCAGCTGATGTACTGGCCAATGTCGAGAAATAGCTAAACTAAGAACTGTCCGAATAGTGCCAGGTTTAACAACCGGGCTAAAAGTCTCATCAACATCCACACCCTCTATCTGATTACTACCATTAGCTACAAGACGAGCCTTGTAGCGACTAAGAGTGCCATCTGGTAAATACTTGTGACGAAACAACCACATACTACGGATAACATTCGCATCTGGGGGTTTTGGTACAAGAATCCAAGTTTTGTTTTTAATAAGTGCATCATGCTCATCACACATAGCATTTTGCCAATTGGGATTACGAAACGCATCACTAGTAGACCGAGGTAAAGGAGAAATTGTAGACACATGACCAGCATAACGAGGATTGGGACGAGTAGTCCCGACACGAGAACGGGTAACCATGGGGTGAATCGAAACAGTGGGCTGGGGAATTGGAGGATCAGGTGCTTGTGGCATTTGTGGTGCAGAGGAATCTAGTGTTTGTGGTGTTAGTGGCGTTTGAAGAGTGGGTGTAGGTGGAGATGGTGGCATTTGAGGAGTGGGTGTAGGTACAGGAGATGGACTGAGAGGCTCAACAGGTGCATCAGTTGTAGAAGTGTTAGGTGTTGTGGTGGGAGATAATCTTATAATATTAGAGATGACATTAGATGTGTCATCCAAAAAATCATAAGAAGAACTGGCAGTGGGAGTGGTGATAGGAGATTTTGTTGGGGCAAACGGGAAAACAGTTTCATCAAAGGTGACATGACGTGAAAGAATAATTTTATTGGTATTCAAATCTAAACAACGATAACCACGATGATTCATGGCATGACCTAAGAAAAGTGAAGGTGTGGCCCGTGCACCAAGTTTGTTATTAGTATCGATGTGAGGATAACAAAGACACCCAAAGGTACGCAAAAGACTATAGTCAGGTGTTAAACCATAAAGGCGTGTAAAGGGAACTTCATTGTCAATGGCACGTGAGGGTAATATATTTAAAAGATAAACAACCATATTAAGAGCCTCAGTCCAATAATTAGGAGGAAGATGTTCTTGAAATAACAAGGTACGGATAAGGTTATTGATAGTTCGAATCATCCTTTCGGATTTCCCATTTTGTTGAGAAGTACGAGGACAAGAAAATCGAAATTGAATCCCATTATCTGAAAAGAGTTTATGAAAGGATTGGTTATCAAATTCCCCACCATGGTCACACTGAAAAGACTTAATTTCACATTTAAATTGAGTACGGACAAAGCTACGAAACAAAGTAAATTTAGACAAAACATCAGATTTATTAACTAAAGGATAAACCCAAACAAACTGAGAATAATGATCCAAAAACAAGATATAATATTTGAAACCAGAAAGACTCAGAATTGGGGAAGTCCACAAGTCCGAGTGTACAATATCAAATGACGAAGTAACCATACTATGAGAACTAACAAATGGAAGTTTCACGTGTTTGCCAAGCTGACAAGTATGACAAAGAACGGGAGACTTCTCTTTATTACATGAAATTGAACTACTTGAAAGAACACGACGTAGCACTTCACTTCCTGGATGTCCAAGACGTTGATGCCACATATACTGACTCGCTAAAAAAACATGTGGAATGGTGGAAGATTGAGTGACAGGATAAAGATCTCCATTGCTATCACAGCGGAGCAGCACCCGACGCGTTTGAAACTCCTTAACAGAAAAACCAAAAGGGTCAAACTCAACGGTACAATAATTATCACGAACAAATTGACGAACAGAAATCAAATTCTTAACAATATTGGGAGTAATTAACACATTATTTAAATGAAGAGGACGAGTGGAAGTTGGTAAAATGCTATGGCCAGAGTTGATAACAGGAATAGAATGCCCGTCACCAACCGCGACAGACGGATAAATGCACGAATTAAAAACATCACTAAGACACTTAACATCATCATTAATATGAGAGGACGCACCTGTATCCATGTTCCAATTACCATCAGCAGGAGCATGAAGAGTTTCAGTAGCAAAAGCATGAGGTAAGGTAGTTTCTTGACTTGGCATAGAGCCCCCTTGTTGCGAACCTGTGACATTAGGAGAAATTTGTGATAATTGTCCTAGTGCAAAAGGACCACCTGGTTGTAGACCCTGCTGCTGCTGTGAACCAGGCATAAAAGAAGTGAACTGAACCCCCTGAGGAGGAGTTGAACCGACAGGGTTGAAACCCCAAGCTGAACCCCCAAGATGGTGAACCTGCTGCTGTTGAACTGGCGGCTGTTGAACCTGCGCTGGTTGAACCATCTGCTGGTGAACCGGCTGCCATGAACTGGCAGCATTAAATGACCCCTAGCTGCTGTTGAACCGTGTGCTGTTGAACCATCTGATGTTGTGATCCGTTGGGAACAAAAGAACCCCCACCCATATTATTAAGAGTCGTAGTGGATAACATGTGATTGGCCAATGGTCCAAAACCTGGTGGTGGGCTTACCAAACATGCAAGTGGTTGAGAAGTAGGCTGAGTAACATTCGACTGTGGTGAAGTAGCTCCATGCATAACTCCTTGAATACCTAGTTTAGCCAAAAGGGTTTGAAGAGTGACCAAGTCATTGGAGGACAAAGAATTACCCGTAGAAGCATTAGCATTCGATGGACGTTTGGAAGGATTATTATGAATACCGTCGTGAAGATACTTGCAATGTGCCCCAAACCTACAAAAACCTTGAGCAAATAGGAAACAAGGTTTGTGTACCTTTTCATTAGGGTTAATAGATCACCTCACATTAGAAGATGAGTTAGCCAATAAAACCATTGGCGATGAGGAAGTAGAATCAACCAATGTATGATGACCACGGGTTTTTAATCGCATCTCTTCCGTTGTAAGCATAGAACGTACCGTTTTAAGATCCGGGAATACCTCACGATGAGCAATGATAGTGGAGACACTATCATATGTGGCAGGTAACCCTTCCAAGGCGAAAGTAACAACATCATCATTGATAATAGGAGACTGATGAGTGCTCAAACACTCATCATTTTTGTCGTATTTAAACAGCCAAAACATACAAAAACAATCAAAAAGTTATCAAAATACTTAAATTATCCCAGGGATTGTGTTTTATGTGTTTTAAAAGCAAAATGAGCAAAAAAAAAATGAAAAACGATCAAAGTTTGCAATATTGGTAGTTTCAGTCCCCCGAGTTTCAAAACTTGTCAAAAATAGTCCCTATGCATTCATTTTGAAAGAAAAAGTCAACCCAAGCTTTTGAAAGTCAAATATCACAAAACATGATACTTGGGTCATAAGTTTTCCAAATTTACACATTTGGTCCCTAACATTTCAAAAATGGCAAATTAAGTCCCTGGGAATTTTGAAAAATGGAAAATGGCAAAAAGTGGTCCTTGTATTAATGGAACTTGACAAAATTGATCCTTGGTAACACTTTGGGAAACACATAAATTCAGTCCTCAAGTTTGGTAGAATTACAACTTTGGTCCTTGTTATTAATTCAAACCAAACGGACCCCTTTTATTATTAAAACCCCAAAAACCAAGCCTGATCCAAATCCAATAACCCAAGCCCAACACCCCCGGCCCATTTACCTTTTTATAATAAAAACACCCCCGGTCAAAGTGGTCAAATGACCACTGTTCACCGTCCCCTTCCCCCGTTTTTCAGGCCTGTGTCCCCCCTCCTCCTCACCTTTTTCCAACAAAAACCCCCCCACAATAAATATCCTCACCAACCTAACCAACCCCCACCATCGTTCCATTAAATGATCTCAACTACACCACTAATTTTGGTTCGTTGGATTTTTGGCGGGAAAACATGATCAAGGGCTGAGGTGCATCACAAGTCAATTAAACGATGGGGATTTAGTCATTGGTCAAAGGAGAGACCTGTGGGACACTCAGATATCAAAAAGAAGCCATGTGAATAGAGATAGGACCTAATTTTGGATCGATATATATATATGTATATATATATATATATATATATATATATATATATATATATATATATATATATATATATATGTAAGCTCATATGAGCCCTAGTGTGTATTAGTATTGTATTTTTAGTTAATGTAAGGTTTAATTTTATCATCTGTAATCTTTTTAAAGTTAATAAAAAAGTTGTTTCAAGTTTATTCACAGTTTGCAATTTTCAAGCTTATTTAGAAATTTCAATCTCTTGTTCAAAGATCATTAGTGATATATAACTATTTGTACACTCATATAAATCCTCATGTATCTATTTTAATAAGTTTTCAAGTTTGTGGAATGGTTTTTACTTAAGTTTGAGAAAAATAGAAAAATAATAGAAAAATAAAAATAAAATAAAAAACTGGGAAAGAAAAGGAGACAAGCATGGAGCATGGTGAATTTGGGATGGCCATGGGTTAGTGGCTCTGTGGAGGGCCTATAGGATTGTACTTGGTTCATGGTTCATTGAAAGTTGCTTGGAAGGCTTTGTAAGAATTTTATTTTGATTTTTACCATTTTAGTGTAAAAGTAATATTAGTGGTTTATTTGTGTCTATTTTGTCTGTTTATTGCTAAGTAGATAATTTATGATCATTAATTTGTGGTTTGGAATCATTGGTACCAAGTTTGTTTGTTAACTGTGTTTTAAAGGTGTGTTTGGATTTAACTGTGTGGATCACCTTGGTGGTTCTCAGTATTTGTTGCTTGTTTACTTAGCTCACTTATTGCCTAAATACACCAAGTCAAGCATAAAATAAGTCACTTGTTAACAAAAAGTCAAAATCTCATATAAAATTATTTAAAAATCATCTGTGAAGGATTTAGAGAGGCATAAGCCTCATTTCAAGTCACATATACAAGTTCTTGCTTATTTTGAGCTTATTGTAGCTTATATAACTTAAACAAGTCATAAAATCAGGAATCAAATTTCAAAAAAGTCAAAAATAAAGTTTTCATGAAAAAGTCAAAAACAATCTTTGGCAGAAATCCATTTCTGGGAGGATTTTTCTAGATTTTTGTGTTTGGAATTAGCAAGTGAAATTTGTTGTGCTTATAGTATCTCAGCTGGTCTACAATATCCCATGGTTAGCTTATTTTTGTGAATTTTGCACAAGCTTGTGCACAAGCTCAAAGTGAGCTGCAAGGGAAGCACCTCCCTTGTGCACTAGACTCAGTCTCACTCACCCAACTTGAGTGGACCCCACAGGCCTATTTAGTGGACCCCAGGACCTGCTTTTTGGCTTAATAGAAAGCCAATAAGCTAGGCTTTAAGACCTTAAGCTTATTATGTAGTTTAGAAGCCATTTGGTAGGGCTGCAAGTGCCCTAAAGTTTGACCATCATCTGAGTTAAGCTGATACCTCAGCTTTGGTACCCATCTTTCAACCCTCCCCCTGACCTCATCTGTGGGACCCAGAGGGTGTGCCCTAGCTTTTTAGATAGCTTATCACCTCAGCTTTTTGGCTTATTACTTGGTTTGGACTTTCAGAGTCCCTAGTGGACCCCACAAGCCTCAAAAGTTGACCAGTTGGACCTGTTGTGCACTGTTTGGTGTTGGATTGCTTATTGATTCTTTAAGTGCTTATTCCTTGTGCTTATTTGCTCAATTTGGTTTGTTTTAAGTAGTGTTACATCTGTTTGTGGTTTACTTGTGTTTTAAACATCATTTGGTAGCTTTTGCTTCTCATTCAAATCCTAATAAGCTTAAAAAGCTCAACTGCCTTCAAATAAGCCCATCAAATTGCTTATTCTTGTGTTCCAATCAAACTTCCTTCACAAAAGTTGCTTAAAAACCATTAATAAGCAAGTTTGAATCAGAAAAATCCCAAAAAGCTCAATTTGATAGAAGTGATAGCTTCTATTTAAGCCAATTGGCTTATCACCTCAGCTTATTTATAAGCTAATTTCATTTTTATATTTTTCCTAGGCTTCGGGTATATAAAAATAATTTTTGTAATTTTTTCAGATTTTTCTTGCATCATTTGGTATTTTTCTTAATTTAAATTAGTTTTTAATAATTATTAAATAGTTAATAATTAATATTAATTAATTAAAAAATCAGAAAAATATAAATTTAATTTTAAAATTAGTTTTTAGTTATTTTTGATTTTTCCAAATTTTATTTTCAATTTTCTAGTGTAATTTCATAATTAATTAGAATTTAGGTTAATTTAAATAATTAAAAAGTAATTAATAATTAGTTAATAATTAGTAATAATTAATTAAAAAGTCTTAAAAATATATTTTCAGTTCTAAAATTAGTTTTATAGTATTTTAGGTTTTTCTAAGTTTAAATTTTTTTTTCTAGGTTAATTTTATAATTATTTGTATTTTAGGTTAATTTAATTAATCAAAATTAAATAGGAAATTAGTATTTAATTAATAGTAATTATAAAAATAGTGTAAAAATTAATTTTAATTTTCCAAAAATTTTCTTTAGTCATTAGGTTTGTAAAAACACCATTTTTATACCAGTAGCCTTTTCAGATCACCTCACTCCCTTTTATTTTACGTACGTTTGTTCACGTTTTCAGCAAACGTACGGGTTTTAGGTAATTTCTTCTCAATCTAAATTCCAGTAATTAATCACATGGCTTTCCTAAGCTATTTTTGTTCTTAATTTCCAAATAATTCTCATAACCACCCTTTTCTGTGAATAATCACCCGATCACAATCACGCTCAGATACAATTCACACCTCGTCGGGGTATAACGACCTGGTGATTTCCTATATTACCCGGAGATTGACTCTAGGCTATTTGACTTTGTTGACCATTTCTTGGTCAATATAAGTTGACGGTTTAGGGCAAATCAAAATTTGGCGCCGCTGCCGGGGAGGTGTGCGCGTTTCTGCAGCGTCTTTTGAGATTAGTGTTATCTCACCACAATCACTGTACAAATACCACCACTTTTGTAAATTTTAAATCAAAACACAAAAAAGTCATTAACACTTTTCCTAAAGTGTTAAAACACCAAAAAAATTAAAAACAACAAAACAGATCGTAACGTTTTCTGAATCGGGTTTCTTTTAAGGTGATTCTTAAAGAGAAACGATTTTAGATTACGAGACGATACCAAATATATTGTCCAAAAGTTTTTCACCCATACACAAAACCCAAAAACATCCGTCTTTTCTTGTGAATAATAATCATACATAAAAATAAACCGTCGCAAACCAAGACAGAACACCTACCAACTGGGGGTGTGAACATAATAAGTTCCCAAACCTAAGATTTAAAACTTGCCTTTGTATCCCTGTGAGTGGTGTACCTTTCTTAAAGAAGCCACTTTCTTGTGATTATTGGTTTAAGTTCACTGTGGATTTGCCTCGATTTTGTTTTGATTGGTTTTTATCCCTAGTGCATGCGCACTCGTTCTTCAAGGTCCACTAACCCATTACGTGAGCTTGTCAGGAAACCTCGAAGACCTCGTAGACGTTCTGCACCAACAGTCGGATCTGAGATCCGTACTGTTGCCACACCACTGTCACCATGGCAGAAGACCGCCCCATGTGTGAGCTTCTCCAAGCACCCATCGAGGGTTACGGAGATGCCATTGTTGTTCCAGCCATCGTGGCTGATAATTTTGAGCTCAAAACCGGGTTACTCAATCTTGTGACCTCAAGTCAATTCAACGGTTTTGAGAGGGACGATCCTCATGCTCACATTCGATGGTTCAATAAAATCACATCGACCATCAAGTACAAGAATGTCCCTTGTGAAGCAATCAAACTTCTTCTCTTCCCATTCTCCCTGAAGGGACAAGCCCGGATTTGGCTTGAAAAACAACCTCCTAGATCTATTGAGACATGGGAAGATCTTGTGAAAAAATTTGTGAATGAATTCTTCCCACCTTCCAAGACCACGAGTCTTAAGAACGAAATCACCAAGTTCACTCAGAAATATGATGAATCTTTTGGTAAAGCGTGGGATCATTTCAAAGAATTACTTCGCAAGTGTCCACATCATGGTTTCTCAGAGTTGATGCAACTCGATACTTTCTACAATGGCGTGAGCCAAGCTGATCACGATTCTCTCAATGCCTCCGCTGGAGGTAATTTCTTGAGTAGAACCACAAAAGAAGCTTTGCAAATCATAGAAAACAAGTCCAAGGTCCGCTCTACACGAAGCAAACCGATTGTTTCTCAAATCAATGTGGGTCCTTCTACTTCATCTTCTGTGGGTCAATCCAGCACGGATGCTAAGCTTGACAAGCTCACTGAAGCGATTCAAGCTTTGGTTCTCGCCCAAACAAATAAAGTTTCATTTCCACAACATCCTCCACCTGCTGAGGTTAAAAAAGTGGAAGTCTGTGTGACTTGTGGTGGGCCGCATGCCTACTACAATTGCATAGCTACTGATGGTACTCCATATGAAGCTCATGATGTTGTCGGGTCCCAAAATCAAGGAGGCAATCAATACCGCCCTCCTATGGACCCGAACTATCGTCCTCATCATTATCCTGGACCTCCCGGTTTTAATCAAAACCAAAATGTCCAAAACCGTGGCCAAAATCAAAATAGAGTGAACCAAGGTTTTCAAAACCAAGGTAACTTCAATCAGGGTCACGGTTTCCAAAATCAAGGTTTCCAACATCAAAATCAAGGAAACTTTAACCGGAACCAAGGTCAGGGTAATTTCAATCCCGGGAATTTTCATGGAAACAATCACCAGAATCAAGGGAATTTCCATCATCAAAATCAAGGAAATTTCAACCAAGGTCCCAATCCGAACAATCGAGCTCAAAATTTTCCTAATCCGAATCAAGCCATTGTTCCAACCGGGCCTTCATCTGATGAGTTGTTAAAGCAATTCATGAAGTCCCAAGAAGAGTTGAACAAGTTGCTGGTCAACCAGATTTCTGATATCAAGAAGTCTTTAAATGATCGACCCTCGGGCTCAGGTAATACTTTACCGAGCAACACGATCGCTAACCCGAGGGGCGATGCTAAGGCGATCACAACACGAAGTGGTGCTTCATATGATGAACCCGCGATTCCTACTACCTCTTCTCCCTCTCCTCCAAAGGTAGTGGAACGTGAACCTGAGGTAACAAAGGACAAGGTGCAAACTCCTAGCCCACGAAGTACAGCACACGTCCAACCTCAGGTTATTCCAGAAACCAGATGTAAGCCTGGAGTTGTCTTTGAACCACCAAAAACTCCAGTGGACAAATCCAAAACTTCTATTCCTTATCCATCACGTCTCAATGAACAAAAGCTCCGCGAAAAGGCTAGTCACCAAATGGATAAATTTTTCCAAATCTTCCAAGATTTGCACTTTGACATTAGCTTCGCGGACGTTATTCTCTTGATGCCCAAGTTTGCATCAACAATCAAGAATCTGTTAAGTAATAAGGAAAAACTCTTTGAGATGGCAAGAACTCCTCTGAATGAGCACTGCTCAGCAGTTCTCTTGAAAAAGCTTCCTGAAAAGCTTGGAGACCCCGGGAAATTTCTCATTCCTTGTACTTTCCCGGGTATGGTTGAATGCTTCGCCTTAGCCGATCTAGGTGCTAGCATTAACCTGATGCCATATTCTGTGTGGAAGAAACTCTCTCTTCCCGAACTCACTCCCACGTGCATGACTTTGGAGCTTGCCGATCGTTCGATTTCTCGTCCTCTTGGCAATGCCGAGGACGTATTCGTTAAAGTGGGAAAGTTCCATTTTCCGGCAGATTTTGTGATTGTTGACTTTGATGCCGATTCTAGGGTCCCTCTCATTCTTGGAAGGGGATTCCTTAGAACTGGGCGTGCTCTTATCGATGTATTTGAGCATGAGATCACATTACGTGTTGGAACGGAAGCCATCACCTTCAACCTAAATCAAACTTCGAGATACTCCTCCAATTATGACTGTGAATCGGTGAACCAAATAGATGTCATCGATGTTGCTACTGAGGAGTATGCTCAAGAGATTTTAGGTTTCTTTGATGATTCTTCGAGTGAAAACCTCACTCAATCTTCTCATCCCATCATTGCCAATTCTTCTCCTTCCCTCACTCCGTTTGAGGGAAGTGACTTCATCTTAGAAGAAATTGAGGCCTTTCTCAAAAGTGATTCGATTCCTGATGGAATCGACAACCAAGAGATTGACCCCGAGAGGGATATTCTCCTGCTTGAGAAACTATTAAACGAAGATCCCTCTCCTCTTCCTGTTCTACCACAAACACTTCATAAGGAGGAAGTCAAAAATGTTGAGAAAACTGATGACTTTCCCGAGGTTGAACTTAAGGACTTGCCGCCTCATCTTGAATATACATTTCTGGAGGGTGATGATAAATTGCCCATCATAATTGCCAAAGATTTAAGCGTTGAGGAAAAGGCTGCTCTCATAAAGTTTTTGAAGTCACATAAACAAGCAATTGCTTGACGACTCTCCGACATTAAGGGAATTGACCCTGAATTTTGTACTCACAAGATTTTAATGGAGGATGACTTCAAACCTGCAGTCCAACAACAAAGAAGGGTGAATCCAAAAATTCACGAGGTTATCAAACAAGAAGTTTTAAAACTTCTTGATGCCGGATTGATTTACCCTATCTCGGACAGTCCTTGGGTTAGCCCAATTCATTATGTTCCAAAAAAGGGTCGCATTACTATTGTCACAAATGAGGAGAATGAGTTGATTCCAACTCGATTGGTTACGGGATGGCGTGTCTGCATTGACTATCGCAAGTTAAATGACGCCACCCGCAAAGACTATTTTCCTCTGCCCTTTATGGATCAGATGCTCGAGAGATTAGCGGGGAATGAGTACTATTGCTTCCTCGATGGTTTCTCGGGTTACTTTCAGATTCCCATTGATCCGCAAGATCAGGAAAAGACCACTTTCACGTGCCTCTATGGAACTTTTGCATATAAACGTATGCCATTTGGCCTATGTAATGCTCCGGGCACGTTTCAAAGATGTATGATGGCCATATTTTCGGACATGATCGGGAAAACTATGGAGGTCTTTATGGACGATTTTTCGGTCATTGGTGATTCGATCCAATCATGTCTCTCCCATTTAGACAGCATGCTAAAACGTTGTGAAGACACAAAGTTATGTCTAAATTGGGAGAAAAGTCACTTTATGGTAAAAGAGGGCATTGTCCTCGGCCATAAAATTTCAAAGAACGGGATTGAGGTTGACAGAGCCAAAGTGGACGTCATTGCAAAATTGCCTCATCCCACAACCGTAAAAGGTGTTAGGAGCTTTTTGGGTCATGCCGGTTTCTACCGTAGGTTTATTCAAGATTTTTCTAAAATCGCCCGGCCTATGACCCATCTCCTCGAGAAGGATGCTCCTTTTATCTTCTCCCCCGAGTGCATCGAAGCTTTTGAAACATTGAAGAAAAAGCTTACTGAGGCACCGATTCTTGTTGCCCCCGATTGGGACTTGCCCTTCGAGCTCATGTGTGATGCTAGTGATTATGCGATAGGGGCAGTCTTGGGGCAACGAAAAACAAAACATTTTCAGCCTATACACTATGCCAGCAAAACTATGACCGAGGCTCAAAGTCATTACACCACCACCGAAAAAGAATTATTAGTTGTGGTGTATGCTTTTGAAAAATTCTGGCCATACTTGATACTGACCAAAAGCATAGTGTATACGGATCACTCGGCTTTGAAGTACCTCTTTGCAAAACAAGATGCAAAGCCGAGACTACTCCGTTGGGTTCTCCTCCTGCAAGAATTTGATATCATTATTCGTGATAAAAAAGGAGCCGAGAACCTAGCTGCTGATCATCTCTCCCGTCTTGAAAACCCTCACCAAGATGCTTTCGAGAAAAAGGAAATAAACGAAACATTTCCTCTCGAAACCCTCAATGCGGTTTCATTTCGTGGAGACTCGATTACCCCATGGTTTGCCGATTTCACAAATTACCATGCGGGTAACTTTGTTGTGAAAGGGATGTCGTCCCAACAGAAAAATAAATTCTTCAAAGATGTAAAACATTACTTCTGGGACGACCCCTACCTGTTCAAAATTTGCGCGGATCAAGTCATCCGGCGGTGTGTGTATGGTCAGGAAGCCACTGAAATTTTAAAGGCTTGCCATGCTAGTCCCACGGGGGGCCCACCACAATCCCAACTACACCGCCAAAAAGGTGTTTGATTCCGGCTTTTATTGGCCCACAATCTACAAGGATGCCCAAGAATTGGTCAAGTCCTGTGACGCTTGTCAACGTCACGGGAACATTTCACAAAAGAATGAAATGCCTCAGAATGCAATTCAAGTTTGTGAAATTTTTGACGTCTGGGGCATCGATTTTATGGGGCCATTTCCGTCTTCTCATGGCAACAAATACATACTCGTAGCTGTTGACTACTTGTCAAAATGGGTTGAAGCGAAAGCTTTACCCACAAATGATGCCCGAGTAGTTGTGAAATTTTTTAAAGCTCTTTTTGCCCGATTCGGAACTCCACGTGCTATTATTAGTGATCGTGGTACGCACTTCTGTAATGACAAATTCGACAAAGTCATGCAAAAGTACGGTGTAACTCACCGTCTTTCTACTGCGTACCACCCTCAAACAAGTGGACAAGTAGAAGTTTCCAATCGGGGCATTAAAAGAATTTTAGAAAGAACCGTAGGTGAAAATCGTGCATCGTGGTCGGATAAATTAGATGATGCACTTTGGGCTTTCCGTACGGCTTACAAAACACCCATTGGGTGTACGCCTTACAAACTTGTGTACGGGAAAGCGTGCCATCTTCCGATCGAGCTTGAGCACAAAGCCTATTGGGCTCTCAAGCATGCAAATTTTGACCTCAAAACTGCGGGTGACCATAGAAAAGTTCAACTGAATGAATTAAATGAACTTCGTGATCAAGCTTACGAGAACTCTTTGATCTATAAAGAAAAGACAAAGAAGATTCATGACTCCAAAATCAAGAACCGCGTTTTTAACGTTGGTGATCGAGTCCTTCTTTTCAACTCTAGACTCAAGATCTTCTCGGGAAAGCTAAAAACCCGTTGGACTGGTCCATTCACTATCGCTAAGGTTTATCCTTATGGCACCGTCGAATTATCTCAAAATGACGGTCCGAATTTCAAAGTGAATGGACATCGATTGAAGCATTACTTTGGAGAGGACAATCCATCCATGGTTGTCCCGGATCTCCAAACTTTCCCCAAGGACAATTGAATTCTGGGATCGAGTCAAGCTAGCGACTCGATGAACAAAAACAATAGCACAATACGGGTTTTCACCCGTATCTCTGATTTCTTTCTACTTTCTACCATCTAAGTGTGGGGGAATGGCCAACCCCCCGCTGTTTGAAAATGTATATATGTATATAAGTAAAAAAAAAAAAAAAAAAAAAAAAAGTGTGTATATATAGAAATAAAGTGAAATATGGTGTTTCCACAGTTAAATTCGAATATTGGCTTTTTCCGTTCAAAGAGTCGGCATAATAGCCGGGACTTTGAATATTGAGGACAATATTCATTTCTAAGTGTGGGGGGGGGGGGGGGGGGGGAATTCTAGCGAATTTTATCACAATATATCTTCTAGTACCCCCGTTTTTGGCCAAAATTTTCAAAAATTTTCACTTTATTTCAAAAAGTTTTGTGGTTATCAGTCCGCCATGTCTAACCGACAAATGGATTGGCTAATCCAGGAGCAAACAGCTCTTGGTAAAGATAACTCAAATTCGTTGGCGGCTTGCAATTTTCCCAAAATTGTATGGTATCTCAACTCGCCATATCCTAAAAAGTGAATGAGTTGGCTAGCCCGCAAGATTATGGCTTGTGGTAAAGGCAGTGGAAAAACCATAATTGGTAATCAGCTCACCAAGATGTCGACTGTGTCCATCAAGAGTTGGCTAGTCCAGGAGCAAACGGCTCTTGGTAAAGACAAATCAAAACCGTTGAAAGCTGATGGTTTGCTAAAAATCACATGGTTATCAAGTGGACCATAGTTCTTACTTGAATCGAAACACTTGGCTACTCCAGAAGTGATGGCTTTTGGTAAAGAGATTTCAAATCAATCAAGTTTTCTCAAACACTCATAATTTTTGTCGTATTTAAACTGCCAAAACATACAAAAACAATCAAAAAGTTATCAAAATACTTAAATTATCCCAGGGATTGTGTTTTATGTGTTTTAAAAGCAAAATGAGCTAAAACAAATGAAAAACGATCAAAGTTTGCAATATTAGCAGTTTCAGTCCCCCGAGTTTCAAAACTTGTCAAAAATAGTCCTTATGCATTTATTTTGAAAGAAAAAGTCAACCCAAGCTTTTGAAAGTCAAATATCACAAAACATGATACTTGGGTCATAAGTTTTCCAAATTTACACATTTGGTCCCTAACATTTCAAAAATGGCAAATTAAGTCCTTGGGAATTTTGAAAAATGGAAAATGGCAAAAAGTGGTCCTTGTATTATTGGAACTTGACAAAATTGATCCTTGGTAACACTTTGGGAAACACACAAATTCAGTCCTCAAGTTTGGTAGAATTACAACTTTGGTCCTTGTTATTATCACAAACCAAACGGACCCCTTTTATTATTAAAACCCCAAAAACCAAGCCTGATCCAAATCCAATAACCCAAGCCCAACACCCCTGGCCCATTTCCCTTTTTATAATAAAAACACCCCCGGTAAAAGTGTTCAAACGACCACTGTTCACCGTCCCCTTCCCCCGTTTTTCAGGCCTGTGTCCCCCCCTCCTCCTCACCTTTTTCCAACAAAAACCCCCCACAATAAATATCCTCACCAACCTAACCAACCCCCACCATCGTTCCATTAAATGATCTCAACTACACCACTAATTTTGGTTCGTTGGATTTTTGGCGGGAAAACATGATCAAGGGCTGAGGTGCATCACAAGTCAATTAAACGATGGGGATTTAGTCATTGGTCAAAGGAGAGACCTGTGGGACACTCAGATATCAAAAAGAAGCCATGTGAAGAGAGATAGGACCTAATTTTGGATCGATATATATATATATATATATATGTGTGTGTGTGTGTGTGTGTGTGTGTGTGTGTAAGCTCATATGAGCCCTAGTGTGTATTAGTATTGTATTTTTAGTTAATGTAAGGTTTAATTTTATCATCTGTTATCTTTTTAAAGTTAATAAAAAAGTTGTTTCAAGTTTATTCACAGTTTGCAATTTTCAAGCTTATTTAGAAATTTCAATCTCTTGTTCAAAGATCATTAGTGATATATAACTATTTGTACACTCATATAAATCCTCATGTATCTGTTTTAATAAGTTTTCAAGTTTGTGGAATGGTTTTTACTTAAGTTTGAGAAAAATAGAAAAAATAATAGAAAAATAAAAATAAAATACAAAACTGTGAAAGAAAAGGAGACAAGCATGGAGCATGGTGAATTTGGGATGGCCATGGGTTAGTGGCTCTGTGGAGGGCCTATAGGATTGTACTTGGTTCATGGTTCATTGAAAGTTGCTTGGAAGGCTTTGTAAGAATTTTATTTTGAATTTTACCATTTTAGTGTAAAAGTAATATGGTTTATTTGTGTCTATTTTGTCTGTTTATTGCTAAGTAGATAATTTGTGATCATTAATTTGTGGTTTGGAATCATTGGTACCAAGTTTGTTTGTTAACTGTGTTTTAAAGGTGTGTTTGGATTTAACTGTGTGGATCACCTTGGTGGTTCTCAGTATTTGTTGCTTGTTTACTTAGCTCACTTATTGCCTAAATACACCAAGTCAAGCATAAAATAAGTCACTTGTTAACAAAAAGTCAAAATCTCATATAAAATGATTTAAAACCCATATGTGAAGGATTTAGAGAGGCATAAGCCTCATTTCAAGTCACATATACAAGTTCTTGCTTATTTTGGGCTTATTTTAGCTTATATAACTTAAACAAGTCATAAAATCAGGAATCAAAGTTCAAAAAAGTCAAAAATCAAGTTTTCATGAAAAAGTCAAAAACAATCTTTGGTAGAAATCCATTTCTGGGAGGATTTTTCTAGATTTTTGTGTTTGGAATTAGCAAGTGAAATTTGTTGTGCTTATAGTATCTCAGCTAGTCTACAATATCCCATGGTTAGCTTATTTTTGTGAATTTTGCACAAGCTTGTGCACAAGCTCAAAGTGAGCTGCAGGGGAAGCACCTCCCCTGTGCACTGGACTCAGTCTCACTCACCCAACTTGAGTGGACCCCACAGGCCTATTTATTGGACCCCAGGACCTGCTTTTTGGCTTAATAGAAAGCTAATAAGCTAGGCTTTAAGACCTTAAGCTTATTTTGTAGTTTAGAAGCCATTTGGTAGGGCTGCAAGTGCCCTAAAATTTGACCATCATCTGAGTTAAGCTTCTGGAAAACTAGAAGGGGGGTTGAATAGTTT
This sequence comes from Artemisia argyi, assembly GCA_030686995.1. Lineage (NCBI taxonomy): Eukaryota > Viridiplantae > Streptophyta > Magnoliopsida > Asterales > Asteraceae > Artemisia > Artemisia argyi. The sequence continues at coordinate 139,973,056 of CM060681.1, read as the reverse complement.
ACCGCTTTTTAAATCATTTTTAGCTTAAATAATCTTTAAGAACTTCACGTTTGGTTAAAGATATAAACACAACGTTATATCTTTGATTCTTTGATTCTTTGAAAAGACTTTTTCATGTGAATAACAATTTTAACTTAACTTGTTTTATTCTTTGAAAAGCCTTACTTGTAATGATCCTAACTTTGCTTGTTTAGTTCTTTGAAAAGCTTTATGTATGTTTAAAGATATAAGAACAACTTTACTTGTTTTAGTTCTTTGAAAAGCTTTATATGTGATCAACAATTCTAACTAAACAACAACATATAATAAGCAAAGATAGAGAAAGAAACAATCAAACCACAACACGATAGTTTATCGTGGTTCGGCTACAAGGACTCTTTTTCCTTGCCCTACATCCACGCCCCGAGTTTCCAACTCGAGAGTTATAAACACTAATCAACAAGCTCCTTTCACCGGCGGAGAAAACCTTACACGTCGCTTATACTTTTACCGACACAAAGCTAGATGTCGAGTTCTTTTACAAGGGTACAACCACTCCCATTCGTCGCTTACACTTTTACCGACACAAAGCTAGATGTCGAGTTCTTTACCAAGGGTACAACCACTCCCGTTAGTTCTTTTACTAGGGTACAACAACTCCCGACACACTACGTATTTTGAGGCCTAAAATACTAACCACTTACTTCTATATACATGACACACATGAAGTATAAACTACCAAAGCTTATACATGACCAAGCTACCAAGACTTGCAACTTTAGAGTTGAAGCTTGTAACTTCTTGAATGATCTTGTGAAGTCCCTTGCTACATAAGAGAATCACACAAATCAAAAGGTTACTGAGTTAGTTGAGAGAGTATGTGAAAATATATCCTAAAAGGGTTACACAAAACTAACAAATGGTTTGGTATTTATAGCAAACTAAACTGCAGGTCTGGCGGATCAGGCGGAACCCTCAAATGGGTTCCGCCCGTGTACCCCCAGGGTACCGTCAGGGCTGCAGTTGGTTTTTGCAATAAATCTTCCAAACCAAACAAGGTCACATCACATTACTTCTAGTCAAACACAAGACTTGCAAGCAAGCATAAGGTTAGTCAAACACTCTTTCTTACCATAAATGTATATGGACAAAGCTTACCTTAAATGTGATGTGACATTACTATTTTAAGAAATAAATGTGATGTGACAAGACACTTTCTAATTTAAGAAATGAAAACAATGTTTTGTTTAAAAGGAAATGTAAACCTTAGTTAAACAAGACTTAAACACTTCAAGTGATGATTTACTTATAGCTAAACTTCATACTTTGTCATTAACAAAACTTAGCAAAGATCGTAAAATATAAATAACGTTTTTAGGCGATATTTGTATTAACAAAGCTGATACCTCAGCTTTGGTACCCATCTTTCAACCCTCCCCCTGACCTCATCTGTAGGACCCACCCTAGCTTTTAAGATAGCTTATCACCTCAGCTTTTTGGCTTATTACTTGGTTTGGACTTTCAGAGTCCCTAGTGGACCCCACAAGCCTCAAAAGTTGACCAATTGGACTTGTTGTGCACTGTTTGGTGTTGGATTGCTTATTGCTTCTTTAAGTGCTTATTCCTTGTGCTTATTTGCTCAATTTGGTTTGTTTTAAGTAGTGTTACATCTGTTTGTGGTTTACTAGTGTTTTAAACATCATTTGGTAGCTTTTGCTTCTCATTCAAATCCTAATAAGCTTAAAAAGCTCAACTGCCTTCAATAAGCCCATCAAATTGCTTATTCTTGTGTTCCAATCAAACTTCCTTCACAAAGTTGCTTAAAAACCATTAATAAGCAAGTTTGAATCAGAAAAATCCCAAAAAGCTCAATTTGATAGAAATGATTGCTTTTATTTAAGCCAATTGGCTTATCACCTCAGCTTATTTATAAGCTAATTTCATTTTTATATTTTTCCTAGGCTTCTGGTATATAAAAATAATTTTTGTAATTTTTTCAGATTTTTCTTGCATCATTTGGTATTTTTCTTAATTTAAATTAGTTTTTAATAATTATTAAATAGTTAATAATTAATATTAATTAATTAAAAAATCAGAAAAATATAAATTTAATTTTAAAATTAGTTTTTAGTTATTTTTGATTTTTCCAAATTTTATTTTCAATTTTCTAGTGTAATTTCATAATTAATTAGAATTTAGGTTAATTTAAATAATTAAAAAGTAATTAATAATTAGTTAATAATTAGTAATAATTAATTAAAAAGTCTTAAAAATATATTTTCAGTTCTAAAATTAGTTTTATAGTATTTTAGGTTTTTCTAAGTTTAAATTTTATTTTTCTAGGTTAATTTTATAATTATTTGTATTTTAGGTTAATTTAATTAATTAAAATTAAATAGGAAATTAGTATTTAATTAATAGTAATTATAAAAATAGTGTAAAAAATAATTTTAATTTTCTAAAAATTTTCTTTAATCATTAGGTTTGTAAAAACACCATTTTTATACCAGTAGCCTTTTCAGATCACCTCACTCACTTTTATTTTACATACGTTTGTTCACGTTTTCAGCAAACGTACGGGTTTTAGGCTTTAGGTAATTTCTTCTCAATCTAAATTCCAGTAATTAATCACATAGCTTTCCTAAGCTATTTCTGTTCTTAATTTCCAAATAATTCTCATAACCACCATTTTCTGTGAATAATCACCCGATCACAATCACGCTCAGATACAATTCACACCTCGTCGGGGTATAACGACCTGGTGATTTCCTATATTACCCGGAGATTGACTCTAGGCTATTTGACTTTGTTGACCATTCCTTGGTCAATATAATTTGACGGTTTAGGGCAAATCAGAGACCCTAAACTAGATAAGATGGTAGCCATGTTCTCAATTTTTCTAAAATAAGCATCAATGCTTAAATCACCAAGTTTTAGAGCACGGAGTTCGGCCTTTAATGCAATAGAGCGAGAGCGCTTGTTGTCATTGAATATGGAAGCAAGCATGTACCATGCCTCCTTGGCCGTTTGAGGATCCTCATTAACGAGACGTTGTTGTAGGGTAGGAGACAAAGTGATAAAAATCCATGAGAGGACAATAGTGTCAATCTTTAACCATTCAGCATCGGGTGGAGCACTTGAGGATGCATCATCCGAAGACTTGCCCAGAAGATGATCCAAGATAGAGTATCCTTTGCATAGATGCTTAAGAAAGTAAGTCCAGTTGAAGTAATTCATATCCTCGACATCCAACTTAACCGGAATGAGGGTGGGTATGTAGTTGATAGTCATGAGCTTATCGGACAATAGGATAACAGGTGGTGGAGGATTGGTTCCAGTCATTATGACGTAAGGCAATGAAACAGTAAGTGAACAAGGGTTTTAATAAAGCAGTAACTTTTAGATGAAGAGAGAAGTAGGCGTACAGCAGAAGGTAGGGTATATAGGACTTTAATGAATCAGTAAATTAGGGCTCGTATGATGACAGTAGCACCACAGCAAACGAAGCAAAGTAATAATGATCGATTGGTTATCAAACACAAAAACCAACGGTCGATTTGTAAAGAATACCAACAACAGTCGACTGGTTATCAAACCAAAACCAACGATCGACTGAGAATAAAAAAAAATTAGGGTTTGTTTTAGGATCGGTTAATGTGTAGGCTATGATACCATGAAGGAATGTGTGAATCGTATATCTATTCATAATAATAAGCCGGTATATAAATACCCAATACATGAATATTCTAGACCTCGGGCCTAAGCCCATACTAAGATTACATGGACTCTTATAATATCGACTAACAGATAATGTAGATGAAAAGTAAATCTTGACAGCCTTGGTAAGGCAATGAGCATTTTTTGAAAACCTAATAAGTATAATAAGAAATTGTAAGTAAAACATTTTGTGTGATTGATAATATATGTAAAATCAAGAAAACGGCATAAATCACATCATAGTCTAATTGGTACATACCTCTCGATACGTGATCATAAATCGTAAGGAACCTCTTTGTAGACTACATTTGTAGTAGTGTTTGATAAATTACCATCCGTTCGGGCTCGAGCCCGTTGGCCTATGCCCGTTTGGCCCACGCCCGTTCGAGCTCAAGCCTATTTGACCCGTTACCCGTTCGGGCTTGAATACTTGTATAACGTGCTTTATTATTTGTATTAGTGACATTTAATGAAAGAATTGTGTTTATACTTGTACCCTTTTTTGACTTCCAAACACTGCCGCTTGTTTAGAAAGCTAAATTGGAAAACATAATTATGTTCTTGACACCATTTGTATCTTCGAAATAAGTTCATGAGTTGTACAAATATCATGTATTGTAAAGATTCATCTCAAATCCACACTTCAAATTATTATGCAGTGTAATTATAAAACAAAATTACAAAAGAAGATGAAAAAGACATACATATGGAAGAATGATACGATTTACATTACATTATCATAAAGATTGTTACCATTTGGAACATAAAGACCAGTTTCAAAGGGAGAGCTTGCGAACATATACCAAAATACACAATATTTCAAGTAAGATTATCCAATACAAAGCAACCTACACATGAAATAGACATCGTAAGCATGCAATATCATTCTCTAAATGGATTAAAACAACCAAATGAGATAAACACGCAAAAGCTCTAAGCGATCATTCAACCAACTATACGAAACACTGTAAAATTATTTATAATGCCTGACTCAAAATTTTACATCTAGTAAAAAATATGTGTATAGCTTGCCCCAACTTCTCATCCAGACAACATGAAACTGACTTCTATCTAGGAATAAGCATTACACATGCCACAAACTTACTATAGTAGAATCGTGTGGGACCAGAGACCACACCCAGTCATTGATTCGAACAATGTCAAATCGTATAGTCAAGTTCCCAAAGTGGAAACTCAGTACAATGGTCTGAGGTCTATTTATGTCAAACAAATTAGAATGTCCTTCATTGGCTCACAAACCATGTATAGAACCTATTGAGCCAGTATAATGGTCTGAGGTCTATGGAGCCAAAATAACTACTTCAAAAACAATTACACTTACCATAAACTAAACCTATTGGACACCAATTTCCATTTAAATTTGAAATCAGGTTTTTAATCCCAAGCAGGAAGCTCCATACTTCTTATTAGAAGTTAATTCAAAAATTAGTAACACTAAAAAATGCAAATTTTGAGGAACATGAGATGTTTTGTGATATTATAACAAATATCTCGATAAAGACTTGAGCCACAACACTTTGGTTGATACTTCACCTTTTTCCCACCTTGTTCCCTCTAGGCTAAAGTCGGCCTCTTGTACAAAATAGTGTTTTAGCTTGGAGAAATATGGAATTGTCTCTATAATAATTGTATAGCTTTATAACAACTCTACTAACTGAAAGTGCTAATTGTGAATTGGTAGAAAGATAAGATGGAAAAATACTGTAACTGCCATGAAAATGCCTCCATGATACATAGTTAAGTGACAGCACACCTATGCTTAACCCAAAAGTAAGTTTTGAAATCATCATGTTTATGCCTTCGCTCACTTTAATTGGTCCACTAACCCACCCCCGACCCAACCATTTTACCAAGAATGAGGTGACATTAAGGGTGAGCCATGTTGGGTTTACCCATCAAGACTTTTTTGTCCATTTTTTGGTAATTAAAGATAAGGCATTAATATGATCAGAAAAACTATACTATTAACTTAATAATCTAATTTTTCATTTTTTCCAACAACACGATTGAGTAGGTTGAAAGATAGTTGAACACTTTAGATATCATTTTGACCCGTTTGACCTATTAACTAAGTTTCTAAAATGTACTCATCTGACCGATTCCTGTAAAAAAAATATAACACTGAGCAAATTGATCCATATTTATGTAAAAGGGTCAATATATCCACCTAATTCACAAAAATATAAGAAAACTCTTAAATGTGGATGATAACCCCAATTCCCAGACCATGAAAAGTTACTATCCAAATGCATGGCCATATATACAATGTAATTGGGATATTGCTGCCTGAATATAGAAAATTCAGTGCACGTACCGGAATGTCATTATCGATTGTCTTTGGAATTCCAGCCACAATAGCTTTAAGCCCACACCTTTTAACTTCCTACAAACATATATGGGATTGTAAAGCGTGTAGCATACTTTTCCAGACTTGGGTAAAACACAGACAAAATACGACCCTTCACATTGTGATAAGGTTACCATTTACTTACCTGATATATAACTGCTGCTCTCTTTTGAGTTCCATCACCTCCAATGATTTAAACCTGGTACACAAACAGTACCCAAAAAAGGTTCATTAATGTATTATAGGTGACCATCTCTACCCAATTTTAATCATGTTATATTTTTGAGGGTCAAATAGGCTTGATCCAGACCCAAAGATACCTTACAGGGTCGGGTTGATATGGATTTAAAAATATAGTACTGGGTTTATCGGGTAAACCCGGCGAACCATATTTCCTATACTCTCGGGTTCAAGGTTGATATGTTCAAGCTTATCAAGTTCGAGCTGGGTAGTTAATATTCAAATACAAAACTTAAGTTGTGTGTCAATTTACCATTTCATTTGCTTCAATTTTTTTAGATGCTCAACAGCCGTTCCAATTTGAATTCATAACTTTTTCATTGTTGAGTCAATCACATAACTGACTAAAGGATACACACACCAAATCCAAAAATTAAATATCCGCAACCATTCTAAACCGCTCAAACAAACTATAGAATAACCTTTCTGCTCACTTTGTCCATGTTCATCACTCGTTGAACGCCGAAAACATAAAAACAAACCATTTTGACCCGGCCTAATTTACTTGTTTCATATAACACAACTCACCCGGCTCGTCCATTTTTCCACCCATATAATCTTATTCCTGGGTTAAGCTTTGCGATAAGACGTGTTGTAATCCAACATATGCATCCTACCGTGTCCTTCCTCACTTAGTCGTAGCATCTCCAAAATAAGGTTTAGGCACCTGGTGATTGTGTATCAAGTAAAGTGTGCAAGAGAAACTATTTTAAAAGAGTTATCTAACATGATACCTTAAATGCAACTTTATCATGTTTCTCGCTAAAATACGAAAAGGACGCTAAAGTGTATTAAAGTGATCAATTCAAACCATCACAATTTTCATATATACATGCGTAGTAAGAGCTATGAAAATCCAGGTCAATTCACAATGCAGACTCATAGAAGTATATTTATATTGATTTTTATTGCTGACTGCTGATGACATTTTAGAAAGCCTCATAACTTCACAATGCAAACTTATAGAAGTCAAGGTCAACCATAAGTTTTACGGCTAAAAACCGGGACACAGTAAAGAGAACGGGTCAAAACGTGTTGAGTAGATCCACAAACACTCTTTTTGTATGTTTAGGAATTTATAAAATTAAAATGCATTCAATATGAATATAATAATTACAAAAGCATATTATTCAAATTAATAATCCAAGAAAAACGTAATATATCAAAGAGGCCATTTTTAGTTCTATAAAGTTTGATAATGCACATAGTAGTTACCTTGCCATCCATGCCCTCTAAACATAATCAGCAGCACCTTCCTGTGTAGAATATTGTACGAAACCAAATCCATTTTACAAACCTGGTGCATGGTCTTTTACTACTCTAGCTACAGAAAGTAACAAAAATGGTAATGAAGGTTCTAAACTTTTAAGTACATACTCATGACTAAGAATCATAACTTATTTGAGAAGAATCAAACCATGAGCCACTTCAATATCAACAACATGAGACAAAATAATACAGTTTGGATGATAATCTTCTATTTGCATTCAGTCATTCTTCTGGCTAAAAGGAGCAGTAAATGATATAATCTGATAAATTCAGATAATAGAGTTTAAATTATAATCTTCTATTTGAATATAATCTGATAAATTTAAATAATTATAAATTTATTTTTGAATTATAACCAATTAAATTCAATTAATTATAAGGTACCAATAAAGTTGAACCCATAAGATCATTGTAGTTCAAATTTCCATCTAGAGAAGGGGTTGTAAAGACTGGTCCCATTGAGCCCTAAAATCAATAATGGCAGATAAGTTTCAGATCAAATGCTTAATGAAGGCAGCTGAACCGTAGTGGTGTCCTGAAAATCATCACCAAACAGGCTTGACGAATGGTTCAGAGTTATAAGAAATATTGTGACGTTGCAAAGTTTAAATACCAAAGGGCTTGTAAATTCTTTGTCGTCCAACGTTCCATAATATCCAAGTATCAGCTCCTGGATAGTAAGCATGTTAGCATCAACCTTGACACTACATAGCAGATTCACTTGGAACCAAATATAATTAGGAGGTAACAACATAAAGACTAACCTCATAACTAAATTACAGTCACAATTTTTCTTACTCCCTGGCTCAATTGACTAAAAGGTATATTACAGTTGTGTAGACACGTTTTTTTCTTGTTCTATTGTATTACCTGATTATCTTGCTTCACCGATATAACCTTCTGGACAACAACACCAGTTGGTCGAATTGTGCCCAGAGTAAGGAACCTGTGAGAAATGAGTGACAATAAGCCTCACGTATCACAAATTGTATAATATATAAAGAAATACATAGATGTTATAAGTAATTTATTCTTTACCACATTAAAGAGTTTTTGAACAAATAGAAAAGCTTGTGATTACCATTTACTTACAATATAAATGGGGTGAAACTACCACATCAAGGATAAAGTTATATAGTAGGGGCTTACCTATGCACATAGAAACAACACCAAAGTGACTATCCTTCCCATGACGCCACATCTCATGAAGTAAAGTTGCAACACAACGTGCTACTGAATTTCAATATATCACGGGCTTAATAGAAATAAGCACTTTCGAGTGAATGAATACAAAAGAAAAAAAAGTAAATTAATAATAAAATAAGTTACCTGTAATGCATAAGATGTGCAGATCCTCGTACCTATGAAAACCAAGATTAGCTAATTTATTAATCAACATATTAGCAAAGATCATATTTCAAAATAGAACTTATTCTTGGTTTCTTGTGCTTCATGTACATTTTTCCTTTATGCTTTTCTTTATATGCATAATAATATCTTTATATCCCACCAAAATCTTTACAGTCAAACGTCCAAATTCGGAACTTCTTTTCTCATAACCACCTTCTAGTGTGTCCCATATTGATATCTTTGTTTTTTTTTCATGCCAGAATAACGTAATTCTTTGTGTGAACTATTGTAGGACCTTAGATTTATCAACTTTAATGACAATATAAGAACTAGATGAAGTAAAGATGGTGACTTTGTTTGAATATGTATGGCGTTAGATTTAAAGAAAGAATAAGAGATGAAGAGAACTTTATTAAGAAAGAGGCACATACAAAACACACACAAGCACACACCTCAAATGAGCTTTGAGGTGTTTATATAGTTCCTAAGGATGATACCCTAAAGGCTTTTCCATGGGCTTGGTCTTGGGCTTGGTTTCTATTTCCTTATAAAGGCTTATGAAACATAACTAATAACATATTAGCTTACCAAGACCAAGGCCCATTGACTATTATAATAACACAAACTACGACACATTACAACGTTACAATAAATGAGAATGACCATCACTTTTTAATATAATTTTAATGCTAACAATCTCCCCCTAAGGGGTGGTCATTCGAATGATGTTCCACGTGATTAGGTCTTCTTTGTTCTTTGTTGTTGACCATTGTGTGTCGTAGTAGAATAGTCTTTAGTCTTTGTTCCTTCATGCTTTGTGATCTTTCATTACTGACTTTTCATCATTCTTTGTCTGCCATTCGTCACTTATGCGTCTGTGGTGTTTGTCTGCCATTCCAACATGCTCATACATCTTTGGACTTTGATATTCATATGCACGTAGTTCCCTTTCTTTCACTTTGATCTTTAGTCTTTATACTTTGTAGATTCTTCTTTTTGGCGTAGAATCCTTTTTTGAATGTTGTGTTGTAAAGATCTTTGAGGGAGCTTTCTTTAACTTCCAGATGTATGTATGAGCATGCGGAATATGTCGCCATGGAGATGATGTATATCTGCAGGTAAACAGTTAGCAATAAATCAATCCGGTACTTACAGGTTCGAATTAGAGATCGTCAACAGCATAGTGTGAAGACTCCTTCTAACCCTTACCAAGGCCGTTCCCATTTCGGATACTCTCGAGAGAGCTTACGAGACCTATTAAGTAGATCAACGAATGGGTGAGTCGCTGGGGATCACTCCACGACTGTAGACCATTTGAAACCACCGCGAACACTAAGCGTAACCCATAAAGAATTACCGAAGTGACCTGCTGTCAGGGCTGCTTGATGTTGACCCTGGCAAGAGTTTCCATTCAATCATTGAGAATCACTTGTGTGAATTCTCTCATAAATGTTCTGGCAGATTGCTAGGATCTGCGTAGGACTCTATAATTTACAGCTGGTGTCCATTGATGTAGAACACCGGTTGTAGAAATACTAAGTGTTCCTATGAGATCTTTTGATGAAATCTCGAGGCTCTAGACTCGATATGTGCACACTTAGGTTTCCTATGCGGAGACTAGGGAGGGGTCTCCTGCTTCAATATCACCCATCTCTAAGAGACAAGTCGATAGATTACACCGGTTCCCCGTGAGAATGAAACAAGTTCTTTTAAGAGAACTTGAGTGGTTAGAAGGTTAAGTGCAGTGCGTCACTGGGTCCATGACGTCTTTATCTTCAATACCGGTGTCACCTTAGTAACAACCAGTAGCATACAAATTGTACCCGGTGTCTGCCCTAAGGTTGAATATTTGGAGGGCTATTTCTTTTCACCCTTTTTCATAACTTTTCTTTTTAATTCTTCAACCCCTTCTTTCTCCTTTCTCATTTTCTCCTTTTTTCAATCACACCTAAGGACTTCTAATTCTATTCTATTGGAATTTGTCCTTGGGTAGATCCCTTCGGCTTTGGCGGATCATAGGACGGTTTTTCCTAACCTTAGTCACCTTATAACACCATGACTATCCTATAATTGCCATGAAACCATTTATTGAAAATCTCTCAAAGTGTTTATGATAATAAAACACATTGTTGTTACCACTTTGAGAGTTTTGCAACTTTAGAAGGACTCCCCCTTCACCTGTGCTCATGTAATTATTTAAGAAATTTGCACATGCGTGAGGAGTTTGCACTTTTGAATTGATCCACTTTCAGTGAACATGACCGATTCGAGACACGCTTACATCACTAGTTAGACTAGCTTGAAATTATTACCCGTCCTGGTGAAGTCCAAAGAGAGTCTCTCGATACGGTACATTCTACTCAGACAAGTCCTATTCGAGACACGCTTACATCACTAGTTAGACTAGCTTGAAATTATTACCCGTCCAGGACAAGTCTTGTCGATTACAGACATTTTACGCTTCGTCAATTCATTGGTACTTACTGAGTGGAGCTCTTCTGAGATACAGTCACAAACTTAAACATCATTGATCACATTTTAATCATGTCTTCTCCCCCTCAAAAATAGCATATCGTGATATTTTTTATATCAACTGATTAAGGAAAAGATTTTTGGAGAGAGACAGATTCGATTTAGCATGAATTTGGAACATTTTTGTTTTTGAACTCCCCCTTAATGATAGCACATTTTAAGATCAATTAAGGGTTTTGAGGGAGTTATCTTGAGCACTCATTTTGAGAGATTTTGAGAAATCTTTTGAACAATCTTGAAAAAGTGCTCAAGAATTCTTTTTGAAAACGAGTTTTTGTTTAAAGTCTTTTTCGTTTGTTTAGACTCGAACGTTTTGAAAAAGATTTCGTCCTTGAAAATACGAGTCCTTGATTTGAAATAATCAGAAGTCATCATTCGGGTTCGGGTTTCGTACTGAAGTATACGAAAGCCATTGTGTAGAAACGTTTGAGAAATGACATGTTTTAGAAAAACATATTAAAAAGAACTCTCGCTCAAGCATCTGTACATATCCGTATCATTGTTAAATGACATTTCTAGAAATGTACAGAATATCGATTATACAAGAGACATGTCGTGAGAAGAATATTTTTGGATTTTTTTTATTTTTATATTGTTTTTGTATTTTGTTTTGAAATTTTATATTTTTGTATTTTGTTTTTGTTGGTTTTTCAAATTTTGTATTTTGTTTTTCAAAAATATTTACAGCGAAGCGATTTTGAAAACATTTTTCAAGAAGATACGAGAAGACGTTCTAGCTCCTCAGGAGTTAGGCTTCGCATGCCAATTCGTCGAACTAAATAGTCAAACCGTTCTTTTGGAAGGGCTTTAGTGAATATATCGGCGAGTTGGTAGTCAGTCTTAACGAAGAATAATTCAACAGTACCCTCTTCCACGTGTTCTTTGATGAAATGGTAGCGGACTTTGATATGCTTCGTCTTAGAGTGTTGTACGGTATTGCACGAGATGGCTATGGCACTTTTTGAGTCACAATACATAGGTATTCTGTCAAAAGTAAAGCCATAATCTGTGAGCTGTGTCCGCATCCAAAGAACTTGGGCACAACACGCAGATAGAGACACATACTCGGCTTCTACGGTTGATAGCGCACTACAATCCTGTTTCTTTGATGACCAACTTACTAGCTTTTCACCCAAAAATTGTGCTCCACCAGATGTACTCTTTGCTGAAATTTGATCACCGGCATGGTTTGCATCTGAAAATGCTGTTAGATTAAACCCCGAATCTTTCGTATACCAAAGTCCCATGTTAATGGTGCTTCATAGGTACCGAAAGATCCGTTTAACCTCTTTGAGGTGAAGTTCAGTAGGCTTTTCCTGAAACCGTGCTAACAAACAAACAGCGAATTGAATATCGGGTCGACTAGCAGTTAGGTACATGAGAGAACCGATCATGTTCCGATATTTCTTCGGATCGATGGGTTTCCCAAACAAATCAACACCTATTTTTGGTGAAGTGACCATTGGTGTACCAACAGAATCACAGTTTTCCATTCCATGTTTTTTCAAAATCTCTATAGTATATTTAGCTTGATTGATAAAAATACCACGAGGGGATTGATGTATTTGTAAACCAAGAAAGAATTTTAGTTCCCCCATCATGGACATTTCAAATTTGCTTTTCATGAGATTTTCAAAATGTTTTGAATGATTCGGATTAGTGGACCCAAAGATAATGTCGTCCACGTAAATCTGAACAATCAAAATGTCATCTTTGAATTTTTTGATAAACAAGGTGTCATCAACTGTTCCTTTGGTGAAATTTTTATTGAGTAAGAAAGATGATAGTTCGTCATACCACGCTCTTGGAGCTTGTTTTAAACCATAAATGGCTTTCTTAAGCTTGTAGACGTAGTCTGGATGTTCTTTGTCAACGAATCTTTCTGGCTGACTCACATACACTTCTTCTTTCAGAGTTCCATTCAAGAAAGCTGTCTTAATGTCCATCTGATAGACTGTGATGTTTTTGTGAGCTGCATAGGCTAAGAAAATCCGGACTGCTTCAAGTCTAGCTACAGGCGCGAATGATTCCTCAAAATCTATCCCTTCTTCTTGTGGATAACCTTTAGCCACGAAACGAGCTTTGTTGCGGATAACAGTCATTTCCTCATCCAGTTTGTTCTTTCACAACCACTTGAGATCAAGAACTCGTTTATCAAGTGGTCGTTCAACAAGTTCCCAACTATCGTGTAACTGGTATTGAAGAAATTCCTCTTGCATTGCATCGATCCATGGGTTTTCTGCCATTGCTTCCCGAATGTTCTTTGGTACTTTGAGGCTTATTGAGCAAACGTAAATGCACAATTCGAGATCGGTGGCAAGTTGTCTCCTTGTCTGAACTGGCTTTGAGGGTTCACCAATAACATGTTCTATCGGATGGTCTTTTGTCCATTGAAACGTAGAAGGGTACCTTTGGTTGAACGAATGTGTGTTAGATGGTTCTTAAAACCTTGAAGAAGATTCAGCAGAGTTTGTTGCAAACGGGTTTTCAAATGCTTCTTCTTCTTCTAATGCAACATCGTTTGAATTATTTGTAGGTTCTTCTTGAAAATTTGTAGTTTGATTTTGCTCATCAACTCTTGGTAGAACAGATTCAATAACTGGAGTTGCTTGAGTCAATGTTGATGATGTTGAGGTCATTGGTGCTTCAGCTTCAACTATTGTAGATGCATCTTGTGATGGTGGTGGTGGTTGATGGTTTTGAGCGGGTAAAGCGGAATGTAGTTGAGATGCATTTGTCGAAGGTCCACCATAATATTTATCAAACATTAACTCAAAGAAATTTTCCAGTTCTTGTTCTGAAGGTTTTCCAGTGTTTGTTGACTGAGCTCCTTGAGGCACGAGTCCTGAACTGATGTGTCCAGAAGTCTGCTGGTTTGGTTCGGGTCCTAATCCGTTTTGATTAGAAGCCATTGGATTAAGCGCGGGTTCTAGAGCGAGTCTCTCAGAAGCCATTTGGTTGATGTCGAAAGCGTACAAGTTTGTACCACGATTACCGGTTAAGAGATCATCACCAACCAAATTTCGAATAAAAACCGTGTTTCTCCTGAATGCAACTTCTAAATCTGCATCACAAAACTGCCCAACTGAAAACAAGTTGTGTCCCAACCCTTCGACGTAGTAAACTCGAGTGATCAAAAAATTCTCAAACCGAAGATCTCCATAACCCTGAATAGCTGCTACGTGATCATTACTAAAGCGTACAGTTCCCATGAATTTCTAGACGAAATTGATCAGCAGCTTTAAATTCCCGGTCATGTGCTTGGAGCAACCCGAGTCGACGATCCAAAGACATATTTCGATAACCTGCCAAGAATAGAAGAGTTTGTATTTGGAAATCGTTTGAAATTTGGTTCCATGGGGTTAGGAGTAAATTCCGATTCACACACATCAGATGTTGCTACATGATTATTTTTAACAACTTCTAATTTGCCATTCTGAAGAATGAACTCTCTACCTGTTGGTATCCACATACATAACTTAATGTAGTTCCTAGGCATTAGACTACTAGTGGTAGACCTATAGCGTGCAGCTAATCGTTCTATAGATCTAGATCTAGCACTAGTTCCCTTTGGAACATACTTCTGTTTAGGCGTAACATTCACATTCTTAGAAACACATTCATCATGAACATCATTTATTAAACATTTCTTGCATATTAAACAAACAGAGTCATTACATGCATTAGAACCAGTATTTTCGACATTACATTCAGATGAATCATGTTTCTTATTACAATGCGAAAAATTCCTAGGGTGTTCTTCTACTTCTTTTTCTTTATTCTTGCTACTACTCGTAGAGGCAGACGAGACTCTATTGTTCCTTGTATTGCTCTTAGGCTTTAGTCTGCTACTCCTAGAGGTGCTTTCTAATCCTGTAGAAGGTAAGGCACACGCGTTAGGATTTATGTTGTTGTACTTTTTAGCATCACTAGACTCTTTAGAATTATCCTTTTTGCACGCATTTGTCTTAGATGTGGAGGCAGACGCATTAGTGGGACTAATCCTAAAAAGGCCAGGTGCTATCACTTTTGGTTTATCGACAACCGCTTTTCCTTTATCAACAATCTTATTCTTAACACTTTGCTTGGGCAAGGGTGTTGGAGTGACTGGTTTTGTAAAATCCTTTTGCACATCGACTTTTGGAGCAAACCTTGAAATTGACATTTTTGGTTTTATAACCGTGTTAAAAACATTTGGTTTCTCCGAAGTCGATGGTTTTGCAAACTTAGTTTCCTCACCCTTCCCTTTGTGACTTTCAAGCTGAGTCCTCAAAAGATTATTTTGCTCTTGCATATTCTTGAAGGCACGCTCATACGACAATTTGTCATACTTGCATTCTTCGCTTTTGCGATCAAGTTGTTTGAAAAATGATGCATTTTATTTTTCAAGTTTAATAAGAGCATTTTCATATTTTAAAACAATTGCGGAGGTCTCAGCTCTCAATCTTTCATCGTCTTGAACAGAATATGTTTGTAAAATGATGGACATAATATCAGTGGTCATAACAGCTTCGAAGAGAGAATCATTAAGGTTTTCCAAAACATTCATGTTTTCACGAGTATCATTAGCTTCGTTTACCAAGGATTTGTGGTCCTTGACAAAGTCGGCCATTTCTTTTAAGAAAGCTTGTTCAAAATTGATTACCCTCGCACTGATGTTATTCAGTGGGATAGTAATTTCGTTTTCAAACACCTTTTTCTGTTCGATATGAAAACTAGAATGCCAGTTGTTAATATTGATAGTCGTTTTAGATTCAACAATATTTTGAAGTTCTTGAATTCTCTTTTTAACATCATCGAGAATG
This sequence comes from Artemisia argyi, assembly GCA_030686995.1. Taxonomy (NCBI): domain Eukaryota; kingdom Viridiplantae; phylum Streptophyta; class Magnoliopsida; order Asterales; family Asteraceae; genus Artemisia; species Artemisia argyi. Next base: position 139,956,796 of record CM060681.1, on the reverse strand, counting down.
TCTCTAGCCTCACTTGTATTAAAAGTGTTGTTAGAAGACATTTGTTCTATTTTAGAAAGAGATTTGGAAACAACCGTCTTTTTAGAAAAGAATTTCGCGAATGGTCGTTTTATGGAAAACACAGATGGTTCTGTTTGTGAAACAAAAGTAATTCCCGAAAGTTTGTTCAATTTGTTGTAATCAATGAGTTTCAAATCCTTTTGTTTCATTTTAGTAATGCTCTCTTCGACAAGTTCCATTGTTTCCACAGAATCCCGAACGACGGGAGGATCATGTTTGGTGTAAATCACATTACCATTATACAAAACATTCTGTTCTTGCTGAGCTTTCTTGAGATTACAAGGATTTTTGTTACCAAGAGCCATTTCATGTTTCGTGTGGTAAATCGGATTAGTTTGATTTTAAATCATTTTCATTGTTTGACTTGACTGACCCGACTTAACCACTAACTCTTCTAAATGAGCAATCATGTGTTCTGACTCTACGATTTCTTCCAAAAGTTTGTCTTCTTTCTTTGAAAAGTCCTTTTTCAACTCATCCCTTTCTTTTTCAAGATTGGTATAAGCTATTTTTTGTTTAGAAAGTTGGTTTTATAACTCAGAAATTTTCGCGTTTAAGGATTTTATATTTTTGAATGAATTAACATCCAGTGTATCAAACTTGATTTGTAAAAGTTTTTCCCTTGAAACGGAATTTTGATAACCATTTTCTAGTTCTGCCAATCTTTTGTTATGAAATTCAAAAGCTTTAACGTTTTCCTTGTAACTCTCAAGCTCAGTGGTCAATTTAACATTCGCGGCCTTAACATCGCGATTGACCTTTTGCACATTCTCAATTTCAATACGACAATTATTCAATAATGATTCAAATAAAGCACGTGTTTCCTCATCATTCTCAGCATGCTGTGAAACGAAGCCTCCATTATGATTCACATCTGGAGTTGCTGAAGGAGTATTGCTACTACTTGGCGTGTCCAGGTATGTATCATAAGTGGGTGCTAGCTTCTCAGAATGATGTTCCTCATGAGGAGACATATCAAATATATCATTATTGTGACATGAGTTGAAATTTGATACCTCAGAGACTGCATTGATGTCATAAACCGGAGGTGTGTCAGAATCTGTGTCATACTTTGCCTCCTGAAGATTTTCCATAAAAATACAGTTCGCATCGATATCCTCTCTGACTTCCATGTCATCCATAAGAGCCATAAAATCATTCTCCTCTGCGTTCAACTGAAACCCTGCCTGAACCTTTTGTGCCAACATCACTGCTTTCTGCAAGTACTCTAGATCTTTCTTGTTCGGCTTAGTAGGACAGTTCCTTGCCATATGACCTACACCCTGACAGTTGAAACACTTAATCGGGTTACCCTGATTCACATTTCCCAAATATCCAACAAGTGGAGCTGCAACATTCCTATTCTGATTACCCATTGCCTGATTACCAACATTCTGACCCCTCTGATTTCCAACAATCTGACCCATCTGATTCCCTGCATACTGACCATGTTGATTCCCTGCATACTGGCCTGCATTCTGCATATTCTGATTACCCATGTGAAATCCAGTAGCATATCCTTGTTGATTCCCATAAACTCCAACCATTTGGCCTCCATTGCCCATATTGAAACTCGGCTGAGCAATCTGCTTGTTGCAAGTATTCGATGAAATCCGTTGGTTGTTGTTTGTTGGTGTAGAATAGCGTACTTGGAATGCCTTTGACAGAAAAGCAAACGCTTGGGTCAATGCTGCAGAAGCTTCATCATTGTCTGTGAATTCCGGTTCTTGGAATTGTTGGTATTGCTGTTGTGGAAAATCATGTTGTTGCTGTGGGTAGAATTGTTGTTGGTAGACCGGTGTTGGTTGTTGAATGTATGATGGTTGCAAGTAGTTATGAGTGGAAGATGATGATGATTGTTGTGTGTTCACTGGTAGCGGTGTTGGTGTAGTAGCAACTAATGCGAGAGGATCATGATTCTTTGCCAATCTTTCTTGCCTTACTTCATTAGCCTCAGCTTGGTTTTGCTTCAAAAAGTCATAGAGTTGATCATAATTCACCTTATGTAAATCCTTTGTTTGATTGACAATTGTAACATAACGACCCCATTCTTCTGGAAGGTTATTGATGAATTTGATGTTTGTTGCAATTGTTCGAGGTGTCAACTTGTTTCTGATTAACTCATTCATCAAAGTGCAAAACCTTGTGTAGTAAGATTCAATCTGTTCACCTTTAGTGGATGTAAAGTTCACCCATTCAGTAAGAAGTTTGTTCTCAACGTCTTGTTGTCCAATCTCTGTTCCATGACATATCCTTCTAACACGTTCCCACATAGCATAAGCAGTTTCACAGCTGTCGACAGCAGCAAAGATCTCCCGTGGTAATCCAAGTTGGATTAAATGCATTGCCATATCATCAGCGGCGAGTTGCTTCCTGTCTGCATCTGTGTAGTCTGCTTCAGTTTGTTCACGCACGAATGGTTGAGTAGGAGGTGTTGTACTTGGATTACCTTCGATTTGAACTTGTCTTGGCTGAAATGGACCATTTGTAATGGAGTTGATCATTAATTTACCATCAGGCTTTGTTTTGATGTAACGAAGCATGCGGCTTGTCCATGGGAGATATCCACCTTTTTCAAGCATTGGAGGTCGGTTTTCCGCACCGGCTGCATGAATATCTTGCTGAGTTGCCATTGATGAAGTGTAGATTGATAAAGTTGATACTTGGATCGTTCCAACGAAATAGGAGTTGTGATTAGTGTAAGTTGATGCAAGTTTTTATGGTGAAAAATTTGATCTAAAACCTTAAAACCTCAATGACTTCCGTTCGGAGTGGATTTGGGCCTCGAAGCTTGGCTTGAATGATCTTTAGATCATTCAACGTGTCCTTCTTCTCGGTCTCATGGTCGTTTTGACAGCTGATTCGTCGAAAACAGAGTTACGGTTCAAAAGTTATGGCCGTAAACCTTGAATAATCTTACGCGTAAGATGTTATGCGTAACCTGTAAGTTATGCGTAAGATCTAAAGTTATGCGTAAACAATAATGTTTATGCGTAGACTTTGATGTTATGCGTAAACTTAGAGTTTATGCGTAAGAATGTTACGCGTAAGGTTTTTTCAACCAAATTGATCTCTCAAACTTATCCAAGCTTGAAAGATATCCCGTGTCGAAGTATTCCACAAATTTATCCAAGTCAGGGAAGTACTGAGTAATCTCTGATCGTTGAAGAAAACTTATGCGTAGGATCTTTTGCGTAGAATGTCACCTTATGCGTAGAAAACAGACTTATGCGTAGAAATTGAACTTAAGCGTAGGATCACAATCTTATGCGTAGGAATCAATGTTAAGCGTAGGATCTCATTCTAACGCGTAGGAAGAGGGTTTTGACTAACTTATGCGTAGAAAGAGGGTTTTGACTTAATCTTATGCGTAAACAGTACTGTAGACAGCTAAGAAATCGTACTATTCACTCAAGTTACGCGTAAGATGACCAGAAAACATGAAAAATCCGATTTTTTCAACCAAAAACACTTTTTCCACTTGTTTCTAATGATCAAATCTTTCCCAAAACACTTAGAATCACTAAAGCTTCAATAAAAACAACAACTTTAACACCAAAACTTTGTAAAAATCAAAACTTTTTGAAGAAAAAGTACACAAAATGAATGAAAAGTGTAACTTTTTAACAAAAAACTTGATAAAAACACTCCTAAATCATTGTTAGGCGATTGATACCACTTGTAGGACCTTAGATTTATCAACTTTAATGACAATATAAGAACTAGATGAAGTAAAGATGGTGACTTTGTATGAATATGTATGGCGTTAGATTTAAAGAAAGAATAAGAGATGAAGAGAACTTTATTAAGAAAGAGGCACATACAAAACACACACAAGCACACACCTCAAATGAGCTTTGAGGTGTTTATATAGTTCCTAAGGATGATGCCCTAAAGGCTTTTCCATGGGCTTGGTTTCTATTTCCTTATAAAGGCTTATGAAACATAACTAATAACATATTAGCTTACCAAGACCAAGGCCCATTGACTATTCTAATAACACAAACTACGACACATTACAACGTTACAATAAATGAGAATGACCATCACTTTTTAATATAATTTTAATGCTAACAACTATAATTAATAACATGTGTTAACATATATAACCAGATGGTTATAGCTAGTTCTCATATCGAATCAATGAAGTTTAAAAACTTTTCAAACCGACAATGTATGTACAGATAAACAGGGAAGGAAACTTACGGCTCCGCCTCGCCATGCCAAAAACAGTGGGTTTGTTCTTGATTGCAATACCTATTGGAGAAGGCAAAAACTGTATGAGAATATGATATATTAACACCTACTCGATAAGGCAAAAAATATATGACAATATGATATTTCGTGACATTCAATCACGTTCATGTTTCACCGTTACTGGAGTAATAGAAAAATGTATGAGAATATGATATTTGTGGCATTCAATGTGTTAAAAATGATAAAGATGCACATTAAAAAAATCTAATATTAAACAATCCGACATTGTAAGCATTTGTATAAACATTACCTAACTTCCGACAAGGGCTTTAGCCTCCGTTTTGTCTGAGACCTATAATTTTATGAGGCATCCAATTCTAGGTTTTCCAATATGCATGTAATCAACTAAGGCCTTCCCTTCTTAATGGAAGTGGAGCCACATACATTGACGAATCAATTGCGTAGGCCATAGTCAATTACACACCACATAGAACATAAATTGATTTTAATTAATTGATGTCTTCCCCAATTTTAGATCTATCTAATAATTACATGTGATAAAACAATACAATCAATTAATCCATGACTTGCATGCATGTTTTGCCATGGATTCATGCATACCAATTACCAATTAGGTCATAGGATACGTTCAATTAACACATAAACATGTAGCCAACCTAGGGTTTCAAATCCAATTAATATAAATCCACAAACCCTAATTTGGATAAAGGACTAATCGACCACCCCCCCCCCCTAAATTTTTAGGGTTTCAAAAATTTTAAACCCTAGATCTAAAAAAATTCGACTAACATGTATCTAAAACAATCAAAATTCGTTTTTATGTGTTTTATGTAATCAATTACATGTTATAGCAAGCTCGTGATGCCACTGTTAGAATTATTAAATCATAAAAATCATATAATAAAGCAAATCAAGTAATCACAAAGTGCGAAAGCGAAGGATCAACTATAACATATAAAAATTAACATAAATATAAACAAGAACGTACCGTTGGATTCTAGCTGAACAAGAATCAAACTTGAATAATCTTGAACAAGTGATGAACCCTAACTAGGGTTTATATGAATCAATGATTAACCTCTTACCTTTTTGTTAATCGATTCCTTGTTAATTACTATAGTGAGTAATTACCTCGTTCTTGTACACACAAATTAATAGCAAATTAAAATTTATGCTAGTAAATGAAAACACAATTTTTTTTAGGAAAATTTTTGATCAAAAAACCCTTAGGGTTGTTTGGACGATCGGCCACAAGGAGAGAAACAAGAAGAGAAAAAAACTTTTCAGGGTTTTATGTGTGTGCACAAAAGATATAAAAGTTTTTACCCTAGGTTTGCTTATATAGTATATGTAAAACTGTGGGAACAAGTTAGGGCAAGGGAAACCCTCCCTTGGGTTGGGTTCGACCGGCCACAAGCCCCAAAGGGGTGTTTTTACCTTCTTGCTTTCCTTTTACATTCTAGTCCTTATCGTTTGTCCGTTAGTCAATTCCGTTAAGTACTAACGAAATTAGCCATTTCTTGTGTTTAAATAATTATATATATAACATTTAATATATATCAATTATTATACTTTAATTCTCATTTGTAATATGTGCAATCCCGATGTCTCGAGTTCAACTCTAGTCATACACGTATTAATATGTATCCACAAACTCTAACAGCTCCCACTTGGATATCTATTAATAGCATAATGACATTGGTTAGCGTCTAGCAACATGCCAATGCCCCTAGACCAACTCGAGCTAGGTTTCCTGGAAAAACCTTTAATGATTCATCATTATTATCATCATTTTGTTTCTAATACCACATTAATTAAGATATGGGTTCAAGTCATTCTTTATTAAATTTCTGTTTCTCGTTTGTAAATGATTGAACAAAATTATCAAAACATCTGAACGTATTCCAAATAGACTTTGGGCGTGGCTACGCAAACATTTTGTCAACCCTACGAGAGGCCCAGCAGTATTAAACTTCAAAACAAATTTGAAGGAACAAATTCTCTCTTGACTACAAGAATAACCCATGAACTTTGCAACACTTCTGAAAACAATCCTTATGACTACCAATTACGGATAGCGGTAAATTGCTTCACATAAATGCACTACATCCATGACACTTATCTGGTATCTCAAGTCTGAGGATAACTATTTAAACATGATTCACTTTAATGACAAGTCCATAATGTGAGATCATATAGTTGGGATAAGTCCTATATTCAATTCATTGAATATCATGTGAAATTGGTATGACAACGCATCAATATACTTTCAAGTATATCCTAACCAATACTCAGATTTGTCTTAGTTCAATGATATTCCCATATCATTAATCGACAATGGACATTTAGAATAATAAATTTATTCATGGATTTAAACATGCAAATACAGGATATATTATTAAGACAATGATAAACAAACATAATCAATATTTTATTTTATTAAAATAATAATTGTTCATAACATCCTTTATCCAAATACTAATCATAAATTGGCATGAAACTATCAGCTAAACGAAGTCCGATGTCTTCAGCAAGCTTGTAAAGCTTAGTGCCAGGTAGAGGCTTCATCAATGGATCTGCTAAGTTATCATCTGTGTGAACTTTGAGTAACTCGATTTCACCTATTTCGAATTGTTCTCGAACATAGTGATATTTAATCAGGAAATGTCTAGCGTCTTTCATGATTCCAGGTTCATTAGCGAATGTAATTGCAACTGAGTTGTCACAATACATTTTTATAGGTCTTTGAATTGATGGCATAACTCCAAGCCCCGAAACAAATTTCCTAATCCAAACGACTTCCATTGCAGCTTCTGAAGCAGCTATATACTCACTTTTTGTTGCAGACATTGCTAATGTACTTTGCTTCTTGCTCCTCCAATCCACAGCTCCTCCGTTAATGACAAAGACATAACCCGTCTAAGACTTTGTATCATCTTTATCACACTTCTAGGATGCATCGCAGTAACCTGTAACATCAAGTTCTTCATTTGGATTTCCCCCATACACTAAGAACATATCTTTAGTAGCCCTAAGGTACTTAAGAATATTCTTAACAGCAGTCCAGTGAAGTTCACCTGGATTCTGTTGATATCGACTGGTCAAGTTTTGAGCAAATGCCACATCAGGCCTTGCACTTTTCACCGCATACATTATAGATCCCACAGCCGAAGCATAAGGAACTCTTTTCATGCGTTCCACCTCTGCAGGTGTTGAAGCACAAACTTTGCTACTTAAGCCATGTTGTTCTCACATTGGCAAATATCCATTCTTGGAATTTTTCATATTGAATCTCCTCAATATTTTATCAATGTAAGCACTTTGACTTAATCCAATCAATCGCTGAGATCTATCTCTATAAATTTTGATTCCAAGAATGAATGCAGCTTCCCCTAAATCTTTCATAGGAAAACACTTTCCAAGATATGCCTTAACCTTTTGCAAACTTGGAATGTCTTTTCCTATGATCAATATGTCATCAACATATAAAATAAGGAAAATTACATCACTCCTACTAGCTTTGTGATATACACATGGCTCATCAAGATTTTCAGTGAATCCATACTTTTTAATCTCACTATCAAATCTTTTTTTCCATTGTCGTGATGCTTGCTTCAATCCATAAATGGATCTTTGAAGTTTGCATACACGGTTTGGAAATTCTGGATTCACAAACCCTTCAGGCTGCGCCATATAGATGTCTTCATCTAGGCGACCATTTAAGAAGGCAGTTTTGACATCCAGTTTCCAAATCTAATAGTCATAATATGCAGCTATAGCTATGAGAATCCTAATTGCCCTAATGTCAACTACAGGAGAAAAGGTCTCCTCATAGTCAACACCATAAGTTTGGGTAAAGCCTTTAGCCACCAAACGAGCTTTATAGGTGTGTACATTGCCATCCATGTCAGTTTTCTTTTTGAAAATCCACTTACTTCCAACTACCTTGGCATTGGAAGGAAGAACAAATTCAAATCCAGACTTCATTATCTTTCATGGATTGCATTTCCCCATTCATAGCAACTCGCCATTTATCCTTTTCAGGACTATTAATGGCAACCCTAGAACTAGTAAGTTCATCAAGATCCCGTAGTATAGTTTCCTCGCACTCTACGTTAAGACATAGACGATCAGGAGCTTTCACAGGTCTTGTTGACCTGCGAATGGGAACCACTTCAACTTCAGGTGGAGGACCTAAACTTTCAGGTTCCATAGGAAGTTGGCTAGTGTTTTTAGAAGGTAATGCATCTACTTGATCGTCTTCTAGATCATATACTCTCCCATTGAATTCTTGAGATATGAATTCCTTTTCCAAGAAATCTCCATACCTTGCAACAAATACTTTGTTTTCAGGTGGGTAATAAAAGTAGTAACCCATCGATTTCTTTGGGTATCCTAAGCTGTACTTTACATATCTTTGTTGGAGTTTATCTAATGAGTCACGTTTAACAAACGTCTCACAACCCCAGACCTTTAGATAAGACAAGTTAGGCACTTTACCGGTCCATAACTCATATGGTGTCTTATCCACCTTCTTAGTTGGAACCATGTTTAGAATGCAAATAGCAGATTCTAAGGCATAATCCCAAAACGAAAAAGGAATAGTTGTAAGATTAAACATAGATCGTATCATATCTTGAAATGTATGATTTCTTCTCTCAGATACACCATTTTGTTGTGGAGTATATGGAGAAGTGAGATGCTGGACAATTCCATTCTCAGCTAGATAATCTCCAAACTCTTGACTCAGGTATTCACCACCTCTGTCGGATCGAAGAGCTTTAATCTTCTTTCCAAGTTGCAACTATACTTCAGCTTTAAACACCTTAAATGTTTCAAACACCTCATGTTTATGTTTTTAAGTAAATAAACATAACCATAATGACTGAAATCATTCGTAAATGTTAAGAAGTAGCTAGCACCCCTCCTTGACACATGTCTAAGTGGTCCACACACATCTGTGTGAATAAGACCAAGTAGATCAGAAGCTGTTTCCATACGGTTATTAAAAGATTTCTTAGTCATCTTCCCATATATACAAGATTCGCATTAATAAAATGATTCTGTTGATATAAATAATGCCTAAAAACATTATTAACATTTATCGATATCTCTATGTTTTGATAATCACAAAACGTAAACCCATTGAGCTAAAAAATTATGACGTAAACAAGTATTTAGTGACAAATATTCACTTTACATCCAAATCACTTATGGTATGAATAAACAAAGTGTTTATTGCATTCTATGATCAAAGGAACATTTTTCTTAAACACTAGACTTTTTATAAAATGTCACAAAACATTTTATATCTTTTACAAAATCATTTTTGGAAATAAAAGAATATGTTTAAATCATTATAAATATATGAATTCAAATTTTTAACCAAAAATGGTAAAAATGTTCCAGAAAAACCTTCCCCAGTAAAAGACAAATTTTATGGCCGTTTTGGGTGGGCGGCCCCCTTAATTGTATGGGCGGCCCCCTTAATAATTAAGGGGACCGGCCCCTAATTAAGGGGACCGGCCACGCTCCCAAATAGTTTTTTTTTTTCTCCTATAAATACTGGCTCAAATCTGTCATTTTTCCTCACCTTTTTCACTATAAACTTTCTGATCTAAATCTTCTATACCATTCTCTTAAACCCTTTGATCATATAATCATAAGCTTTTGTTTCCAAGTGATCCAAGCTTCAACCTTTCAAGTGCAAGAGAAGAATACTTCAATCCTTCAAGACAAGAAGTATTACAACTTGTTGTGACCTCCACATCCAAGTTGTTTGTGCCTCATCACTTGTATAGCATTCATCTATTTATGTATTAGTTGTGAATATTGGTTAGATAGAAGTAAACATAAGGAATTAGGCTAGTAAGGTGTGTAGGTAGAGAAGTTGTGAATTGATTGTGGTGTGCAAGTAGTATAGGTGTGAAGAAGAAGTAGTGTGATTAGGTAGTGGTTAGGTGTGAAGAAGTTGTGTAGAAGTTGTGAAAAAAGTGTGACGAAGTTGTGGTGTGATAATTGGTGTGTAAGGTTTTCTTCGCCATAAGGGAGCTTGTTGACATAGTGAAGAAAACTCTCGAGTTAGGTGCTCGGGGATTGGAGTAGGGCAAGGAATGTGTCCTTGTAGCTGAACCACTACAAATCTCTTGTCTCGCGGTTAGATCTTTCAATCTCTTAATTATTATCTTACTTATATCGTTATTACTTTTGTAGATATAGACGTATATATATTGTTGCTCATATAGTGCTAGTGTTGATTTCACTTAAAGATCAACCAAAAGTTTCATTCACAAAACAAAGTTTTTACAATCAAACTAAAAAGGTAACATACATGTAATTGATCATTTCGATCAAGTATAGTTTTCATACAAAATATAACTAAGGATTACAAAATAAACATTTATTTACTTATCTCTCGTATATAGGTATAATTGTTTATATTATGCATGTGTTGATTTCACATACTTAGCTTACATTATTATTATTGTTCATACTTAGATACAATTGTTCATATTGTTCAAGATTTGAGTTCACATAAGATCGAATCAAAGTTTTAAAAGTAAACAAGGTTTTAAAGCTAAGCTAAGCTAAGCTTTCATAATAAAATAAAAAGGATACGGTTGAACAACTTCGTGATGCTATCATTTCTAATGTTCGTTTAAAGCTTATCTCCATTCGTTTCAAGAAGTCTCCTAAAGTTGCAAAGATATTGGAGATTTGGAAGATCAAAAATGCTACTGAATTGGATGGAGCAGGATAATATGATTGGGTTATATTGTTCGATGGTTGCTGGGCAGCTCCTGGGAATGCATGCATGGGGTTGCATGCATTTGAGTCTTAGTTTTGGGTGTTTATGCTCTTTTGTTATAAGCACTTACTATTAGCATGGTTATTGGCTTGTCAATCCATGTAGTTGATACGCATATGTAGTGCGTTTAGGTTAATATGGTACTCAGCCATATTCCTTTGTACTTAACGTTTTTTTGGTGTGAATATATTTACCGGGGTAAAACCTTTTACCAAAAAAAAATAAAAATAAAAAGGACGTAAAACTATTCAACCTCCCCTTCTAGTTTTCCACAAATTCATCATTGATCCCTTGCAAAAGCCCATCATGTTGCAACTTTTCCATGAGAGCCTTGCCTATATGAGCAAGTCGACAATGCCAAAGATAAGATGAATCCAGACCTTTCTTGATTCTCTTATGATTGATGCTTTACATTGAATTATTATAATTATTGGATACATTCACATTCATATCAATTTCAAAAATACCATTCACACCAACAACATTAAAATAAAAAACATTATTAAACGAAACAGAAATCCCATTGCTATTAATAGTATGTTGAAAACCAATATATAATAAACAAGAAAAGGAAACTACACCCCTAACAATTGAAGGTGCATAATGACAATTATTCAAAAATAGTACTAAGCCCAAAGGCAAAACTAATTCAAATACGCATATAGCTTCAATAACTGCATTCGCTCCATTACCAACGTGCAGATATTGTTGTCCATAAGCAAGTCTCTCCTCAACTCTAAACCCCTGCATAGTATTGCAAATATGAATACCACAGCCCGTATCATATACCCAAGAATTTTTATGAGTTAAAGTAAATAGTTCAATCATAATTCAATCATAAAGAACGCACCTGATATACTGGGTTACCAGCTTCATTCTTCTGCTTCTTCAGTCGCAAGTCATGAATGTACAGTGGACAATTTCTCTTCCAATGCCCCTTCTCATGACAATGGTGACAAGCCTGATCCTTCTTGTTAGGAGGATTCACCTTATTCTTCTTGGGTTGATGTTGATTCATCTTTGGATTTGGTTGATAGGCCATGACCTGTTTGCCTTTGTCAACTTTACCCTTACCCTTTTATTCGCTTGCGATTTCTTCTAGATCCTACCTCCTTGAATTGCCAAAACTTGAGGAGTAGGTGCCTTGCCTTGAGCTGGAAAACCTTTCGCATAATCTATAAGCACTTCGAGTAATTCTAAGAATGTCTTCCCCGAGCAATGCATGTTGAAGTTTTGAACAAAACCTTTAAAGTCCTTGTTAAGCGACCTATTGATTAGGTTCACTTGCACATTCTCAGGGTAACCAAAGTCGTGTCTGTGTAGTTGATCAAAGTAATCTTTCATCGCCAACACATAATCACTTTCAGGTTTTCCATCACCATGTTTACAGCTGTGTAATTGATCGAGCATGTCATACAATTCAACTGCTGGTGATTTCTCATAAGACTTTTTGAGTTCTTGAAACATGTTGTATGGATAATAGTACTCAAACTATTTTTGCAACTTTAAATCCATACTAGTGAGCATTAAACAAGCAACCTCATTATACTTCTTATACTCAAGATACCGTTATGCTTTTTCTGCTTCAGGTGTAGTTTCAGCAGGTCGATCAGGGCAAGGAGTATTCAAATAATCTAGCTTATCAGTCGCCCTCAAGACAATTCTGAGCGATCTGTGCCAATCATTGAAATTCTTTTCAGTAAATTTTTCCCTTTCAAGATGACTCTTGAAAGCAGAAACTAAAGTGGAGTTTTCGGGTTGAGCCATTTCTACAGAAAAAAGTTCAAACATTAGTATTTTCGATAATACATATTTTTAAGAAAATATAATACCCAAGGATATGTTAATATAACCACATAATTTTCTTGAAAACCTAGGATCCAACTTTTCATATTTTCACTACATCAGTTGATCTGCTAGTAATGAAAGTATAGAAGATGGTAATCTGTCGAACAATAATTGGCAAACCATTTCCAATTCCTAGATCATTATGGGAATTACATCAAATTGATTCATTAATTTGCAATGTAAGCATATTTAATCCCATCTCATGCCTTAAGTTCTAGGTCTCACGCACAACTTAATTAAGTCGTCTAACTTAGAAACAGTAAAATATACATCTGGTCTCACACAATAACAGAATTTTACCGTGTCATTAAAATTTAGCCTAGGTCTCACGTTTACCAAATAATAACTTCAAGTGTTTCTTATAGTTAGATAACATGTAACTTAAATTTGTTAGGTCACCATTTTGTAAACACAAGTATGATAATGAAAGAAATAAGATGAGAATAAGGATTGGTTGATTATGAGAAATGAGAAGAAATAAAAGTGCAAGAGTTTCCTTAATGTATTCAAATAACCAACAAGTTTACAAATGACCTAAGGCTTCTATTTATAGGGAAGGAGCTAGGGCAACACTCCCTCTCCTTCCATTCATCTTAAACGTGGGCTTTGAGTCCCATGGGTTTCATTCCTTAAGCCTAGTAAACTTAATACATTTAGTAAATGATAGTGAATAATAGTTAAGCAACCTAACATTATTACAAATGACCGAGACTTGATAAAATAGTAAAACTCAGGTTCCAACAATCTCCCCCTAAGGGTCGGTCATCAAGGTTGCTTGACGTCTTCGTCTTAATCGTTGACTTTCATAGCTTTAGACGTCTTAGAAATCGTTCATCGTTCTTTGTTCTTTGTTGTTGTGATAGTGATCAAGTTATGAAGTTATCTGCCAAGCGTCACTTCTGCGTCTGTGGTGGTTGTCGGCCATTCCAACATGCTCATACACCTTTGAATTGAGACTTTTACATGCACGTTGTTCTCTTTCTTTCGCATAGATCTTTAGTCTTTAACCTTTGTAGATTCTTCTTTTTGGCGTAGAATCTATCTTTGAACTTTGTGTTGCATAGATCTTTGAGGGAGCTTATGTTGACTTCAAGATGTATGTATGAGCATGCGGAATCAGTCTCCATGGAGATGATATGTCCCTGCAGTTAAAACAGTTAGCAATAAAACATCCGGTACTTACAGATAAGGAGTTAGAGCTTGTCAACAGCATAGTGTGAAGACTCCTTCTAATCCTTATCCAGGCCGTTCCCATATCAGATACTCCCGAAGGAGCTTACGAGACCTACTAGGTAGCTCAATGACTGGGTGAGTCGCTGGGGATCACTCCACGACTGTAGACCGATAAGAAACCACCGCAAACACTAAGCGTAACTCACGAGGAGTTACCGAAGTGACCTGTCAAGGCTGTTTGATGTTGACCCTGACAGGAGTTTCCGTTCAATCATTGAGAAATACTTACGTAATTCTCTTATAAACGTTCTCGGCAGATTGCTAAGATCTGCGAAGGACTCGATAATTTACATCTGGTGTCCATTGATGTAGAACACCAAATGTAGAAGTACTAAGTGTTCCTAAGAGATCTTTTGATGAATCTCATGGCTCTAGACTCAATAAGTGCACACTTAGGTTTCCTAAGCGGAGACTAGGGAGGAGTCTCCAGTTTCTAAATTACACTGGTTCCCTGTGAGAATGAAACAAGTTCTTTTAAGAGAACTTGAGTGGCTAGAAGGTTAAGTGCAGTGCGTCACTGGGTCCATGACGGCTTTATCTTCAATACCGGCGTTGCCTTAGCAACAACCAGTAGCATATGAATTGAACCCGGTGTCTGCCCTAAGGTTGAATCATATGGAGGGCTATTTCTTTTCACCCTTTTCTTTACTTTTCTTTTTAATTCTTCAACCCCTTCTTTCTCCTTTCATTCTTTACTCCTTTTTTCATATCATACCTAAGGACTTCTAGTTCTAACTATTGGTGATGTCCTTGGGTAGATCCCTCCGGCTTAGGCGGATCATAGGACGATTATTTCCTAACCTTAGTCACCTTATAACTCCATGACTATCCTACAACTGCCTTTGAAACCTTTGAAAAATCTCTCAAAGTGTTTGTGTTAATCGAACATTTTGTTTAACACTTTGAGAGTTTTGTGTTTTCTTATGAAGGGCTCCCCCTGCACATGTGCTCATAAGTATTTAATAAATTTGCACATGCGGGAGGAGCAAGCACTTTTGAATTGATCCACTTTTAGTGAACAAGACCGATTCGAGACACGCTTACATCACTAGTTAGACTAGCTTGAAGTTATTACCCGGCCTGGTCGAGTCCACAAAAAGTTTCTCGAGACGGTACATATCTACTAAGACAAATCCTTTTCGAGACACACTTACGTGGGTAGTTAAAGAGTTCCATTGTCAGCTTTTAGGTGACAACTAGCTCTAGTAACTAACTTGATGTTATTACCCGTCGAGGATAAGTCTTTTCGAATTTACTAACTTTTATGTTTCGTCAATTCTTGGGTCAATCTGAGTCTAGCTCGCATGAGATTCAATCTTAAAGCAACTTTGAACTTCCATATTTTAATCACTTTTCTTTTCTCCCCCTCAAAAATAGCATATAAGATGTTGTTTTTGAGAAACATTTGATTAAAATATGCTTTTTGAGTCTTATGGGGAGAATCCAACAAGAACTTTTGTGTTTCAAACGATGAGTTTGTCAAGTGCTCCCCCTCAACAAGTGAATACTCATTGAGGTGAAATACTTGTCTTTTGAGCATAATTTTGAAAAACAGAAAAGGTTTGATTAATTCTACTCAAAAGTAAGAAGCCTTCGCTCCTTATGTTAGGATTGAGGCACTGAAGCGTACCACAGGGTCCTTTCTTTACAAGAACAGGTTGTACACTGTTATGTGTGCACAAGCCATTATAATAACAAATCAATCAAATGAAATTATGAAATGTTAATACCCTTGAAGATCAGCTTTGTGGTTCATCGTCAATGATTGGAGCATCAAAGTTTGTGAACTGAGGATTAGGTCTCTCAAAGTTTCTGACTGGGAAAGAAGGTCTGACACCGATATAGCTTTCCAAACGTCTGATCTGTTCCCGACGGAATAGCCTTTCTTCTATCTTTGTGACAAAATTCCTAACTTGTCGTCTGGAGCTGGAGTTCCACCTTGTAGTTTCCTTTCGAGATAACTTACGACGATCATCATTCAATCTCTTGACTAGCTCATCACGAACTGTTCTAAGCGTGTGATCACAGAACTTGTGTAACTCATCCATCTTCATGAAGCTAATATGCTTCTTACTGTCGATGTAGGTGAAACCAAAAGATGGTTTCTGGATGAGTGTTAGTTGTGACATATTGTTGATTCCTGGGAATCTGAGTAGAGGCTTAGTCAAGTTGATCTTCTGTTGATAACTTTCAACTCCAAGCTGAAGATCTTCCACTCTTTCTTGAACTATTAGTCGTCTGATGAAGAGAAGCAATGATGAAATGAAGTTGTACTGTATTTCTCTGTCAAAACCTCGCATTTTTCCTTGAACCTTTTCAAGATACATATCTTCAATGTCGTTGAGGTAAAGGTTTGGAAAGTCTGCTTCAGAGAACTTATACTTCTGTTCATCTTGTCTTTTGACAACTATTTCCTTCATGAAAGTGTAGTCGCATCTCTTTGACTCCACAATTTCCAAGATTGCAATGATTTTGGAGTTGTGTTTGACGTTCTCAATTGACGTGAATCCCAACCTGTGAGTGTAACCAAGACGACGACGTTCAGACCAGTGTTGAATCCCAAGTAGAGCATCTCTGTCGTAAGCAACAACGGAGTCACTAAAAATTGGAGCGGTTTCTTCAATAGCTGGAATGTCGTATCTTGCGGCTGGTACAGAGATAGTCAATGATGAGGAGACCCTGCGTTTGGAGGTGTCATCTGAGAGTCGAAGATTGTGAAGATCTTTATTGAAGAATCTCTTGTAAGGTATCTTAGGTTTTTCAGGAAACCCAATCAAAGGTAGAGGTTTGGTCCAGTCGGTGACGAAAGGTTTGACAGATTTCTTAGGATTGTAATTCACATCAGGGTTTAGCCAGTCAAATTCTGAGGACATTGCACTGGCTATGTTCTGCAAGTGAAATTCATATTCTGTCTGGTTTCCAGATCTTTTCTTGAGGAAATCCTGTGCATCCTGGTTGATTCGTCTGAGTTCAGCCTTAGTGAGTTTCTCGATGTGAAGATCTGCCATGATGTGTTGAGTGAACTGCAACGTGTTACC
The DNA here is from genome assembly GCA_030686995.1 of Artemisia argyi. Taxonomy (NCBI): domain Eukaryota; kingdom Viridiplantae; phylum Streptophyta; class Magnoliopsida; order Asterales; family Asteraceae; genus Artemisia; species Artemisia argyi. The sequence goes on along the minus strand of CM060681.1, from coordinate 139,939,591 downwards.
TGGAAGCGGTTCTTCATCAGGGAGAGCAGGCTGAGCTTGGACCAAATTAGTCAACCAGTCATTCTGAGGAGTATCGTCATTATCGAGCCATGAGTGACCACTTTTTCCCTTGGATTTCTTAGACTTTCTTTTGCCTTTTGGTTTTGGATCAGTGTCAGGTGAGGGAGATGCAGAATGTTCAACATCTGGTTGATCATGATAATCATCAGTTGGTTCCATAAGCTGTTCTTCTTGATCTTTAGGATTTGTGCCAGAAGCTGGAGGTTGTTGTGGATTTTCAGGAGGAGTAGACCCTTGTAGTGGTTGTAGGGAAGATGAGGGACCGGTTCCAGACTTAGGTTTCTTGCCTTTAGAGTTTGGGTCAGGGTCGTCATCTTTTCTTGACCGTTTCAGGGTTCCAGCTGCATCTTTGCATGATTCTTTGGATATGTACGCTGCCATAGCATCAGCAAGTGCTTTGTCTTCAGGAGTCTGTGTGGTTTTGGAGGCAACATCATCGAAGAGTTTAGTAAGCATCTCATTGAAGGATAATTCAGGGACGGCTGGAGCAGCAGTAGAAGCTTTTGCAGTGTGAAGCGTGAATGGTGTAGTAGACAACATTTTTCTAACGACACTTCTGATTCTGTGATCCAAGTTGTCCTTGATTGGTTCAAGTAGGTTTGCTACTTCAGGAGTGATCATCTCAACTAGATTTTCAGTGAGAAAATCATGTGTGATTGTCTTAATAAATCCTGTGTAATCAGAATACAAGAACTTATCTATCAGCTGTTTTGATTCCTGAAATTCTCCAACTTGTTTGGCAAGACCGGTAACCATGTTGGTGAGCTTGTTGACTTGCTCCTGAAGATCAACTGGTTGTGCAGGTTCATTGATTGATTGTTGTTTTGATGCGGTTTCGGATGGTGTGGGTGATGAATGTTCTGGTGATGACTCCGAAGATGACTCTTTGTGAGCGCTTGAAGAAGAAGCAGGTGGTGTTGGATCCTTTGGAGGAGATGCTGCATGAAGTGGGGGTTGCTGTGAACTTGTTTGTTTGGACTGTGAAGATGACTGAAGGAATAAGTTGGTGTCAAATGCTTCCTTCTCTTCCTTTTCCTTTCTACAACGTTCCTCTTCTTGTGCAACGTATTCCGGGGTGATGAACGGATCAAAATCTAGATTGGTGTTAAAGGGTTCTTGTTCTTGTTCATCAACTCTCTCCTCGGTGTCTACAGCTTCAGTCATTGTAGAGTTACCTTCGGGATCTTTGTCTTGGACTCTGTCACTAGGTACAAGAGTGGTAGATTCGATAGGAGGAACAATACTGCTACTTGTAGTGCCTTCATGGATAGGTTGTGATGAAGGTTGAGGATGAATTCTACTGAGGAGTGAGGCATCCCTCTGATCCTTAAGTAGTTGTTTTTCTTCGGCACGTGTGTCGACAATAATACTTTTTAGTCTTCTTCTGTCGACTAAAGGTTCAACACTAGGTTCATCATCTTCAGCATCATCGGGTTCATTGATTGTAATCCCTTGTCTCTTTCTCTTTTCTGCTTCGAAAGTTTCTAAGCTCTGTTGTGTAGCTATTTCCAGTTCTGGAAATTCTACATCAGGTACACGTACTCTTCGTTCATAATTACCCACTTCGTCATCTGTTTCAGTGTCAAACTCCGAGTCGTTGTCAGTGGATGTAGGTGTGGGATCACGACGAAACCAAGTAGATTTATCTTGAGGAGTGTCAGTTGTGGATTCCTTCTTCCTTGACTTAGTTGCTGGCTTAGGTTTGGGTGTAGGTGTGGGTTTCAGCTTGGTAGCAGGTTTGGTTGTGGGAGTCCTTTTGGATTTTGAAAGTTGTGATTCAATGGTACTTGCAGTACTCCCAGATCTCAAACTGCCTTTGCTGCGAGTCTGTCTTGTAGCTTCTTCTTGTACCCCAGTGTATGAGTTAATGTAGAATTTGTAGTTCAAACTCTTCTTGATAGTGTCATCTAGAAGGTATTCAGGAAGCCTCATTCCTTTCTGTTTAGTGGAGGAAGTGGTCGTCTTAACAAAAGAGATGGTGAAGTCTTCCTCGAAGAGGTGTTTTGGCTCGTTGGGGTCACTCATTCTTTTGATGAATTCGGGTGTGTCTTTGCAGAAGTGTTCAACAAGTAGCTTGGTAAATCTTGTGAATGGGATCATAGTCCTTTCATGTCCAGTTTGGATGCTGGAGACTAAGTCATTCATAATTGGTACTGCAAAGTCAATGGGTGACATGGTCACCATACCCCAAAATGTGTGTAGGTGCTCAAGTCTGGGATGTTCGTGACCACTTTTTCTTCCTGATATTGATCGGACAACAATCAGACAGAACGTTCTCCATGGCTGAGGTATTTCCTTTGCATTGAATCTGGAGTGTTTGATTAGAGGTAAGTCATCATCAACATTGTATCCTAATTCAATGAAGAAATCTAGGAGATCCAGTTCAGGTAGCAATTGAGCAAACTCATGATCTGTTTGAGGTAGAAGGAAGACAGTACGGAGGACATCATGATCAATGGTGTATTCTTGATGGTCCAGTGTAACTGTGAAAGACTCATCATCCAAATTAACCTTAGCCGTAAGCCAGAACTGATGAAAGTAGAACAATGGAACTGAAGTAGATTTGCAGAGCAGATGCTTGCAAGGATGTGCCAGGAGAATGTCTTTGACAATCTTGCACGAGTTCTCAGAAATTTTCAATTTGTCGAAATCAACTCGTGGATTGTTGTTGCCAATAGTGACATTGTAGTTTTCGGGAGTGATGTCATCCATAGTGAGTAGTGGTTGACTTTGTTCAGTGACATTCTCGTTGTGTACAGCCATGTTAATCTGAAAAACATCATCATAAACCAAACATCCAAATTCGTTACTTGTTAGCAATGGTTTGAGTTTGATTAAGATAAATGCCTATATTAGTTTAGCACAAGTAGACTTGATTGTAATGTGTGATGTGACGAATTATGAACATTTATAAGACATTGAACAATTAGAATCATGAAATCAATCACACAATGCAAGATTTTACATATAAGCACAATTGATAGTCATAGTTCATTATAACATCACATTATACAATCAACTATATCACAACAAAGTCACATGAATTCTAGATGACAAGGCCATCATCTCGAAAAAATATACATTGTTACAATTTTCGCAAACACTTAAGTGAGATTTCGAAAAAATGCATAACACTCTTATCGCAATCATGCCATGAGAAAGAGTTTCGAAAAAAATCACTACGTATGTTCTCGATAATTAATTATCGAGAACATGCCTCTTTGTGAAATTTTCGAGATCTATCATCGTGTGTGATTGCGAAATTACTTGTATTCGGAAAAAAAAATTTCGCAATCATACTATAGCTCATGATCTCGAAAAATTATGAACAATGAAAGAATTTTCGAAAAACAAAGATTTCAAAAATTACTGAGCATTGTACAGAAACTTTCGCAATCATGAGGAATAGTATGATTTCGAAAACTTTTTCAAAGATTGCGAAAATATTGAGTTCTCGAAAGAATTCTTATACAAGAATCTTTCGCAATTGAAGTCCAACGTACGTTTCTTTTGCGAATTACTTATCAATGATTTAGGCCTGTCACAATGATTGATAAACACCAATTAGTCACAACCAATATGCATGCTATCTAAGATCTCGAAAAGTATCAAGAACAAGTTCTCGAAAAAATTCCAACTTTGAGTCTAATGAGTCTCATTGTTTCAAGCAAGTCACAAATACATGTAGCAAGCACATTATGACTGTATACAACACATTAGGACACAAATAGATAGATATTAGCTAATAACGAGGCGTACAAACTTATCGAGAACCAAGCAACAATGGTGTAGATCAACCAAGATATGTCTAACATGTATTCAAGTAACCATAGAAGCATATCCCACCAGTAAAACAAAACAAACATACACAGAATCTCATAAGCTCAAATCGAACCAAACCCACGATTTCGAAATCTTAATAAACATGAAGGAAATCATGAAACACTGATGAGGATATGTTAGAAACAAGTATTGTAACTAAACCCTATCAAGAATCAAACTCCTAAACACGATTATCGCAAATTTCGAAATAGCGAAACCCTAGTTCTCGAAATCAATAAAACATGAGATTGAGCCGTTGGATTCTTAATTAAACGAGATCCTATTATTGTAATAGCCTAGTGATTACTTAGGAACTTACAAATTGATGATCAAAACCGTGGATCACTCGTTTGAATTGGAGCCGTTGGTTTCAAAGAGGGTTTTAGGGGTTTAATACTTTGTGAGAAAATGAAAAACGGTTTGTATGTTTTTGTTATTAAAAAATACTTTTGAAATATTGTCACTTTTGGTCCCTAAACTTTTTGTTTTACATATTAATGTCCTAAAGTTTAATGACAAACATGAGCAACATCAAGAAATACTCCTAACTACGAGACGAGGGAATGAACTTAATACTTCCACATAATCCGAAGAACCGTATCTAATAGAAAATATGCAAGTATATCAATTTGAGAAAAAATGTGAAACATTTGAGCTTATCTCCCCCTCAACACTTGTAAAAGATGAACAAGGTGTTGAAAGAAAGTGATATACTTGCGGGGGTTATTTTTTTTTATTTTTTTTTTATTTATTATTTTTTTTAAGTGAAGAAAATGAAAAATCTTTTTGATTTTTTGTTTGTTTTATATTTTTGTATTTTGTTTTTGGTAAAAGTATTTACAGAGATAGTTTTGATGTTTGACGATCATTAATGTTTTAAAAAACTTTCCAGATCTTCTGGAGTCAAACATCGCATACCAAATTGGTGAACTAGACTCGCAAACCTTGATGGTGCTAAGGCTTTGGTAAGTAAGTCCGCCAATTGGTATTCAGTGCCCACAAAATAAAGTTCAACGGTATCCTTTTCGACATGCTCCTTGATGAAATGATATCGGAGATCGATGTGTTTGGATTTGCAATGATGAACGGTATTGCAGGAGATAGCAATGGCACTTTTGGAGTCGCAGTAGATTGGAATCTTATTGAATAGGTAGCCATAGTCTTTAAGTTGTGATCGCATCCAGATGACTTGAGCACAACAAGCAGACATAGCTACGTATTCAGATTCGGTTGACGACAATGAACTGCAGTCCTGCTTCTTAGATTGCCAAGACACCAGTTTGTCTCCCAAAAATTGTAATCCACCAGATGTGCTTTTGCGTGTGTCTAAACATCATGCATGATCAGCATCTGAAAAAGCAATTAGTTCAAAACCAGAATCCTTCGGATACCAGATTCCCAAGTGAATGGTTCCCTTTATGTATCGAAGGATTCTTTTTACCTCACTGAGGTGTTTCTCAGTTGGTTTGGACTGATAGCGAGAGCACATGTAGACAGCAAATACTATATCAGGTCTACTAGCTGTGAGATACATGAGTGACCCAATCATACTTCGGTATTTGGTAGGGTCAACTGGAGTCCCATGTAAATCAGCATCTAGTTTTGTGGTATAGCCCATTGGTGTATTATAAGTATCACACGACATCATTCCATGTTTCTTTAAGATTTCAAGAGCATATTTGGACTGGTTTATAAAGATTCCACGGGGTGATTGATGAACTTGTAGTCCTAGAAAGAACGAAAGTTCACCCATCATGGACATTTCAAAATTATCTTTCATTAATTTTGCAAAATCATTAGAGTAACTTCTTTTCGTTGAAGCAAATATAATGTCATCGACATATATTTGAACAATAAGTAAGTCCTCCCCGTATGTTTTTGTAAATAATGTTGGATCCACCGAACCTTTAAAAAATTTATTGGCCAGTAAGAATGCAGATAATTTGTCATACCACGCCCTGGGGGCTTGCTTGAGTCCGTAGAGTGCCTTTTTGAGTCGGTAAACGTGATTAGGACGCTCAGGATCAATGAAGCCTTCTGGTTGGCAAACATACACTTCTTCCCGGAGTTCACCATTTAGAAATGCTGTTTTCACATCCATTTGAAAAACTACCATGTTTTGATGTGCTGCAAAAGCCAGAAAAATCCGAACAGCTTCATGTCTAGCCACTGGAGCAAAGGATTCAGCAAAGTCAAGTCCTTCTAATTGAGTATATCCTTTTGCTACCAAGCGTGATTTGTTACGAATAATCGTTCCTTCTGCATCAAGTTTATTTTTCCAAATCCATTTTAACCCAATGACAAAGATTCCGTCAGGTCTTTCAACTAATTCCCAGACCTCCAATCTAATGAATTGCTGAAATTCCTCTTGCATAGATTCAATCCAGTTATCATAAGTCATAGCTTCTTTGATGTTTTTGGGTTCTTCCATACTAACTGTGAGTGCATAGATGCAAGTTTCTCCATCGGTGTGAAGTCGTTGTCTTGTCATAACAGGTGCATCTGGATGGCCAATAATATGAACGAGAGGATGATCTCGAGTCCATTTGTGTGTCGAAGGGTGAAGTTGATAGGTATCTCGCATGTTAGCAGGATCCAAATTGCGTGTTGACGACTCAGCAACTTCTTGATAAGTTGGAGCTGGTGCAAACGGGTTAATGAACGCATTAGGATCGAACTCTGCGGTTTGTGGAACTGATTGTGGTGTCGGATCTTCAGCTGATTGCTGAGAGTTGGAAGCAGTTTGTTCAACCACAACTGGAGATGCAATTGGAGGACCGTCTTCCTCAACAGTTGTTGAAGTTTGTTGAGGTGAGTCTGGTACTTGATTAATATCAGGTTGTGCAGCGGAATTTGGTGAGACCGGTAGTCAATTGTATCATCAAATAGTGGATTGAACAAAGTTTCCAATTCTTTGCGGTTGAGAGGCAGTGCTTCAGCCGAAGAATCCGGAAAGTTGAGACGATTGATTTCGGGTCCTAAGCTATTTTGCTCAGAAGCCATTTGCGTGAGTTCATCAAAATTAGCATGAATAGTTTCCTGAATTTCTCTTGTCTGACGATTCCATATCCGAAAGCCTTTTGAATTTTCACAATATCCAACGAACACTCCGATGTCAGCCTTTGCTTTAAGTTTACCTAAATCATCACGATCATTTTTCGGATAACAGAGTGCTCCAAATACATGAAAGTAATCGATGTTTGGTTTCCTTTTGTGAACAATTTGATAAGGTGTTTTGCGATGGCGTTTTGTGATCATACAACGGTTTTGGGTATAGCAAGCGGTTGAAACAGCTTCTGCCCATAAGTAATCTGGTAATTGATCATTAATCAACATAGTTCTAGCAGCTTCCACTAACGTCCTGTTGCATCTTTCGACAACTCCATTCTGTTCCGGGCTTCTAGGAATAGATGTTTGATGTTCAATACCCACTTTCTCATAATATGACCTAATTGTCTGATTCTTAAATTCTGTACCATTGTCAGTTCTGATTATTCGGACTGTGTGACGTAACTGAACTTGAATCTTAGTGAGAAAGGTGATGATCATTGAAGGAGCTTGGTCTTTGCTACGAAGAAAATAGACCCAAGTCCATCTGGAGTAATCATCCACAATTACGAGTATGTAGCGTTTACCGTTGATACTTTGAACACGCATCGGACCACACAAATCCATATGTAGCAATTGTAACACATGATTCGTACTTTGCTCAGGTTTTGAAGGAAAATGAGCTCGAGTACTTTTACCTTGTTCACAGGCTGGACATAAGTGATCTTTGGTGAAACGGAATCTCGGAAAACCATCAACAAGTTTGTAACGAGCAAGGTCAGTCATAGTTCTGAAATTCAAGTGCGAAAGACGTTTGTGCCATAACCAAGATTTAGTCGATTCCGCTTTGGAGAGAAGACATATCGGAGATGTTGCAATCATATCTGACATTGATATTGTATAAATATTGGAACCACGTGAGCCAGACATTAGATCGTTTCCTTGTAAGTCACGAACAAAGCAAGTTTTCTCCCGAAATGCAACTTCTAGATCCCCATCACAAAATTGACCGACTGAAAAGAGGTTGTGCCCGAGGTCTTCCACATAATAAACACGACTTATTTCGATGTTCCCACTGACATAGTCACCATATCCCATGATTAAAGCGTAATGATCATTCCCGAATCTGACAGTACCGATGAACTTTGAGACAAAGTTGATTAACAGTTTGAGATTGCCTGTCATATGTCGGGTGCATCCGCTATCAACAATCCAAAGAATTATCTGTACCACCTGCATCACAAGAAGACGACGAGGATGGAACAGAAGTAAGGGTGGAACCCAAAGAAAGTGCGGGTTCTAGTTGGTTAGCAGCACAAGTATGCAACAGTTTTGGAATCCATTTAAAGTCTGGTTTGTGTTGTAACCAACGTTGCCAATTCCAACTAGTCTTAGCTTTCTTAGTGTTGAATGCACTAGTTTTGGGCTTGTTCCTGGATTTGTTCTCTAGAATGATGGGGGTAACTCCTACATCATTAGAAACCGTAGATGGCGGTTTTCCTAAAGTCGACTTAGAGGCATTAGTGGGCCTAAAAGGAATTCCTGTCCTACGTTTCTTATGACGATTCAGAAGAGAATTAGCTACACATTTTGTATGATCACCAGATGATACGTTTTTACGACAAAACACACAAGATGCATTAATATTCCAAAACATTCAAATGTACATCATTCGTTACATTTAGATCTTGATTACAATTTGCCAGATTAGAATCTAAATCGGATGCAACATGATTTTTATTCAAATTCCTAAGGTGATCTTCTACTTCTTTAGCTCCTAGTGATCCTCTTTTACGTTGCCAGAACCTATTCTTCTTGTTACTTTTACGCTTGGGTCTGCTAACGCTCTTAGTGGATACTAGTCCTGTGGAAGTGGAAGGGTCATCATTAGTGGTTTGAATATAATTACCCTTTTTGTTTAATTCATACATTCCAGGTGCTATCACTGTGGTGTCTACAAACTTTCCTTTTTCAAGTAGCTTAATTTTCTCTTTGAAATCAATGATGATGTGCTTTTTATCCTGAATTTCAGACTCAAGTAAACCAATGCAATATTTGAAATCGACACTGTTTTGTTGCCATTCTGCATTTTCCTTTTTCAAGAATTCAATTTCCTTCTCGTATTTGAGACACAAACTTTTGAAAGACTCAAGGTTTTTGCAAAGCTGACACGATTTTGAAATCTTATGACTTTGAAGTTGTAATTCCAATGCCATACTTCGAGCTTCATATAAATCGAGAGTTTTTCTGAGTTGAAGACTTTCATTTGAAAATTGTTTGCACACATCATCATTGCTCTTTCTCAACTTTTCGTTTTCATGTTTAAGTATCTCAATTTCCTCATGCAACATATTATTATCAACACAAAGATCATCCATAAGCATAGTAGTACCAGATTTATAGAGATCATTCATGATAACAGACAAAATATCAGCACTGAGAACTTGTTCCAAGAGTCGATCAGCATCATTTTTTAAACCTTTGTTTCTTTGCTTTTGAACCAAAATCGTGTTTTCATTTGACTCGAAAACATCAATCATTGTTTTCACTTCATTCTGAAGTTCATGTTCCCAAAGTGTGGCACAACGACGGAGGTGTTTAACAATTGGCAACATTTGTTTTTGAAAAATGTCTCTCTTTTCTCGCTCGTAAGCGGATTGAAAATTGCAATTGTTATTTCAGAATTACGTGCAATTGTTTCCTCCAAAATTTCGATGTCTTCCATAAAAGTTTTGAAATAATTTAAGACACGACAAGTTGTTGGTAAAGGTGTAACTTCACCAGAAGATGGTAAAGGACCGTTAACTTGTGCCACAGTTGGAACAGAAACTGCATTATGAGATGAAACGTATGACTCAGTGATATACCATGATTTCTCAGGTATTTCTTTTTGAGTAACAAAAGATTTAGAAAGAGGTGGAGCTTTTGAATAGTCATATGATGTCCAATTTTGAACATAACTCATTTTTGATCGACTCTCTTCTTCAAGTTCTTCTTCTTCCTCAGTATCAAACACAATAGCACGCACAATTGTATCATCAAGCAAATGGTCCATACTGTAAATTTTAGGATTTTCTTTGAATGCTGAGTGAAGAAACATTGATTTGTAATCTCCAAGTGCAAATCTTTTATCAGGTCTTGGTTTTAAAGTGAATTTCTGAATTGTTGTGACAGAGTTCCCGTGTTTGTAAACAATATTACGAAATTCTTTGAGTTGTTTTTCAAGATCAACAATCTCACCGAGTAATTTATCTATATACTTCCTTTTTCGTATTTTATGTTCACAAAAATCCTTTTTGCAATTGGACAAATCTGTTTCTCTTTTTGAAAGTTCTTTCTGAAGACATTCAACTTGCATTTTCAGATCACGCTTTTCACTTTCGAGTTTTGAAACCAACTTTCCGTTAGACTCTATCAAATCTTGTATTTTATGTTGAAGATCTTGTTCTTTATTGTAAGAATCGTGAAAGGCTTTTTCAAAACTTTTTGAATGTTTAATCTTATCTTCTTGATTTGAAAGTTGAATTTTATAACACTCAATGTCTCGTGAAAGTGACGCATTTGTTTCTTTTAAGGCTTTGTTTTTCTCATTGCATTTGACGATTTGCACTTTTTGAGCGTTCAGTTGTTGGGACAACAATATTAGTTCGGGGTCAGGATCAAATGATGGTTCATGTTGTTCTACCTGATCATGTTTATTGTTCTCAATAGGATCATCAAATGAAACAACTGTGTCATCATAAAATATGACAACTGTGCTTATTTGTTCATCTGCTTGTGAAGATGAACATGAGTCAGATGGAACAACTTGCGCCGTATCTGATGCATAAGCAGATGGTGAAGCAATTTCATGTATAAGGCATGCATTGGGATCATGTACCTGAGACAAGCCATCTGTGTCATACACAGGACCTGAATCATTAAGATGAAGTTCCTGCATGTTGGCCATAAGCATCACAGCTGCATTAGCTTCGAGATCTTCCATGTCATCATCGTTGTTAGCGGTTGCCATGAAGTTGTTCTCCTGCTCCGTGAAATTACCATCCTTTTCATCCTGGAGAGCCATAAGCAATGCCTGCTTGTGAAACTTACTACCCCGAGTCCTTGGTTTAGGACATGCAGTTGCAATATGACCTTGTTCATTGCAATTGTAGCACCAGACTGCATTCCCTGAGTTAGAGTTCCTAGTTACAACTGGTTCGGACCTTTGCTGTGAAGCACCTGAGTTGTTACTGAACCCTCCACTATTGTTATACCTCTGACCATTTCCACTGTTGTTGTACCTCTGACCATTCCCAAAATTTCCTGATGAACTTCCTGAACTTGATCGACCATAGTTCCGATTCTGAATTTCAACTCTTCCATCATTGACAACAGCTTGATTCCTTGTGTTCGAAGATGATCTTTGACGATTGTTTGTTTTGTTGGAGAATTTGCTGAAAGCACGAGCAATAAGAGCAAGTCCCTGATTCAACGTGTTAAACTCTTCATCGTCATCTTCATTAGAGTTCGAGTAGTACACAGCATCATTGTTGTTATATGGAACAAGTTGTGTTGAAGTATTCTGAGGAGATGAATCGTAGGAGACCATAGAAGATTGTGGATAACTGAAGTAGTTTTGCTCTTGAACATGTGCATGATTTGACATTTGTGATGGAGCATAGTTAGATTGAGCTACGAGTGCCAATGAATTTGGTGCTGGTGATGGTGAGTATCCTCCTCGAAGAGCTCTATCCTTTTCCACTTCAGGTTCATGGTGTTTCAGAAAGTCATACAACAAACCATATGATGCATCATGAAGATTTTTTGTTTGTCGAACGAATGTCACATACTTATGTCAATCCGGACCAAGACTTCCAACAAATTTGGAGTTAACTGCAATCCTAGGTACTGTGATTTTGTGACGTTCCAAATCATTTACCACATTTGTGAAACGATGATAGTAGGATTCAAGTGACTCTCCTGGTTCAATTTTGATGTCGGTGTATTCCATATAGAGTTTTGATTCCATATCATCTTTGTTCAATTGAGTTCCTTCCATTAGGAGATGAACATGTTCCCACATAGCTTGAGCCGTTTTCTGAGCATCGACACTTCGATAAATTGGATTAGGAATACCTTGAAGTATGTAGGCCATAGCATACTCATCAGCTTCACGATGTAGTTTCTGTTCTTCTGTGAGTGCAGATTCTGGAACAGGTCTATCACCAGGAGGACGTGGAGGATCAGCAGTTGGATCACCAATTTCAAATCTTGTTGGCCACTGAAACGGTCCTTCAAGTATCACTTGTTTCAAGTATTTCCCATGAGGTTTCTTAAGTTCAAGAAATCGTAAGAATCGACTTGACCATTGAACATAGTTCCCGGGTGTAAGCATTGGAGGTGTTTCAAGTGATCCTGCCTCATGTCTCGATTGTTGAGTTGTAATAACTTCACACATCCGATCAAACCAGTGAGGTTGTTTTGAGGAAAACTGATTGTTTTGTTGTGACATTTGATGAGTTTGTTGTTGAGGAATGATTTGATGTTGTTGCATCATTAGGTAATGATGTAGTGGATTGTATGTTTGTTGTTGAGAAGGTTGTTGATTCATTTGGTGCGGAAGGTATTGTTGTTGCTGATACTGCTGATGTTGTTGTTGCTGAATATGAGGGAAGTAATGATTAGGTGGTTGAGACATCTTAGAACACTTGTGTAGAATTGGATCTTGTAGAAGGTATAGGTTAAGCCAAATCTCGAAAAAATGTCACAAACTTGGATTGCGAAATTTTCGATAAACAGAGATTGCGAAACTTCTGATAAGCAGAGATTGCGAAACTTCTGATGCAGCCGGTAATTGCGAAACTTATGATAATTTCGAAATTAAGGTTTGCGAAACTTTATGTTTGCGAAACTTGAGTAAATTTTCGCGAAACTAAGTGAGGTTAAGTGAGTTTTCGAAACTTATAAAAGTTTGCGAAAAAATTGTGATTTCGAAAAACAGTCAATGTTTTCGAAAACACAAAATCACAAGAACACTTTTCGAAATTATACAATATCGAAAGTTTACCACAAGTCGAAGTACTTTTCTTTCTTATACAAGAGAGAAAAGACTGAGTTCACGATCCGGAAGTAGATGGAGATCAAAGAACATGTTTGCGAAACTAGAGCAGTTTTGCGAAACTTGGCAAAATTTTGTTTTTCAATGAAAGCTAGCCAAAAACTCGTTTTTATTTCAAGATACTTGTACTTTTAGTTATAAAATGATGAAATCTTCAAGAAAGTTGAAAACTTTATGAACTTTATCAAAAAATTTAATTTTGCGAAAATAAGTACAAGTACCCCTAAATCGAATTTTTGAGAAAATTTTGGAACTTTTATGTTTGTTTTGATTTGTAGCACAAGTTTGTAATCAAATATGTGATAAAAACCAAGAAACAAGCAAGAAAGTACTAAAATTTTATGAAAAAATCGATTAAAAACCAAGTTTATGATACGAAATCTATGAAAAACAAAACTACACCTTCATATGGCGAATGATACCACTTGTTAGGTCACCATTTTGTAAACACAAGTATGATAATGAAAGAAATAAGATGAGAATAAGGATTGGTTGATTATGAGAAATGAGAAGAAATAAAAGTGCAAGAGTTTCCTTAATGTATTCAAATAACCAACAAGTTTACAAATGACCTAAGGCTTCTATTTATAGGGAAGGAGCTAGGGCAACACTCCCTCTCCTTCCATTCATCTTAAACGTGGGCTTTGAGGCCCATGGGTTTCATTCCTTAAGCCTAGTAAACTTAATACATTTAGTAAATGATAGTGAATAATAGTTAAGCAACCTAACATTATTACAAATGACCGAGACTTGATAAAATAGTAAAACTCAGGTTCCAACAAAATTTTATAGGGTATTTAGTTTGATGTGACAATCAAAACATGTACGAAGATGCATGCACTCATTTTCATAACATTAGTTTACAAAACCTTTTTAATTACCAGTTTTTAAGCTAAGATTAAATCAAAAACTTGTTACTTCAGGTATTGGGTTCACCAATTAAAGAAGAACCTACAATTATCGCCCACTGTATCTTATTCTTACAAGAGTCATAAAGACCCAAGTTACTTCAGATAATTACCACAAAAGTGGCGCGTAGAATTGAGGTAAATCACCCTTAAGATGATATTGTACACGTAATGGTTGTTCGGTAAGTCAAATTTGCACACAAACGAGCGAAAAGACAAAGTGTTGTCTCTTTGAGGTCACAATTTAATGCGAAACCAACCTTATACCCATCTTCTAGTGTGCAAACTTCGTTCGAGCCTAGTTAACCATTACGTACAAAAACATCAATCAAGAAAAAATTTATGACTTTAGTTTTAAAAACATGTAATAAATTATAAAACTTGCTAGTCTCGCCTTGGGAGCAAATAACCGTGCGAAGCGAACCACTGTTGGCACATAAGACTTTGCAAGAATCATAATTTATCACTTCAAGTTTCACCATTATTAGTCCAATTAAGTTTCTTTTAAAAAATTACTCTTTTATTGCTTACAACTTGTCTAACAAAAACAATAAAACAAGTAATTAAGACAAATTAAACAACTAATAAACATAACCATTATAAAAGTGAAACAATTATTCACATGCATACTTGATTAGATAAACCCTAATCAAATCAATGATAGGTTTTCCAATATGCATGCAATCAACTAAGGTCTTCCCTTCTTAATGGAAGTGGAGCCACATACATTGACGAATCAATTGCGTAGGCCATAGTCAATTACACACCACATTGCACATAAATTGATTTTAATTAATTGATGTCTTCCCCAATTTTAGATCTATCTAATAATTACATGTGATAAAACAATACAATCAATTAATCCATGACTAACATGCATGTTTTGCCATGGATTCATGCATACCAATTACCAATTAGGTCATAGGATACGTTCAATTAACACATAAACATGTAGCCAACCTATGGTTTCTAATCCAATTAATATAAATCCACAAACCCTAATTTGGATAAAGGAGTAATCGACCCCCCCTAAATTTTTAGGGTTTCGAAAATTTTAAACCCTAGATCTAAAAAAATTCGACTAACATGTATCTAAAATAATCAAAATTCGTTTTTACATATTTTATGTAATCAATTACATGTTATAACAAGCTCGTGATGCCACTGTTAGAATTATTAAATCATTAAAATCATATAATAAAGCAAATCAAGTAATCACAAAGTGCGGAAGCGAAGGATCAACTATAACATATAAAATATATAAACAAGAACGTACCGTTGGATTCTAACTGAACAAGAATCAAACTTGAATAGTCTTGAACAAGTGATGAACCCTAATTAGGGTTTATATGAATCAATGATTAACCCTTACCTTTTTGTTAATTAATTCCTTGATAATTACTATAGTGAATAATTACCTCGTTCTTGTACACACAAATTAATAGCAAATTAAAGTTTATGCTAGTAAACAAAAACACAAATTTTCTTATGAAAATTTTAGATCCAAAAAACCCTTAGGGTTGTTTGGATGATCGGCCACAAGGAGAGAAACAAGAAGAGAAAAAAACTTTTTAGGGTTTTATGTGTATGCACAAAATATATAAAAGTTTTTACCCTAGGTTTGCTTATAGTAGATGTAAAACTTTGGGAACAAGTTAGGGCAAGGGAAACCCTCCCTTGGGTTGGGTTCGACCGGCCACAAGCCTCAAAGGGGTGTTCCGGAACCTTCTTGCTTTCCTTTTACATTCTAGTCCTTATCATATGTTCGTTAGTCAATTCCGTTAAGTACTAACGACCATTAGCCATTTCTTGTGTTAATATATATATATATATATATAGAGGAAAGTGAATATGAGGCTGTTATGCATGTAAGCTTAGATGCGAAACCCTTCTAAACATATATAGGTTTAACAAAATCTCCTAAAATCTGAGTGAATCTTCACCAATTCTATTCACAAACACACGTACACAATATTTTTAATATGATTTTGTGCTTCTTTCATTTAGTAAAACCAACCAGTTTATTGTAGTCATGGACCTTTACTTAATTTACGAGTATTTAATTCAAATCAATTTGATTACAACGCACCGGTTTATAGTAATGCTATCAATCTTGCTCATCTTTAGTTTGATTACAAATTCATTTGTCACTTTTCACCTCCATCAAATATTTTATTCACTTCGGAGGGGTTTATGTTTCGATGACCCATGTTATAATTTTAAAACTTTCATCTTAGTTAAATAATTAATAGAGAAGCGAAGATGAATATAATGGTTGAGTAAAATTAAATTCAAGTTTAATCAAAACTACGTAGTTTTGTAGGGAATTTAAGTAAAACGACATAGTTTAGAAGGGTTTCGCATCTAAGCTTACATGCATAACAACCTCATATTCACTTTTCTCATATATATATATATATATATATATATATATATATATATATATATATATATATATATATATATATATATATATATATATATATATATATAACATTTAATATATATCAATTATTTTACTTTAATTCTTATTTGTAATGTGTGCAATCCCGATGTCTCGAGTTCGATTCTAGTCATACACGTATTAATATTTATCCACAAACTCTAACATTTGTTTCCATCTGGAATCATATACTGCAATATTCTTGCTCACAACCTGTTAATATGCATGATTTAAGATGTTTATTGATACTAAATGATCAAATAAAACCTAACGGGATACTTACCTGAATGACAGCGGAATGAAATATCTGGGGGTGACTGCCATAGCATCACAGTTACAGTCATATTGAACGACCTAAAGTGTCGTTTAGAAAATACAGCGTTTGATCATTAAAACATTCAGAGTTTACAAAACAAGGTCCCAAACGATGTTGCCAATTTAGGTAAAATAAGTTCAAACAAGATCAAACGTTTCATAAGTGCAGAAATATAAGGTGAGACGCGTCGACTCCGCGACTCCATGAAGGTCCAAATGTATGCAACATGAGCTACCTTAATAACCTGAAAATACATTGCTAAAATGGTCAACATAAAGTTGGTGAATAATCATAGGTTAATAAGTTAAATCGGATGTACAATAGCCATAAGTAAAAGGTAAAGTAATAAGATTTCAGTAATAAAATTTACATTGGCTCTTAAGCTCATGACCCCGAAGCTAGACGCAATTAAATTGGCCCCAAATGAGTGTTTACCAGACACTCTAAATATATTAGACATGAAATGCATCCGTAATCCCGTTGGAGCAACCCAAACACGGATGGAGGAGTCACCCTCAATAGATCTATTCACTCACTCTCGCTTGTAGATTAATTAACGGTCCATGATAATAAAGTGGACTTGTCGTGACGTGGTAATAAGGCAACTTAAGCAATGTAAGGAATTTATACTTTGGCATGTACAAAAAATAAGTGATGCAATGTATTCTCCCCCGTGGGATTTGAAATCAAAATATTGAATTAAAACGGGGCTATGAAAACTCACCTGAAGTGATGATACTAAGACGTGAAATGATAGGGACAATAAGGCGCGAACATTAGCCGCAACCTAATATAAGTAATAACGATCTACTTTAGATCATGACGTGATGTAATGAATGCACATGCACATGATGCCTATACCACTCGTAACTTGGAAATACTAGTTATTGTCAAAGTAAAATATTTTCCATACTTAGGAAAAATAAGTCTAACTAGACTTATAAAAACTAGTCGTAATATATCGTTATATAAAATGTTAGTGTTGTATTCATCGTTTTGAAAACCTTAAAATAACGTCAATTAGTCGTAAAAATAAGCTTTGGGTCATACGTACTTCATTGGTTAAGAATATAACTCTTGAACAATATATTTAGAAAATATAGTATTTAGTACGTAGTTTATTATTTCTATTAGTGACTACTAATATATATATAGTTTTGACGATTTTGAAACGTGTATATCTTTGTCGTTATAAGTTCATTTTCTTCGTTCTTTATATCCACGGATTCGTCTTAGTATGTACTAATATATTTTTGATAGCTCGGCTTCTCTAGGTTATGTCTAACGCCTCGGTTTGTCCGACGAAAATCGTCCAACAGCATGAAATTTTCAGAAAAATAGTTTTCGTCATTAAACTTGCAAAAATCATATCTCCTTCGTTATAAACTCGTTTTAATCTGTTTTTTTCGCCAAAAGTTTCGTTTTTGAAAGTAGTTTCTAAATCTTTGGTTAAAAATTACCCCTGAGTTCCTGAGTTTTCCAGATTTGGCGTTTTGGGACAGTAGGTTCCTAGATAGGTTCTAAACTCATTTCTAATGTTCCGAACTAGTTTCTAATCCACCCAAATCACTTCCAATCTCCACAAATCTAGTCTATTCCTTCCATACACCTTCTTAAGGTGTCATGGGTTCTTAAACATCATCAATTAAGTAGATCTAACAAGGGTTTCCATTTCTAGGGTTTCAAAGTTATAATTATACAAAAATGAGTGGTATAAACTAACATATGCATGTAATCTTGTATAGAAATCATATGATCAAAAAAATAACTTGAAAAAATTATGAAAAAGGGTTTGACAACTTACTTTGAAAGATTGTAGAGCTTGGATGAGTAAAACATAAGAAACCTTGAGTTTTTATTTCAAAACTCAAACAAGGATCACCAAATGAACTTAAATATAGCTTGATCTTGGAAAAATGGTGGATTTTGGTCTTGGTTTGGTTTTGGGTCGTGGGTTTTGGATATGGGAGGAAGAGAGGAAAGTTTGCTTTTTGATCTTGTAAAAATGGGTTATGTTAAAGCCTTGGTGTTTTATAAATATCTAGTTTTAGGGTAAACTTGTAATTAAGTTATCAAATGGAAGTAACCATGTGACATGTATGTATTTGAGGTAGTAAAATGGTAGTTTGCTTGCTATTTAATTTGTATCATTAGTTATTAGTGTATATAATGTGTTATGTTATAAGTTTTGGGTACCGGGTTAACTAAAAATAAATCGTGACGAGTTGAAATAAATTTTGACGAAGTTAATCGGGACATAATAAAGTCATAAAAGTTGTGAAAATATCTCGGGTACAAGTATTGGGTGTTTAGATGATTATTGTTTAGTTTCTACGAAAACCGTTGATGTAGTCTTTTTTATAGTATAGTATAGGTTTATTTTCCGAAGAAAAACTCGTGAAAGTAATTCCCCGGGTCGTGTCCCAACGAAGGTGTGAATGGAATTTTGAATTTCCGAATCGTGAAACGTGTTGTGAAAGTGGTAAAAAGTGATTTTGATGAGATTACACTAACAAAATAACAAATGAAGCACAAATAATCACTTAAGCACGAATTTCAAATAAGTAAATTAGAAACGTAACGTAAAATCGAAACCGTACGCTAAAACGTTAATTAAACGTTAACGTACGAAATAAAACGCGACTTTTAAGCTATACTAATCCTACAGACTTGGAAATAATTTTAAAAAGTTAAAAATGATAAAAGAAAATTTTAAGAAAAAGAAAAATATTTTTTGACTTTTTATTTATTTTTTTATGAATTAAAAACTATTTAACTAATTAAAAATTAAAAGAAAATACAAATAAAGTGAGAAAAATGAAAAATAAATTTTGAAAATTATAAAATAACTAAAAAGTAATTTTAAAACTAAAAACTAATTTTTTTGGCTTTTTGTGTAATTTTCGAGAATTAAAAATTATTAAATCTAATTAAAAATTCAAAATAAATGAGAAAAATGCAAAATAAATTTCTAAAATTATAAAATAAATTAAATTAAATTTCTAAAATATTTTTGGATTTTTCTTGGCTTTTTCTGATTTTTTTGGATTTTTGGTAATTAAAAAGTATTAAATTTTAATTAAAAATGAAAATAAAATAAGAAAAGTAGCAAATTGACTCAGAAAAATTTGAAAAAATTACAGAAAATTTAAAATATTAAAATGAGCTTGAGAAAAAATTTTAAAACTAAAATAAGCTAGAAAAGTGCTTATAAGCTTGAAAACTGCTTATTTGGAGTGCTTATTTATAAGCACTCCTTGACCAGAGTTGACCAAGTTTTGACTAAGTGTATTTTTGACAATATAAAGCTCAATGGAACAGTAATAAGACCAAACAGCACTCAGAAATTCAGATGAAGCCACAAACAGTCAAATAAGCATTTAATGGAAATAAGCAATACACAAACAGATGAAGAAAACAGCAAATGCTCAATGGAAAAAGTAACTATAGGTATAATGGAACTATAATGAACAACTAAACAAAGATTTCGCTCACCAAACCCCACTTGCAGCCCTATGTTGGAAAACAGACCAATGTTTGAAACTCCCGACTTACAGCTTATTCATAGGAAACCAAATAAGCTGAAAGCAAAATCTAAGTTGGGCAAAACCTAACCTATACTACTGAGAGCTCAGAAAACCAGAAAGATTAAACTTCCAAACCAAATTAGACCACTGAATGGACCTGAGATCAGCAGTTAGAGAACCTAATGGGCTGAAGGATTTGACTTTGTAATGCAATGAAACTTTGACTAATGTGAAATTCTAAGGCTCAATTCTGATTCTAAATGAAGTATTTATTTAATTTCTAACTAGATTACTCTAAATCTACCCTAAATCTATCACTAATCTAAAATTCAGATGCAACAGAATTCAAATGATCGTGAAATTTGAAGGACCAAGTGATTTGACTTTTCACTGTTTAACCTACCTATGTTGGTCTTGTTGTAACCTTCATACACCTACAGAAATCTTATGATGCAGCAAACTTAGAACATAGGCAACCAAAATTCACAGATCCACTATAATCCAAACACCCTTAATACTTAAGTTTTCACTACAGCTACGCTATTTAAGCTGCTCCCTACTAAATTTAGACTCAAATCAAATTTCCTAAACTAAATTAAAACTCAGTGAATGACAAACCTAAACAGAAACATACTAGATCACAGATATGCAATTTTTATATCTAACCTTAACCTATGGAAATTATGATCAAATTAGCTCCTAAGTTATCTGAGTATGCAAGAAATACACTAGTAAACCAATAAAAACCTCAGATCCAACCTAAACCAAACACCCCTGAACCTAGCAGCCTATACTAATATTATGAAATTCAAACTTAAACTAACCAACCTAAGGATCAAAGCAGATAACTAGACTACAATAAAAGCTAATGGAACAGTGACACAACAAATGGCTAAACACTAAAAGCAAATGCAATATCAGGACAATATAATTAAACCACTACTTAAATAAAACAAAATCAAGTAATGAACAAAACTATACTACTGTTTATACTACTGATGCAATATTAAGATGAAAATGAAAATAAGAACTTACAGATCCAAACCCCCTCAGCTCAAACAGAGGGGGGTCACTATGCTTGCCTGTCTTTTGACAGGCCAATGGTCACCTTATGGCTGTCTTTCTACTCCAATGAATAAGCGTAACTGCTTATTGCAATAAGCAGTTGACCACACTTTGACTTAGCAGTATTTAAGCACAATTGAAAAAGAAATTAAACCAAACACCAACTGAAATTGTGAAGTACTAAAAACGTATTTGAAATAACTAAATACCGAAAAGTAAACTGCAATGGATTTGACTGAAAATAGAATTATATTGAACTTTAAATCTGAGTACAAAGCTTTTGCAAATAGAAATTACAACAATACTGAAATTTAAATAACAAAAAGAAATGGTCAAAATTCTTCTAAGAGCATGAAAAATTGGACAGCTTCAATTGAGTGAGGAGGGGGGATTATATACTTGAGGCAGGGAGGTTTGCCAGGTCACCAATCCAAGTGAGAGTGTGCTTGTTTGAGTCCTCTCTGAGCCGTATGATCACCCTTGGCCTCCAATCTATTAATCATGACCCTTGGATTAATTAGTTGATGTGATTGATCCTCCGTGTGCTTCCTGATTGGTCCACGTATCCCTCAAACATTCCCTGACATGTGCCCTGACCTTCTAGAAACACCAATCATGGGTAATTATTACTTAAAGTGGGGTAATTTGGTGATAAGGTAATACTAGGGTTCTAGTAACAGTAAACATCTGGGTAATTTTATGAATTGGGGGGGCGGGGTATTGGAATTGGTTGTTTTTTTATTATTTTGGGTGTTTGACCGTGGGTGGGCATATGGTTGACCGGGTAAGTTTAGTGGTGGGCTGGGTAATATTAATAGGTACAAAGGGTAGTGGGCTGTTAAATGGTTTGGGCTTTGTAGTGGTTTTGGGTTGGTTAGTTTCTTGGATCCGGTTATTTAATTAAGAGTAGTAACTTTTATCAAGGACCATTTTTGTAATATTGCAAACCATAAGGACCAAATCTGTAAATTATCCAAAGTATTTACCAAGGGCATTTATTGACTTTTCTCTGATTCTTGAGGGACCTCTTTTGACTTTTCTTCAAAATTTATTCAAGGGACCAATTTTGTAATTCTCTGAAAGTACAGGGACTAAAATTGCCGTTTCTTCAAAACTTTGTCCAGGGACCATTTATGCAACTTTACAAATTCCTGAGGACTTCTTATGACATTTTGAGCTTTCCTTTATCATTTTTCTTCCCCGGCTCCGACTTTTGACCTTTTTTCAATCTCGTGCTCGTTTTTGTCGGTTTTGGCTCTGTTTTCGTTCATTTTTCACATATCCGTACCTGCACATACACAAATACAAAAACATACATTCTCTTGGCATTTTTGGTTAGTATTTGGTGTATTTGGTCTGATTTAAGGTCTAAAAAGGATGTGTGAATAAGCACACATCAACCGTCATAATTATATTAAACTTACGATATAAATTGAATAAATTTCCAAAATACCGGGTAAATGAATTTTAAAATCTTTGTAATGTTGTAAGGGGTGATAAAAATATATCGGGACCATTGTGGAGATTGTCGGATATGTTAGTCATATTTATTAATCGTACGTAACTTTTATTCAAAAATAAATATACGTAAAAAGTTATATATACCAAAAATATTAATTTGGATATTCTACGAGTGGTATAGTATGCAATTGCTATAATGATGAAATGTAGACTATTTCTAGTCCGTATGAAATGTCCCTACAGATAAAGCATGAATTCGCACCTGAACCAATACGGTTACGCGAATTTAAATATCCGTAAACTAAATTTACGATGAAATGAGCAATGCACAAGAATAGTGTTTTCTTTCCGGAAATGAATAGTGTTTTGTGAATAGTAAAATTTTTGAATGCTTCTCGGAATATCAAACTGACCTCAAAAATGATGAATAGTAAAATGGTGAATAGTGTTGTGATGAATAGTGATTTATGAATAGTAAATTGTCGAAGTTCGGAAAATGACCTGAAATGGTGAGTTGTGACAGTCGCCCACCCAAAAAGGAATTCAGTCCCTGAATTCAGCTGGTGTTGGTCTCGGAAATAGACTTGGTGAAAAGATGTGGATACTTGAGTCGCA
This sequence comes from Artemisia argyi, assembly GCA_030686995.1. Taxonomy (NCBI): domain Eukaryota; kingdom Viridiplantae; phylum Streptophyta; class Magnoliopsida; order Asterales; family Asteraceae; genus Artemisia; species Artemisia argyi. Next base: position 139,916,226 of record CM060681.1, on the reverse strand, counting down.
TTTGGTCTTCCCGTTCCCAAGTAAACTCGGGACCTCTTCGAGAATTCCAGCGAACTTTCACGATAGGAATTCGACTCTGCTTCTACTGTTCGACCTAACTGTCCATGATTTCTACTGGTTCTCTTACCAGGTTTACGTTGGTTTTTGGGTTGGATTCCTTCCAATGGAATCATGAGTGACTCATCTGAAAGACATTTCTTGGGATTTGAAAATGTGAAACATGTTTGTATAACCTTCTGTTCTCTAACAAGGCTCAAGTCTGACGGCCACTAGGCCTACTCTGTCTGAAACATTAGATGGTCCAGTATATATCGTGTTTAACTTCCCGAATTTTTCTGAATGGTATCATACCTTTCCTAGGCAGAACCTTCAACATGATCCTGCCATTAACTTGAGATTCTAAGGGTTTACAACTTATCAAACTTGTAACTGATTCTTGATTTGTAGGAAATTCATAATTATTTCATGAATGTCTACTTGACTAGTGAGTTGGGCTTTTCCAAATTTCGATCCGTCAATGGATATTGGCACTTCGACCATAGAGTGCATCAAATGGTGTAGTCACACCCCCAATTTACCTGAATGGCAGCGGAATGGAATACCTGGGGGTGACTACCATAGCATCACAGTTACAGTCATATTGAACGACCTAAAGTGTCGTTTAGAAAATACAGCATTTGATCATTAAAACATTCAGAGTTTACAAAACAAGGTCCCAAAAGATGTTGCCAATTTAGGTAAAATAAGTTCAAACAAGATCAAACGTTTCATAAGTGCAGAAATATAAGGTGAGACGCGTCGACTCCGCGACTCCATGAAGGTCCAAATGTATGCAACATGAGCTACCTTAATAACCTGAAAATACATTGCTAAAACGGTCAACATAAAGTTGGTGAATAATCATAGGTTAATAAGTTAAATTGGATGTACAATAGCCATAAGTAAAAAGTAAAGTAATAAGATTTCAGTAATAAAATTTACATTAGCTCTTAAGCTCATGACCCCGAAGCTAGACGCAACTAAATTGGCCCCAAATGAGTGTTTACCAGACACTCTAAATATATTAGACATGAAATTCATCCGTAATCCTGTTGGAGCACCCAAACACGGATGGAGGAGTCACCCTCAATAGATCAATTCACTCACTCTCGCTTGTAGATTAATTAACGGTCCATGATAATAAAGGGGACTTGTCGTGACGTGGTAATAAGGCAACTTAAGCAATGTAAGGAATTTATACTTTGGCATGTACAAAAAATAAGTGATGCAATGTATTCTCCCCCGTGGGATTTGAAATCAAAATATTGAATTAAAACGGGGCTATGAAAACTCACCTGAAGTGATGATACTAAGACGTGAAATGATAGGGACAATAAGGCGCGAACATTAGCCGCAACCTAATATAAGTAATAACGATCTACTTTAGATCATGACGTGATGTAATGAATGCACATGCACATGATGCCTATACCACTCGTAACTTGGAAATACTAGTTATTGTCAAAGTAAAATATTTTCCATACTTAGGAAAAATAAGTCTAACTAGACTTATAAAAACTAGTCGTAATATATCGTTATATAAAATGTTAGTGTTGTATTCATCGTTTTGAAAACCTTAAAATAACGTCAATTAGTCGTAAAAATAAGCTTTGGGTCATACGTACTTCATTGGTTAAGAATATAACTCTTGAACTATATATTTAGAAAATATAGTATTTAGTACGTAGTTTATTATTTCTATTAGTGACTACTAATATATATATATATATATATATATAGTTTTGACGATTTTGAAACGTGTATATCTTTGTCGTTATAAGTTCATTTTCTTCGTTCTTTATATCCACGGATTCGCCTTAGTATGTACTAGTATATTTTTGATAGCTCGGCTTCTCTAGGTTACGTCTAACGCCTCGGTTTGTCCGACGAAAATCGTCCAACAGCATGAAATTTTCAGAAATATAGTTTTCGTCATTAAACTTGCAAAAATCATATCTCCTTCGTTATAAACTCGTTTTAATCTGTTTTTTCGCCAAAAGTTTCATTTTTGAAAGTAGTTTCTAAATCTTTGGTTAAAAATTACCCCTGAGTTCCTGAGTTTTCTAGATTTGGCGTTTTGGGACAGTAGGTTCCTAGATAGGTTCTAAACTCATTTCTAATGTTCCGAACTAGTTTCTAATCCACCCAAATCACTTCCAATCTCCACAAATCTAGTCTATTCCTACCATACACCTTCTTAAGGTGTCATGGGTTCTTAAACATCATCAATCAAGTAGATCTAACAAGGGTTTCCATTTCTAGGGTTTCAAAGTTATAATTATACAAAAATGAGTGGTATAAACTAACATATGCATGTAATCTTGTATAGAAATCATATGATCAAAAAAATAACTTGAAGAAATTATGAAAAAGGGTTTGACAACTTACTTTGAAAGATTATAGAGCTTGGATGAGTAAAACATAAGAAACCTTGAGTTTTTATTTCAAAACTCAAACAAGGATCACCAAATGAACTTAAATATAGCTTGATCTTGGAAAAATGGTGGATTTTGGTCTTGGTTTGGTTTTGGGTCGTGGGTTTTGGATATGGGAGGAAGAGAGGAAAGTTTGCTTTTTGATCTTGTAAAAATGGGTTATGTTAAAGTCTTGGTGTTTTATAAATATCTAGTTTTAGGGTAAACTTGTAATTAAGTTATCAAATGGAAGTAACCATGTGACATGTATGTATTTGAGGTAGTAAAATGGTAGTTTGCTTGCTATTTAATTTGTATCATTAGTTATTAGTGTATATAATGTGTTATGTTATAAGTTTTGGGTACCGGGTTAACTAAAAATAAATCGTGACGAGTTGAAATAAATTTTGACGAAGTTAATCGGGACATAATAAAGTCATAAAAGTTGTGAAAATATCTCGGGTACAAGTATTGGGTGTTTGGATGATTATTGTTTAGTTTCTACGAAAACCGTCGTAATTATATTAAACTTACGATATAAATTGAATAAATTTCCAAAATACCGGATAAATGAATTTTAAAATCTTTGTAATGTTGTAAGGGGTGATAAAAATATATCGGGACCATTGTGGAGATTTTCGGATATGTTAGTCATATTTATTAATCGTATGTAACGTTTATTCAAAAATAAATATACTTAAAAAGTTATATATACCAAAAATATTAATTTGGATATTCTACGAGTGGTATAGTATGCAATTGCTATAATGATGAAATGTAGACTATTTCTAGTCCGTATGAAATGTCCCTACAGATAAAGCATGAATTCGCACCTGAACCAATACGGTTACGCGAATTTAAATATCCGTAAACTAAATTTACGATGAAATGAGCAATGCACACTTATTATGAAAATTGTCCTCAATTTTCAAAGCTAAGTGGGGTACAACAATTATTTTATTTTTTTATTATATACAATTTTTTATTACATTTTCCAAAATATATACAACATGTGGGGCATCACCCCCACACTTAGGTGGTGCACATAGGTGAAAACCCATGTATATGCTATTGTTTTTGATTATCGAGTCACTAGCTTGACTCGACCCCGAATTAAATGGTTCATGGGGAAGTGGAGTGGGATTGCCACTCAAAGATTGGGTGAGAAATTGGAGTGGGGTTCACTCACAAAATTATGAACGTATAAGGTAAAGGAGATTATTTTTGGTCTTTTGTATTTTATAATGTTTTTGTCTTTTTAGATTTATATATATATGTACAAAATAATGGCTAAAAAGAAAACCTAAATGAGATTATTAATACATGAAACTGATTTAAACCTAATCTATCACATTCCAGGAATTATACTAAGCACAGTAAATCCTTTTTTAGTGTAAACATGGTGTTTAGCCAAAATTTAGACCTAGGAATATCAAGATTAGGAAAATTGACAGTCAAATGTAAATCAAAGCACAAAATAGATTTCAACCATAAAATATTTTTGTATTTTATATTGTTTATTGAAAAGAAATATGATACAGTATATAATCACTACCTCCCAGGCTTGTGTCAGGTTTACCACGCAAGCTAATTACTTGTGAATAATTAACTGTAATAAATGTGTCCTGACAGCCCGAAATTTGAATGATATAGTATAATATACAAACAAGAATAGGTATTTCAACAAAATATAAAATATAAGTCACAGTAGTAAGCACAGCCTCCCCGGCAGCGGCGCCAAAATTTGATTCCTCCCGGACCATACCTACTTTTTATAAGCCAACCACTTAGGATAAAATGGTCAACCTAATAAAAGTAAAAGACGGGCGACAGCCCGGGAGAGGAATGCAAGTTTACCAAGGGTTAAAATATCCTTGGATCGTTTATGTCCTGATGAGGCGTGATATCCTGAATACAATGACTTGTGATTTGTTGAAAATAATATTAGGATAGGAAAACAGGAATCTGATTGACTAACACTGAATGTGAATAGTAAAAGCTCTGTCACAGCTTGTTCAATTAAGAAACGTACAATCAGAAACCTAAAAATATTAAAGTATTTACAAACGTACGTTTAAGTAGAAATAAACGTAAACGTAACGTATAAAACAAAACTTTCCCAAAGAGGGAATTTGCAAGCCTTAACGGCTTAAATGCAAATTAAAAAGAAATAAAATAAAAAACTATATTTACAAAGTATTAAAAAAAATAATATTTACAAGTGTTATATTAATTATTATTAATTAAAACTACTTATTAACTATTTATTAATTAACTAAATATAAAGAAAATGTAAAATAAACCTAAATAAATAAAACTAAAACTTAGAAAAGTTAAAAGTAATATAAAAGAAATTTTGAAACTAAAAATATATTTATTATACAAATATTCTATTTATTATTACTTATTTACTATTATCTATATATTAATACTAATATTTAATTATTATAAATACTAAATTAGTAAACAAAAATCTAAAACTTTTTACATAATTCTAAAATACTTATAAGAAGCTAAGAAAAATATAAAAACTATAATTTATGTACAAAAATAAGAAAACTTAATTAAATACTATTATATATTAATTAAACAAATTAAACTACTATAATTATTATACATACTAAACTTATTTATAAAATTATGAAACTTTTTATACAACTTCCTAATCATCTCAGGATTCCATAAAAAATATAAAAAGTTCATAAAAATTATAAATAAGCCGTTTTAAAAATTAAATACTTATTATTTCCTAAAACCTAATGAAACTATATTAATTATTATATATATTAGATGAACAGTAAAAAAATACGAAAAAATTACAGAAACTATAAAAAGTTATGAAGATGCTAGGAAAAATAAGCTAAGGTCACCAGCTTATTCCAATAAGCTGGAATAAGCTGATCAGTCCCAATAAGCCAAAGGGAAAAAAGTGGGTTAAATATATATGGAATACCCCTTCCAACGGAACTGGTGCCCCAGAGCAGTTGGAAGGGTGTGGGAATATTATGCATGATACTAGCCAAGAGGTCCTGAGTTCGAATCCCACCCACACCCATTTTTTTCACTTTTATTTTATTTTTCATTTTTCTTTTTGCAAACCTGTACAACAAGGTAAAATAAGCAACTTTAACAAAGCCATCTTTTCCAAAACTTATAAATACGCTGTATGACAGCTTATTTTCAACTCAGTGGGCTTATAAAGCTCAAGCTTCTAAATAGAAGCTATCACTTGTCATTAAAGCTTTGTTTTTGGTTTTTCTTCTTATAAAACTAAATAAATATATATAATATACATATAAGATAAAAATAAAACTTATGAAACCTAGAAATAAGCAAATCGTGGGCTTATGGCTTATTCAGTGAACTTAAGGTTCACAGTCTGAGCTATAAGCTTGGAATAAGCTTTAAAAAGCTATACAAAGGTATGAAAAGGTAAAAGGTATATATGTACATGTATAATAAGTATTTAAGAACAAGAATAAGCACTGAGGAGTGCTTATAAGAATAGGCTTAAGGTTTAGACAGTTGAGCTTTTGATAGCTCAACTTGGATGGAATTGAAGCTCAAATGAGCTTGGTATAAGCCCAAACTTAAAAGTAAAAAGTAAAAAGTATCTATACAAGTGTTATATACATATATATACAAGCTTGTGATCAGAGATTAGCATATAAGCTCATAATAAGCAAATAAGCAAAACTCTGATGCACTCAGTTCCAAACACCCCTGCAACTAACTTTGATGGCAATTTAAGCTTAGTGAATAAGCTTACAAGACCAAAATAAGACTTGGAGTTGCAAGACATGTTGGTAGGCTTTCCAAAAAGCCCTAGCTCACCTAGTGGGGTCCACTAGTGAGCTTGTAGGAAGCCATTGAAAAAGCTCCATTTCCTGAGTCTAATGATAGTATTGGCCAAGTGCTCAGGAGATGGGACACACAAAAAGCTTCTTGCAGCTCTGTTTAATAAGCTACAAGCTTGTGATTAAGCACTGGAACTTGAAGCTGGGTATATAAGCTCCCAAGGGAACTTAATTCCATAAGCTAAGTCCATCAGAACAACTTTTTATGAGCTTATGAAATAAGCTAGGTTGGTTAAGGTATACTGAGGACTCAGTACATCTTTTCTGGGTGTGATAAGTTGAAGCTCCTTGCAGCCCTCTTTAATAAGCTACAAGGTTAGATTTAAGAACAGGATCCTATAGGTGGGGTGCTAGGCTTCCTAAAAAGTCAAGCCACTCAGTCTAAGGGTCACTAATGAGCTAGATGTGAGCTTATGGAAACAGTGTAATACCCCTGATGACTCAGGGGTATTTTGTGAGTGGGCAAACAAAAGGCATCACAAAACTTATCTAATAAGCTCTGATAAGCTCAACTCATGTTGAGACATTGAGATGGGTACCTTGGCTTTGTGAAAAGCCAAGGTTCACATACTCAAGCTTACTGAGGAGCTGATTAGAAGCTTTTGAAAATCAACTCATCACACTGTTTGCTTTAGTGTGATGAGTGGTGAGTAACAAAAAGGTGGATTGATTTAACTATCTAAATAAGCTATAAACATGAAAATAAGCATAAACAGAACAAGTATGGTACTAAGACAACATAAATAGGCCAAATTCACACAATGGGGTCAAGTCATGAGACTTTGACAAGCTCATGAACTTGACAGTCCATTGGTGACACAGGGCAAAAACTACTCTATTTAAGCACAATTAAAAGCTATTAAATAAGCTAAACAAAAATTGATAAAAATCACATAACAAGGTATACAGCTAAACTAAAACATATAACAAACACAAGTTCTAAAACTAAGTATTAAAGTCTACACAAAAATATCTATTTAATTCAAAAACAGGTTTTAGGTAATTTTGACTTTTAAGGTTTATGATCAAAGTTGACTTTCATCAACTTTGATCTGAGTTTAAAGACTGATTAACACATAATAAGATATAAGAACATAAAATAAACATGTATGAACAACAATTAAATAGATTTGCAAGGTTTTAGGTAGTGACAACTTCAAAATACTCATAATGAAACAGTCAAATGTCATTTTGACTATTTACCATGCTATACTCATTAGTTATTGTTTCTCTGAGTCAGTAAGGACATACAAGGCATATATCAAACATGAACAACACCAAATAAGGCCTGCAACACAGGTCATCTATCAATACCAAACAACCCTTTAATGGAGTTTGAGTGAGCTTTTCATTACATAAGACTGAATAAACATGATTTATCAAATCCAGGGGTCAAATCTTGTCAAAATAGACCTTATTCAACATACACAAGTAGTCACAAAGGTGTATGCCTATGATTCTCAAAAAGTAAGCATATGACAGTCAATATGCAATATTCAAGAACAATCATGTCCAAAACATTTTACACATAATATTAAGCTATAAAATCATAAACAAACAACAATTAAACACAGAAACATGATAATTAAAACAGATAGATAACTTAAGCCATAAAAGCAAAAATTGTAAAAGTGATACTTACAAGGTGAATACTACTGAGAATCAATGAACCAAGGAACCAAACCATAACCTATAGTCTCCCATGAGACACTACAACCAATGGCAATCCAAAATGGCCATGCTCCAAGCTGAGATCACACTAGAACAGCTATTTTTGATTTTCTATTGAATTTTCTCTATTTTTTTATGATTTATGATTTTAAAAGCTATGACTGATTTAATGTTTCTAAAAGCTTCAATAAGCTTTGTAAGGAGCTTATATGATCTAATATAGTCATTATAATCAACTACAATCAACAAGGAAATGTAAATGACATTGAAATTTAAATGACAATAAAGTAAAGATTTGAAATGTAAAGATAACTTTGATAAACTGAAAGATAAAGGTTTCATTACACTATTGAAAGTTGAAATGACAATTACACTAATGAAAACATGTAAAGATTTACACTACGAAAGCAATTTAAATTTAAATTACACTACATGACTTAGGCTATTCCAAAAGTAAGTATTCCCCTGGTTCTCTTCTTCTTTTATAGTCTTTTGAACCTTGGAGGCCACTCCCAAACTCTGACTTCAATCTTAGCCCTTGATATTGTCCAATTGATCTCAATCGTTCAAACAGATTTTTGGCGCCAAAGTTCTTGCAAGTAACTTGAGGCGGTTTGAAGGCATTTAATGTATCTTGGATGCATGTAGAGGTGGAAGGGGCAAGATGGTGAGCTTTTGAAGCTTTTAGGGTCAAGTAGGAAGAAAAACAGAGGCAAGGGGGGAAGGGTTGCTTGTGAGATGGTGGGGAAGCATTTAATGAGGTGTGGGATAGGTTTGTGAGGTGTAAAGGAGTAGGGGGGAGTAGGTGATGATTGGTGGGGTTGGAAACTGTGGGCTGGTATGGTGGTATTGGAGTTGCAGTGTGTGGGAGAGGGAAGGGTGAACAGTGGTAGGTGGTTTGGCGGTATTGGATGGTTTGACCGGGGTCAAACCTTTTTTATTAATAAGGGTGTGGGCCGGGTTGTGTTGTTTTGGGCCAAAGGATGGCCTGGATTTGGTTGTGTTTGGATTTGGATTAATAATAAAGGTCCGGATTGGTTTGTATTTGTAATAAAGTCCAAGGACTAAAAGTGTAATTCTGCCAAACTTGAGGGACCTGATTTATCATCTTTCCAAACTTCATTAAAGGACCAAACCTGCCATTAAACAATTACACAAGGACCAAAAGTATATAATTTGTAATTTTAAAACTTAAAGGACCTAAAATGTAATTTTTGGATTTTGAGGGTCTAAAGTGTAAATTTCCAAAAGTAATTCAAAATTGTTCCATTTTGTATATTCATGAATAGTACAAGGGTGTTTTGTGAAATTTCAAGTTTTATAACACCCAGGGACTAAGTTTGCCAATTTTGAAACTTGAGGGGTAAAAATTGCTAGTTTGTGTAAACTTTTATCCCGGGATGTTTTGTGAACATTTTTGGATTCCCAAGGACTTAAGTTGACTTTTCATTCATTTTGAAACTTCAGGGACTAGTTTTGACAAATTGTGTAACTCCAGGGACTGAAAATGACATTTGTGTGAACTTGATCAGTTTTCACTTGTTTCTCAATCTTTTTGTACCTGAATCACATATAAAACACATTGTGATGAATTTGTAACATTTTGTGAGTCATTTGTGTGTTTTTGGTTGTTTTTGTGGGTTCAAATAGGTATAAAATGATGAGTATTTAGACACTCATCAATCCCCCACACTAAACTATTGCTAGTCCCTAGCAATCTTTTATTTAAAACTTAATGGATTTGAAAACTTCTTTACCAAAAGCCATCACTTCTGGAATAGCCAGGTGTAAGAACTGTGGCACACCTGATAACCGTGTGATTTTGAGCAAACCACCAGCTGTCAACGGATTTGATTAGTCTTTACCAAAAGCCGTTTGCTTCTGGACTAGCCAACTCTTGATGGAATAGTCAACATCTTGGTGAGTTGATTACCAATTATGGTTTTTCCACGGCCTTTACCACAAGCCATAATCTTGCGGGCTAGCCAACTCATTTGTTTTTGGGGAGTTGAGGAACCGTACAATTTTTGGCAAATTGCAAGCCATAAACGGATTTGAGATATCTTTACCAAGAGCCGTTTGCTCCTGGATTAGCCAGTCCTTGTGTGGATTAGACATGGTGGACTAATAACCATTTGTTGTATTTAGTGTAAAACACTAATACCAAATGAAAAAATTTTAAATTTTGGTCATTTTTGGGGAAAAGGGCATACAAGGGTATAAAAGTGATCAAATTCGCCAGAATTCCCCCCCACACTTATTATGAAAATTGTCCTCAATTTTCAAAGCTAAGTGGGGTACAACAATTATTTTATTTTTTTATTATATACAATTTTTTATTACATTTTCCAAAATATATACAACATGTGGGGCATCACCCCCACACTTAGGTGGTGCACATAGGTGAAAACCCATGTATATGCTATTGTTTTTGATTATCGAGTCACTAGCTTGACTCGACCCCGAATTAAATGGTTCATGGGGAAGTGGAGTGGGATTGCCACTCAAAGATTGGGTGAGAAATTGGAGTGGGGTTCACTCACAAAATTATGAACGTATAAGGTAAAGGAGATTATTTTTGGTCTTTTGTATTTTATAATGTTTTTGTCTTTTTAGATTTATATATATATGTACAAAATAATGGCTAAAAAGAAAACCTAAATGAGATTATTAATACATGAAACTGATTTAAACCTAATCTATCACATTCCAGGAATTATACTAAGCACAGTAAATCCTTTTTTAGTGTAAACATGGTGTTTAGCCAAAATTTAGACCTAGGAATATCAAGATTAGAAAAATTGACAGTCAAATGTAAATCAAAGCACAAAATAGATTTCAACCATAAAATATTTTTGTATTTTATATTGTTTATTGAAAAGAAATATGATACAATATATAATCACTACCTCCCAGGCTTGTGTCAGGTTTACCACGCAAGCTAATTACTTGTGAATAATTAACTGTAATAAATGTGTCCTGACAGCCCGAAATTTGAATGATATAGTATAATATACAAACAAGAATAGGTATTTCAACAAAATATAAAACATAAGTCACAGTAGTAAGCACAGCCTCCCCGGCAGCGGCGCCAAAATTTGATTCCTCCCGGACCATACCTACTTTTTATAAGCCAACCACTTAGGATAAAATGGTCAACCTAATAAAAGTAAAAGACGGGCGACAGCCCGGGAGAGGAATGCAAGTTTACCAAGGGTTAAAATATCCTTGGATCGTTTATGTCCTGATGAGGCGTGATATCCTGAATACAATGACTTGTGATTTGTTGAAAATAATATTAGGATAGGAAAACAGGAATCTGATTGACTAACACTGAATGTGAATAGTAAAAGCTCTGTCACAGCTTGTTCAATTAAGAAACGTACAATCAGAAACCTAAAAATATTAAAGTATTTACAAACGTACGTTTAAGTAGAAATAAACGTAAACGTAACGTATAAAACAAAACTTTCCCAAAGAGGGAATTTGCAAGCCTTAACGGCTTAAATGCAAATTAAAAAGAAATAAAATAAAAAACTATATTTACAAAGTATTAAAAAAAATAATATTTACAAGTGTTATATTAATTATTATTAATTAAAACTACTTATTAACTATTTATTAATTAACTAAATATAAAGAAAATGTAAAATAAACCTAAATAAATAAAACTAAAACTTAGAAAAGTTAAAAGTAATATAAAAGAAATTTTGAAACTAAAAATATATTTATTATACAAATATTCTATTTATTATTACTTATTTACTATTATCTATATATTAATACTAATATTTAATTATTATAAATACTAAATTAGTAAACAAAAATCTAAAACTTTTTACATAATTCTAAAATACTTATAAGAAGCTAAGAAAAATATAAAAACTATAATTTATGTACAAAAATAAGAAAACTTAATTAAATACTATTATATATTAATTAAACAAATTAAACTACTATAATTATTATACATACTAAACTTATTTATAAAATTATGAAACTTTTTATACAACTTCCTAATCATCTCAGGATTCCATAAAAAATATAAAAAGTTCATAAAAATTATAAATAAGCCGTTTTAAAAATTAAATACTTATTATTTCCTAAAACCTAATGAAACTATATTAATTATTATATATATTAGATGAACAGTAAAAAATACGAAAAAATTACAGAAACTATAAAAAGTTATGAAGATGCTAGGAAAAATAAGCTAAGGTCACCAGCTTATTCCAATAAGCTGGAATAAGCTGATCAGTCCCAATAAGCCAAAGGGAAAAAAGTGGGTTAAATATATATGGAATACCCCTTCCAACGGAACTGGTGCCCCAGAGCAGTTGGAAGGGGTGTGGGAATATTATGCATGATACTAGCCAAGAGGTCCTGAGTTCGAATCCCACCCACACCCATTTTTTTCACTTTTATTTTATTTTTCATTTTTCTTTTTGCAAACCTGTACAACAAGGTAAAATAAGCAACTTTAACAAAGCCATCTTTTCCAAAACTTATAAATACGCTGTATGACAGCTTATTTTCAACTCAGTGGGCTTATAAAGCTCAAGCTTCTAAATAGAAGCTATCACTTGTCATTAAAGCTTTGTTTTTGGTTTTTCTTTTTATAAAACTAAATAAATATATATAATATACATATAAGATAAAAATAAAACTTATGAAACCTAGAAATAAGCAAATCGTGGGCTTATGGCTTATTCAGTGAACTTAAGGTTCACAGTCTGAGCTATAAGCTTGGAATAAGCTTTAAAAAGCTATACAAAGGTATGAAAAGGTAAAAGGTATATATGTACATGTATAATAAGTATTTAAGAACAAGAATAAGCACTAAGGAGTGCTTATAAGAATAGGCTTAAGGTTTAGACAGTTGAGCTTTTTATAGCTCAACTTGGATGGAATTGAAGCTCAAATGAGCTTGGTATAAGCCCAAACTTAAAAGTAAAAAGTAAAAAGTATCTATACAAGTGTTATATACATATATATACAAGCTTGTGATCAGAGATTAGCTTATAAGCTCATAATAAGCAAATAAGCAAAACTCTGATGCACTCAGTTCCAAACACCCCTGCAACTAACTTTGATGGCAATTTAAGCTTAGTGAATAAGCTTACAAGACCAAAATAAGACTTGGAGTTGCAAGACATGTTGGTAGGCTTTCCAAAAAGCCCTAGCTCACCTAGTGGGGTCCACTAGTGAGCTTGTAGGAAGCCATTGAAAAAGCTCCATTTCCTGAGTCTAATGATAGTATTGGCCAAGTGCTCAGGAGATGGGACACACAAAAAGCTTCTTGCAGCTCTGTTTAATAAGCTACAAGCTTGTGATTAAGCACTGGAACTTGAAGCTGGGTATATAAGCTCCCAAGGGAACTTAATTCCATAAGCTAAGTCCATCAGAACAACTTTTTATGAGCTTATGAAATAAGCTAGGTTGGTTAAGGTATACTGAGGACTCAGTACATCTTTTCTGGGTGTGATAAGTTGAAGCTCCTTGCAGCCCTCTTTAATAAGCTACAAGGTTAGATTTAAGAACAGGATCCTATAGGTGGGGTGCTAGGCTTCCTAAAAAGTCAAGCCACTCAGTCTAAGGGTCACTAATGAGCTAGATGTGAGCTTATGGAAACAGTGTAATACCCCTGATGACTCAGGGGTATTTTGTGAGTGGGCAAACAAAAGGCATCACAAAACTTATCTAATAAGCTCTGATAAGCTCAACTCATGTTGAGACATTGAGATGGGTACCTTGGCTTTGTGAAAAGCCAAGGTTCACATACTCAAGCTTACTGAGGAGCTGATTAGAAGCTTTTGAAAATCAACTCATCACACTGTTTGCTTTAGTGTGATGAGTGGTGAGTAACAAAAAGGTGGATTGATTTAACTATCTAAATAAGCTATAAACATGAAAATAAGCATAAACAGAACAAGTATGGTACTAAGACAACATAAATAGGCCAAATTCACACAATGGGGTCAAGTCATGAGACTTTGACAAGCTCATGAACTTGACAGTCCATTGGTGACACAGGGCAAAAACTACTCTATTTAAGCACAATTAAAAGCTATTAAATAAGCTAAACAAAAATTGATAAAAATCACATAACAAGGTATACAGCTAAACTAAAACATATAACAAACACAAGTTCTAAAACTAAGTATTAAAGTCTACACAAAAATATCTATTTAATTCAAAAACAGGTTTTAGGTAATTTTGACTTTTAAGGTTTATGATCAAAGTTGACTTTCATCAACTTTGATCTGAGTTTAAAGACTGATTAACACATAATAAGATATAAGAACATAAAATAAACATGTATGAACAACAATTAAATAGATTTGCAAGGTTTTAGGTAGTGACAACTTCAAAATACTCATAATGAAACAGTCAAATGTCATTTTGACTATTTACCATGCTATACTCATTAGTTATTGTTTCTCTGAGTCAGTAAGGACATACAAGGCATATATCAAACATGAACAACACCAAATAAGGCCTGCAACACAGGTCATCTATCAATACCAAACAACCCTTTAATGGAGTTTGAGTGAGCTTTTCATTACATAAGACTGAATAAACATGATTTATCAAATCCAGGGGTCAAATCTTGTCAAAATAGACCTTATTCAACATACACAAGTAGTCACAAAGGTGTATGCCTATGATTCTCAAAAAGTAAGCATATGACAGTCAATATGCAATATTCAAGAACAATCATGTCCAAAACATTTTACACATAATATTAAGCTATAAAATCATAAACAAACAACAATTAAACACAGAAACATGATAATTAAAACAGATAGATAACTTAAGCCATAAAAGCAAAAATTGTAAAAGTGATACTTACAAGGTGAATACTACTGAGAATCAATGAACCAAGGAACCAAACCATAACCTATAGTCTCCCATGAGACACTACAACCAATGGCAATCCAAAATGGCCATGCTCCAAGCTGAGATCACACTAGAACAGCTATTTTTGATTTTCTATTGAATTTTCTCTATTTTTTTATGATTTATGATTTTAAAAGCTATGACTGATTTAATGTTTCTAAAAGCTTCAATAAGCTTTGTAAGGAGCTTATATGATCTAATATAGTCATTATAATCAACTACAATCAACAAGGAAATGTAAATGACATTGAAATTTAAATGACAATAAAGTAAAGATTTGAAATGTAAAGATAACTTTGATAAACTGAAAGATAAAGGTTTCATTACACTATTGAAAGTTGAAATGACAATTACACTAATGAAAACATGTAAAGATTTACACTACGAAAGCAATTTAAATTTAAATTACACTACATGACTTAGGCTATTCCAAAAGTAAGTATTCCCCTGGTTCTCTTCTTCTTTTATAGTCTTTTGAACCTTGGAGGCCACTCCCAAACTCTGACTTCAATCTTAGCCCTTGATATTGTCCAATTGATCTCAATCGTTCAAACAGATTTTTGGCGCCAAAGTTCTTGCAAGTAACTTGAGGCGGTTTGAAGGCATTTAATGTATCTTGGATGCATGTAGAGGTGGAAGGGGCAAGATGGTGAGCTTTTGAAGCTTTTAGGGTCAAGTAGGAAGAAAAACAGAGGCAAGGGGGGAAGGTGATGAGGCGAAAAATGATCCGTTTTTAGGGGGTCATTTAAGCCCGAATCCGAATTTATTTGATCAAATATTGCCCTAAATCGTTCCTTTTGTGATTTTAGGTGTTTGGAGAGTGAATTCTGGAAAAGAGGCTATTTTGGACGTTTTTGGAGCATAAAGTGAAGAAAACAACAAAGTACCAAATCCAAGCTGGAATTACAAGGTGACGGCGTCAAGAATTTACTCTTGACGGCGTCAGAAAGGATGAATATTTTACCGAAGGTTGTGAAGGCGTCAGATGAAGAGATGACGGCGTCAAAATGACCAAGATTAATTTACCGAGGGTGGTGACGGCGTCACATAGGCCGTCACGATTGGATCTAGGGCGTCCGAGGAAGTATATGGCGGCGAGTTGACGGCGTCAGATTTTACTCTTGACGCCGTCAGGACGATTTTCCTATATATAGTTTTCTAGTTTTTTCATTAAAGAGAGAGAAGTTTTGGTGAAACCCTAAAGACGATTTTGGTGCCTCTTTTACAGGTTTTTCAAGGGTTCCAAACCCTTGAGACCTTGCATTGTAATTGAGATAAGTATACTCTTAATTCAATCAATATGTCTATGTGTTGGTTGTCTATCTTTTGTTCTTATCTTAATTCTACTATGCTAGGCTAAATTTCCTTTGTGTTTGCTTAGATCTAATGAAACCTAGATGTTGATTATGTGTTGATTACTTGTCTATTCTTGTTTTGAATGAATGATATTATATGTTAGGCTTAAGAAAACTGGCAGATCTCCAAATGGTAACATGCTTGAACGTCTTAAGAA